>JARHVA010006569.1:0-382500 GCA_037957365.1 Torreya grandis | reverse complement strand
TGGGATATTATAAGTTATTATAGTGAAAAATTATGTTTTACCTAGGTGGTGCTCATTGTAGTGATTACCCAAACTCAAATTTACATTTGACTATTTTATTGTATACTTGTTGGTTATTGTTATGGATAGTGTGTGTTACTATAGTTGAAAAGACATGTATATGTGTGCATGCAAACTTGGGAGTTTAGATAATGTTGTATTAATATGTTATTATATTTCATGGAACAAGGACTTACTTATATATATATATATATATATATATATATATATATATATATATATACTTGTGTAACACTTATGTTTTCATGTATTTGAGACTACTTCATGTCATTGCTTATGGCAATCTGGTAGTTAAGTCATACAACACTTGACTATGGTAGTATGGGATGCCATAGGGTGTGATAACTAAAAACCAATTATAGTGCTGAATTGTATAGCTAAATTATATGTTTATCCAAGTGGTATATTTGTAATCATTATATCTAGTATGAGATAGAATATAATGGAAGATTCATGCATATATTAGATGGACTTTATGTATGTTGTTATTACTCCAATGTATAGCATGCCATATGATGCATTTTCTAATAGGATGTAAGTTGATGAATCTTATGGTTTAATTGTATTAAACTAATATACATTACTAATGTAGAGCAAGAAGTGAGACAAACTTCACTGGCTTACTGGCATTGTAATGTTAGATGAAGGTAGTCTGATCAAGTGGTGTGTATAGAATTGATTGATCTAAATCATTATCATTTATTATTTGTAAAGCTTTGGGCCAAAGTATGTTTAAGTGAGACATTATCATTTCATGAGTATGTTTCACATGTTAATGTGATATCTTGAAATAAAACAGATTTTTATGATACACTACATGTTTAGTTTAGAATCATACAACATACGGGTACTTGCTAGTCTCTCTAGATTCTCATGTCTTCACTATTTACTCATCTGTGAAGGGAGGGCCATTATCTGATGGGATTAGTGTAGGGTATCATTGATCTATGGTTGGTTTGGTAAAGCACTTGGATGATGCTCTCCCTCCCCATAATAGTACTATTATTGAGATGACACTTGAGATTGTCACAGATACTGGAGAGTCTAGGGAACTCATGCTCTAGGGAGCCAGGTAACTAAATTATGTATATTGTATTATATTGAATATTATTATTGAGTATTGTTATGAATAATTATAATTACTTATTATTGTAAATTGGCAGTAGAGATTTTAGAGTATCATTAGCCGTGGTTGAGTTGTTTTACTACTTTCTATATTCATTTTATGTAGCATCATCATGACATTAGAGATATGTGATGTAAGATATAATGTGTACGTACTGTTATCACTTGAATATATATGTGATCTTTTTTTAGATTCTTGGGTGTAATATATTTATAGTATACCTATTTAATTAAAAAAATCAAATAATTTTATGTCTAATATAGCAGGGTTGTTACGGTTTCCTATCATTACTTTAAGTGTAGATGGAACTAAAATATATTCATACATCTACAATGGTGGGGATATAAACTCTAGCCATAGTCAACAAGGTATGGAAACATCCTTATTTCATCCCACTTAAAATTTCAGAGGCATGCATGTATTATATGCATGTCTTTAGTATTCCCATGTGGGATAAAGAGGTATTGATGTAGGACCTAGGTGCTCAATTACATTATGGTTTAGACTTTATGAAATAAATTATATGCAATTTTGGTGCTTTTTAGTGTCATAGGTTTCTATATTTTTGTATTTATACATTTTGTAAACTGAAGTGAACTTCATATTTGGTCCTTTCATTCTCAAGCACTTCCCTAATAATAGATTATATGTTGTGATTTGAAATGTCATTAAATAAATTTTATCAATGTAATTGGAAAAAAAAACTTATTTCTATATTAATGTTTACATATATTGTAAGCTTTCTTTTTCATTAGATTTTAATCTCTCCTTTTCAAATATCAATATCAAAATATGGAATTAAAAATTATTTTAAAGGTTATATTTCACATTAATATACATATATAAACATCTAACAATGTATTTCAATGTAAACTTTCATTTTATTTAGAACTATGTAATTTTCAAAAACATCTCGCTTGCATTTTATTGTAAGCATATTACATGGGTGCGATATATTATAATATTTAATATTAAATTAGTGGGATTACACTTGGATACTTTACCTAAATTTGATGATCAAGCCTACTTGTAATGGATTTTTTATGATGGTTATCTATTCAATATTTCCTTTTGAATGCTAATATAATTCATAGTAGAAGAATGAAACATTAGATAAAATATATATATTTACTAACACACATATCTTAGATAAATTTATTTAAAATAATCCAAGAGATATATTCTTGAGGCACCTATTCTACTTATGTCACAAATCTAATATGATATGGGTGCCTCTGGAATGATATCTCTTGGCTTCTTTTACATAGATTTATCTAAGACATGTATGCTAATTTAAAGTTATTAATTTCAAATTTGTTAGGATATAATGACTATGAAATAATAATAAATTCATTAGTGTTTTACTTCACATGTCGATTAGGGTATTTTTTTAATTGTAGAGAAAACACCCTGATCTTTCAGAATAAGTTTTACATCTATTGTATCAATGCATGAACAAATTGATGTTCTAATTAGTGCCAAGCATTGGGATATCCATTCAATGAAATTTTCATGGAACACAAACCTAACCTCATCCCTTTATGGTATGTGGTGGGATTTGTATCTTGGTGGATAGTGTGGCATCACACTTTTTACCATCATTTGCATTATTAGACTACAATTCATTTGATGTCACTTGTGGTTTTTCATTTTGTATTGAGATAATAAATTAATATGTTAATAGTTTGTATTATGCAAATATGAGTACAAAGAAATTCTAAATGAAATTTGTTTAAGATATATTTTGATAATTCAATTGCTTAATGGACTCACTTTGTCTATTTTTATTCTTAATATCAATTTACAAACATTTTTTGACTGACCAAATTATTGGCTTTGCATTAAGGATTGAAGAGTATTGATTATGTCAAATTTACCCAATAATATCTTAGTCTCATCCTTTATGATACATTGGTGAACTCTTTACAAGCCAAGTGACTTCACCAATGAACCAACCATCTTTCGACTAATTTACAAATATTTCAAATAACTACATGTATTATTGTTATTATCCTCTTCAATTCTCTTCAGACTACTAAAAACTTCTTTTAACTAATTTTTAACATCCTATTTAGATTTTAAAGATTCCAATGTTAAAATGTGTCATCATTCAATAGAAAGGAATCGCCCTAGCGTCAACCATCCAGCAGGCAACGTGGTTTTTCACCTTGGGCCACTACAAAGTTGTTTGACCTATCTAATAGTGTGGTTCCATGGAGGGTGTTCTTACTGACGTCACTTTGTTTTAGGGGTTTTATGCAACTATTAAATAATTAAAACTGCACAAATTAATATCTATTTAAAAATGTAGATGTCATCACTCTATGGGGCAAATATTTTCAGAGCTCTCTAGAGGTGAGGGATTATGACTCTAAATTGTTACTTTTAATTAATTAAAAATGTTTTTGAAATATGTTAAGAAGGTAAATTAAAATAATATTTGAATTATATAGTTAAATTTTAATAATATTTTATAATTCACAAGATTATTTAGGATTTTAATTAGATTATTACCCTTTGTCAAGGTGAAAGATTACAAGAATTATTTTTTAATTAATTGTTTTTATTCAATCAATAAGATTTTTTAAAAATACATATTATCACAAGGGTCGCTAGTCCCTACTTTTATTAATAGTATCATTTTGAATTTACAATATTTTTTGAAGCTATTATTAGTCTTGCAATAGGATAATTGACAAATTAATTCCCATATAAAGTGGAAAAAAGTGGCAACGCTTTCTTTTTCAGTTCTTGCATTGTTGTTCTGAGTGATCATCTCTTGATTTAAAAGATTAAAAAAATTTAGCTTTTTAGTTATGATTGAACTTTGATCCACTTTTAAAAAATTTTATATGGAAACTACTATGCCATCGGGCATCCCATATTACACACTTTTGTTCATTGCAATAGTTATATTCCTAAAGAAAACACTATATTTATTTTTATAAAACTCTATCTTTTATTTTCATCTCTTGTAAATAACTCTACAATTAATAAAACTTCATGCATCTATGGAACATAAACTAATCGATTACATTATATGATTTTAGTTTTTCTATGCATTTCGTTATTGTCAATTTCTACTTGCATTCATACACCATACAATTAATTTTGATATATCACATTTTAACACTTTAAATCTCAAGGGAACATTGAAAATTGTTAATATATATTCAAATCCATTTCAACTCATTTGTAGCAAGTGCAGTTTCATAATTGAATATATGCAATATATCGAATCAATAACTTTTAATTGTCCTTCATGTCATGGACAAATTTCATATCATGTTGCCATCATTTCACTTGTAGTTAAGGAAAATTTTAGAGGATATTTATAACTAAAAATCTATAGGAAGAATTTTTTGATTTCAAAAATAGCTAATTTTGCAAAAATATACATAGGTCAAATAGTCTCAATTTTATACAATTTCATAGTTTGGGACATAGTCACCTTATAGATTATACTCGATCCTATTTTTGAACATAGATTCACTAGAGTTATTATACATATATGGGTCTGATTCATCAAGAAATTATATGAGACATGTATAGGTTAGTTTGGAATCGCCAGGTGTGTGTGTGTGTGTGTGTGTGTGTGTGTGTGTGTGTGTGTGTGTGTGTGTGTGTGTGTGTGTGTGTGTGTAATAAGGATCACGTAGGACACAAAAAACTTAAGATAATAATCATATTTATTCTATGAAAATATTTTAAATATTCTTCAACACCACATGCTCTTCCTTCTATATGTTTTAGTAACTAAACAAATTAATAATAAATAATTTTTAAACCTAATATTTATTTTATTTCTAGCATTAAATGTGGTGTATGTGGAATTAAAGCTATGGGGATTGAGGTTTAGATCTTGACTCATTTTTTAGTAAATTGGCATCAGCATATTGAGGGGCCTAAGGCAGAATTTAATGTTAGTCCAACACGTCACATGTTGGATTAATGTAAGTTACTTGAATACATATGTGATAGTTTCTCAATTTTTCTTATCATTTATGTAATCTATTGGCAGAAGTGAAGCTTTGGTAGCCAAAATACTTGGACGAGAGGTTAAAAACAAAATTGCAAATAAATTCTATGCCGGTTTCCTTATGATTGCAACTGCAAGGTATGGATTTGGGTTTCTTTTATTCTAAAGATTAAGAGTATTTATTTGCATACACAGTCATATATCTTCAAATAAATAAATATAATGATAATTTCCTTGAAAAATATTTATTTAAATATATTTGCTTATAGTTTCTCAATTTTTCTAGTCATTGAGGTAAGCTACTGGTAAAAGCGAAGCTTTAATAGTTGAAATATTAGTATGAGAGGTTGGAAACAAAAGTGCAAATAATTTCTAAGTTAGTTTCCTTGTGATTACAACTATAAGGTATGGATTTGGGCTTTTTTTTTTGAAGATTGAGTGTATCTATTTGTATGCATAGTCATTTATCTTGAAATGAATAAATATAATGATAAGTTCTCTAAAAAAATATTCTTTAAAGATATATGTTGACAGTTTCTTGATTTTTTAATCATTGATGCAAGCTATTATCAGAATTGAAGCTTTGGTAGTCAAAAGATTGGGATGAAGTGTGAATAATTTCTGAGTTGGTTTCTTTTTTATTACAACTGCAAAGTACAAATTTATGATTCTTTTATTCTAAAGACTGAGAGCAGTTGTTTGCATGCATGGTCATCTATCTTGAAATGAATAAATATAATGATAAGTTCCTTGAAAATTATTTCTTTAAAGATATTTTTTTTAAACATTGTGCATGTTGGTTTTAATAAAAATATCGTGTATAACTGCAAATATTTCCCTTAAACTCAAAATTTGTGAAATGGGTATTTTTGGGTTAGTCATATATATGGTTGAAAGATCATTAGTTGTTGTTGCATTTATTTATTTTATTCTTTGATCATTGTTTAAAATAAGGATATTATATGCCATTATTTCTCAAAAGAAATTATTTTTTTGTTTGCTTAAAAGGAGTATTTCTCAAAGAAAATCAATTTCTTATTTGTTTAAAAGAAGAATGTGGTAAAGACCAACCAAATAATACAATAAACTGAGTATAGAAAAAATTATGATAAAAAATCAGAGTATAGAATATAAATAATAAATTGGATATGGGGACATAAGGCAAGACAACATTGAAAAATGAGGATGGTAAGAAAATATATTTAAAGAAATGTTTTTCAGAAAACTTATCATATGATTTATTTATTTCAATAATCAAGATAGAAAATTGTGCATATAAACAATTTCTCTCAATCTTCTATTTAATTGAGATAATGTGTCTATAACAATTGTAACTCTATTATAGAGATGAATATGTATTCGAGCATAAGTAAGTTACTCGAATACATATGTGATAGTTTTTAAATTTTTCTATTCATTGAAATGAATAAATATAATGATAAGTTCCTTGAAAAATATTTATTTAAATATATTTGCTCAAAACATTATGCATGTTGATTTTCTTGTAAATTTTGTTTATATCTGCAAATCTCTTTATTAAACTCAAAATTGGTGAAATAAGTATTTTTGGGTGATTCAAAAATATAGTTGAAATGATCATGAGACTCTATTGTGTTTATTTATTTTGTTCTTTGCCTACTTTTAAAAATAAGTATCTTATAAACCATTATTTCTCAGAGAAAATAAGTTTCTTGCTTGTTTAAAAGGAGTATTTCTTAGAGAAAATCATATTCTTGTTGGTTTAAAAAAAGTATGTGGTAAAGACCAACCAAACAATATAATAAACTTAGTATAGAAAAAATTGTGACAAAAAATCAAAGTATAGAGTATAAATAATAAACTAACAATGGATCCATAAGACAAGACAACTATGAAAAGAGATAATGACATAACTAAAAAAATTGTGTATATACGGTAAGATCATGTGCAATACTTAGTATAAATTGAGTACAGACCTTTGTAAGTCTCTCAAAACATTAATCTAAAATTAATCATTAAATTATGATATTTGACATTGAATTATGAGTATGTTAGTTTTTTGTTTTAGTTGATCTTAGTTATAATAGTGATTATATTTTTCCTTTTCATTGTTCTATTTCCATTGATAAAACACGTTTATAATTAGAAATATTTACTTCAAGAGATTGGCTCTTCTATAGGATTTACTCTATTATATAGATTAGATTATATTATTTGAAATTTGATTCACGTATACATATATTTGACAATTAAAATATTTAATTAGTGCATCATTGATTATTATTCCCATAATTTATAAAAATATTTATTAACATCTTAGAAACATTTGTTGCTTCTTAGACTCACTGTTATTCTACAACCATAAAAATAAAGATTCAAGGTGCATCAAAATAGTCACTAATAAATTGTAGCATGTCCTTATAAATTAATGTTAGCTCATATTTTCATGTTTTAAATTTAAAAGTGAGTGGTAGTTTGGTTTAAGTTTTAATTTATAAAATTATAGATTGTGGAGACTTAGATTTTATCTATGATATCATTTTCAAATGGATATTTTTGTAGATTATTTTTTAAATTTTTCTAAATAAAAGTGCTAGTATCATTAATTTTTTTAGGTGTCAACTTTGAAACTACCAATTCAAAAGTTAATTCAAGAAGTGGAATAGTGATTTCATCCTTGAAGTGAGTGTTTTGCATTGGTGATTCATAAAGTTGGTATTAAAAGATTTTTTATTTTTAAAATATCTACTCCTAATTCAAGTGTTAGGAAATTAACAAGGGGTTCATCGAAGGGAAATAACTTGTTGTCATATTTTTATAAACATCAATAAGAACAACCTTTAAAAAGAAATATTGGTTTACAAAATAAACCAAACTTGAACATTCTTGGTCATGATCAAGATCATATTCAATAGGGTTTTGATCACTTTCAATCAACATATGCAAGTATCAATTCCAATGATAATGACACAACTAATTCTAGACAATCTAGTTCTGAAAGTGTTGATAATTCAACCTCACAAGTAGTTCATGAAATTCATTGTAGCTCCAAAGAAAGGAAGTCACACAAATGGGGAATTTTAAGGAGTTTTTAAGCTGAATGGGTTTATAAATATCCTTTCATTGAACCTATTTTGAGTGAAGACACTAATGAGACACCAAAAGAGTCTAGATATAGTTGGAAATTAGGAAGGGATAAACCCTTACAGTTAAAACTAGATACCATAGATAAGCATGTGGTGAAATTGTATGAAAAATTATAAATAGAGAGGAGAAATCAATGATACTATGGAGAATAAAAGAAGAGTCTTTTCATGTTAGGTATGCGAGTGAAAATGATGAATGCCTAGAAAAATAATAAAAAAATTATGCAAGCGGAAGAAACATTACAACTTTATTTATAAAAATGATGGGAATCAACCAAAATTCAAAGACTAATAATTTTGTGTTAGTTCTCACATGTTAAATAAAGGTTGACCAGTGACTGATTATCCAAGCTATAAAGACATGTTATAATGTATTGACATCCTAAACTTTCCAAATACTTATTGATCAATTACTATTGATTGAAAATAGGGTAATTGTCTTGCTAAAGTAGAAAAGGAGGATCTTAAAGAGGAGATAAGGCTTTCAAAATATATAGTATTATCAGTGTATGAAGTAACATCCATTGATAACACTTCTTAGGTGTGTATGCATGTTTACAATATTTTCAATCATGTTCATAGCCTTATTTTCTTATCATTTATAAAATGAAATAAAATGCAACTTCTTAAAACTTTTTGAAACTAGTCAAGAATTATTTGAAAGAGATTTTTGGCATGGACTATTTCTCAATTGCAAGAAAGATTGTTGTGTAGGGGCAGATGGAGCATCGGTTATGAAAGGATAAATAAGTGGTCTTTATGTAAGGCTAAAAACTTATTGTACACTATATACACATAATATTTTTAACTTTTATTAAATATTGATATTTTATATCTTGTAGGAACCTGTCAAGACTCAATGTCTCTGAGTACATGCCTTAAGGTGTGCACTAAGAAAGGGGTAGGTAGACCATTAGTGCTTCATAGAATTGTTGTCCCTTATTTTCACATTATTACTAATCTAATCATCTTCTAAAAATTTTCCTTAAGCTATTACTACTTTGTTGCACACTCCTATAATATTTTCTCATTTTTCATCCTTATTTTCCTCACCTTAAGTCCCTTTTTTTGGTTAGATGTACTAGGTCAACTGGGTCGACCCCATACAGTTTCAGGTTATTTTCACTTAGGAACTAGTTTATCCTTTGGCTGACCTAATTGATGACCTAGTGAATAATTATTTGAAATTATGCTAGGTTGACTAGGTCGACCATGTCAATTGGTATATTTGGAATGGTTTAGGGTCAAATACACCTATATGTACAAGATAATTTTATCATCATTTAAATATGCAACAAAGAGTTATTATTCGCTCATGCTTCTTTATAATATAATCTTATCAATCCAAGAGGATCTATATTTCAATCCAAAAATAAAGTATTCAAATTGTAAGTTTATCATTTCCATGGTGAAGGGCTCATTGAGATATTTTTGACACATTTTATGGTTTTCAAAATAGATCCTGTATGCATGAGTTATGAAATGTGAAAGATCAAATCAAGCAAGTAAAAAAATTGGGTTTTGGATGTCAAAAAGTGGTGAGAGGAGCAATTGACAAGTGAATAATAAGTGGTGAGAGGAGATTAGACCACGTGGTGGGTCCTTAAGCCACCACATGGTTTGCCACCACTCACTATGGTCTAATTTTACAATTTTATATATTGTAATTAATTATCATGCCAAAGCCCCTCAAAATTCATCCAACTTTCCACATGACATCCACACTCTCCATGTACATGCCACAAGACCCCATGTTCATGCCATGTTTCATTCAAGTTTTCACGTAATTCTCATGGTCCCCACACACTTTACATACCACATACCACAAACCCATGAACTACATGCCAATGCCAAATACTTGGCACATTAAACCTTCAATTGCATGTTATTTAAAACCCAACATACCTATCCATTTCCCAAATGTGGGATTTTGGATTAATAAGCCACCAAAAATGATGGGGATGAGAATCAAACCCTACATCTGTGGGATAAAAGGATAAGGTTTGACTGTTACACCACGAAACCTAAATAGTAAAGAAAGGGGATGAGATTGTATTTGAATCCAAGTTTTTGGTCGTGAAGATTGATTTTCAAGGCATGTAAGAGTGTGGAGAGAAATAGAGATAATATTTATGACTGAAAATAAATAATATTATTTTGAGAGAATCTCTAGGATAGAATTAAAGGCCATAAGATAATTTTTGAAGACTTATTATTATTTTAAAGTTATTTTTTACTATAATTAATAAGGATTGGTCCCCTATTGGAGTGGATCCAGAGATGTAGGCAATATAGCCAAACTTCATTATCAAATCATGTGGTATTTTCTATCGAATTGGTCTCTTATTTTATTACACTCTTAAATTTTTGTCTATTTTAGATATTTAAAAACTAATTTTTTATTTTGTAATCATTTAAAATATAAATTTTAATTAAATCATTATATAAGGTTTCAATCTATTGTAAGCGTATTTTCTTCTACTATGACACTTGTTTGATTACAATTACAAATCACTTCCACCGTTCTAATTGAGGAGTATTAGCTTAAAGTTTTTACTTGGAGATTCTAGTCTTATGGATAAGTCTTGGATGTTTTGACCTTTTTCAGTGATCGTTACAAACCATAACAACCTCTTATGAATACCCTTTGGCCAAGGGAGAGATTGAGTCTTGATAGATTCATTTTTCAGGTAAGCATTCTCTAACTTTGCTCCTCTCTTCATTAGATAGAAGTAGCATAAGTATTGGTTTCAAATAATATTACTCTTCATAAACAATGTATTAAGGTCTTACTCATACATATATTAATTGAGATCATCCTATACATGTTTTGATTGCTTACTAACCTCTCATATTGTGCCACAAGATTTAGTGAGCACTAGATTAGATTTACTTTACTTATTATTAGGTTAGGTAAAATATTAAAACTTAGGACCCCCTTAAGGTTATTTTGTGATTATGCTTTATTAGAGGCTTTGAAACCATCCCTATCATGGTGTATTATGGTAAGAAATCTCATAATCGGGTCTAACCGATCCCCATATTGGCCATGTTCTCACTTAACAAATGTGTCCCCTATTAGAAGTCTATGGAATGATCTATCTTCTCTAATTTAGGATTGATTTATAGATATGATGCATTTTTTATCACATACATACACCATATATGATTGATACTCATTGAATGGCACATAAAATGAATTTGGCATTCAAAATTATGAGAAATTTTACATTAGTCCTAAAAGTTGAAGATCTTATTCGTGAAATTCTTTCATACTTTAGTAGAAGTCTAAAAATATTTTTACAATTAAAAAAAAAAGTTTAACACAAGGAAACAAGCTACTTTTGATACTCGATGGATTTACCTTTGTGGAATAACACATATAGTATATGCATAATATCAGTCATTGATGAGAAAAATGGAGGAACAATGCCACATAATAGATAAAGCTCCAAATATTTTGTTTTGGTTAAGTAATATAGAGACATTATGGACCTTATGCAACCTTTTACCCATGTTTGCTAAAATATATTTAACAATAAAGAAAGCTCAAGAAATAATAATGTACATTCAAGAATATTCTAAGTTGAGAAAATTAATATGTCTTACCCTTGATAATTTGTATTTAACACAACATTCATTTACAGGGAAAAAGTTCACAAGTTGGAACTTGATGACAAATATTGAACATAGTGGTCACTATTTACAATCTCATGAAGATGAATATTTATGTGCAGAAGCACGATAATTTAAAATACATCTACACACTTTTGACATGGTTGATGTAATACACTCAAAAAAAATTATGTTACAAGGTATTGAATCATTGAGGTCGTATATTCTATAAGGTCCACTTGAAGGAAATTGTAAAATGTTTTGTTTTAGAGGTTAGAGACTATTTTCCTCAAGATAAACTACTACAATCCATGGTCGTGGTGTATCCTCAATATTGGAAAAAAAACTAGTTTATCAAATTTTTAGAATAAAATCAAAACTTTGGACCAACACTTCTGCAAAAGTGTAGAATTGAATGGTGAACAAATTGAATACATTTTAGATTTGTCAAAACTAAGTGAGTAGTCTATTTGATTTGACACAACAATGTTTGAACAAGTTGAATTTGTGTATAATGCTTTCAAAGATGGATTGATTACTAAATTATGAACTACTTTAAGTTTGAGTGAAATACTACGTGAAGTATCTCAAAATATTTTAATCTTACTAATTTATGTCAAACAATGATTTTGGGTTCAGTTGAAAATGAGATAATTTTTAGTGAATTATCATTTTTATAGTCAAAGTTATGAAATAAGTTTGACAAGAATTTGGAGACTTACTTGAGGATTTATACAGCTAGATACAATGTCCTCGATATTCCACTTGATAGAGCTCTAACAATTTGGCAGTCTAGATCTGAAAGAAGAGGATTGACTAATAATTATTCAAACACACTACACGCATAGATTTATGTAGTACTAGATCTGAGTCCAATAAATTTTGAATAGAATGCACGTAACAATTATAAAGAATAAAATGAAGAAAATTGGCATGTTGAAATTTGAAATTTAGACATCTAAACTTTGAGGTTGATTGAGGAAGGATAGTAGATTTTATGATCCCAAATAATTTTTCTTGGATTCATGTAGCTAGATAGCATTATGATAATTAATATTGGGTGAGTTTAATTTTGATGGAAAAGTGCTAATACTTGATTAGAAAAATGTATATTTTTGTGTTCTATTTGATTAAGAGAACATATCTATAACAATTGTAAACTATATTATAGATATGCATAAGTATATTGTGTTGTTCCCTTGTTAGTTTATATGAAGTAGGTGTATTTTTGTGTTTTATTTGATTAAGAGAAAATCTCTATAACAATTATAAACTCTAGTATAGATATGCATAAGTATATTGTGGTGTTGTCTTATTATTTATAATAGGTAAGTGCATTTTGGTGTTTTGTTTAATTAAGAGAACATGTCTATAATAGTTTTAAACTCTATTTTAGAGATTCATAAGTATATTATGGTTTTTATTTGTTATTTTATACCAAGTAGGTGTATTTTTGTGTTCTGCTTAATTGAGAGAACATATCTATAATAGTTGACACCTCTATTATATAGATGCATAAGTATATTGTGATGTTTTTTTGTTATTTAATACCAAACTTATTTGAGTTATCTATAGTTTAATAAAATTTAAGTATCTATATTGGACCAACAACTTCACTTCCACCAATAGTTTTCATAAATGACTTTAAAAAAATGAGAACACCATCACATATGTATTCAAGCAACTTATATTAATCCTATGGGTGGCATGTTGGACCAACATTAAATTTTGTCTTGTCCCTTCAATATAATGACACTAATTCATTAAAAAATGAGTCAAGATCTCAACTTTGATCCATGTACCTTTAATTTCACTTACATCACATTCAATGCTAGAAATAAAATATATATTGGTGTGAGAATTTAGGATGTGAAGTCATTTATGTCATTAACCTTTTTTAACACTGCCTAGGTTTTTAACCTTTGAATTCTTGAATATGTAAAAATTTCAAATTAAAATTTTATAATTATAGTTTTAGTTATTTATTATTAATTTTTTTAGTCATTAAAACCATATAGAAGGAAGAATATGTCTGTCTTACTCAGTTTTATAGATGTGTTAAGGACCACTTGTGACTCAAGACACAATACACTTAAGGTAATAATTATATTTTGGTTGGCATAGTTTGTTAATTGAAATAAAAATATATTTGAAAGTCCATTATTGATTATGTATATGGTTAAGATATTTTGGCAGACCTTATCATTATTGATTGTGGATATGGTTAAGACATTTGAAAGATAGTGTTTTGAAAAAATATTTTTAAAGAAATGCTTTTCAGAAAAATTATAATTATGTTTATTCATTTCAAGATAGATGAATTTTTATGCAAACAAATGCTCTCAGTATTCATAACAAAAGAAACATAAATTCATACCTTTCAGTTGAATTTACAAAGAAACTAGCTTAGAAATTACCTACACCTTCATATCCAACCTCTCATCCTAATCTTTCAACTACCAGAGATTACATCAATGAATATAAAAAAATATAAATAGTCATATATGTATTTGAGAAAATTACTTATACTCGAATACATATGCATATCTATAATAGAGTTTAGAACTATTATAGACACATTCTCTTAATCAAACAAAATACTGAAATAAATTATTTGCACGCACAGTTGTCTATCTTAATTCTTGGTATGAATAAATATAATGATAAGTTACATGAAAAGTATTTATTTAACTATATTTACTTTCCATCATACCTTTTCATAGTTATCTTTCCTTATAGTCCCATAGTCAGTTTATTATTTATACTCTATACTCTAATTTTTTATCACAATTTTTGTTATACTCTGTTTATTATATTATTTAATTGGTCTTTACCACTGATTTTCTATAATAAATAATGACATGCAAGATAAATATTTTATAAAATTAAAAAATAATAAAATGAATTATATTATGTGGTTGGTCTTTACCACATACTTTTTTTAAACAAACAAGAAACTTATTTCCTCTGATAAATAATGGCATGCAAATACTTCTTTTAAACAAGGCACATAATAAAATGAACTATATTATGCAGTTGGTATTTGCCACATAATTATTTTAAACAAACAAGAAATTCATTTTCTATGAGAAATAATGGAATGCAAGATACTTATATTAAAAAAAAATGAACAAACACAACAGAGCCTCATGATCATTTCAACCATATTTTTGACTAACCTGAAAAAACCCATTTCATAGATTTTGAGAACATATCAACATAAAATAAATAAAAATTTATGCAATGAATAAATATAATGATAATTTCTATGAAAATTATTTATTTAAATATATTTACTTTCCATCTTCACTTTTCATAGTTGTCTTGTTCTATGACTCCATAGTCAGTTTATACTCTTTATTCTGATTTTTTGTCACAATTTTTGCTATACTAAGTTTATTATATGATATGGTTTGTCTTTACCACATAATTATTTTAAATAAACAATAAATTGATTTTGTCTAAGAAATAATGATGTGCAATATTATTCTTTTAAATAATGCACAAAGAACAAATTGAATAAATGCAATAGATCCTCATGATCATACAGTATTTTATTTTTAAATGTTTAAGGTAATAATTATATTCTAGTTGACATGGTTTGTAAATTGAAATAAAATATATATTTGAAACAATAATATAAAATTTGGATATGGTTAAGACATTTTGGCAAACCTTATATAGTTTATAATTTTTAAAAAATTAAAATGTTTTGAATATTTTTTTTCAATTATGTCATCCTCATTTTTCATAGTTATCTTGCCCTCTAGCCTAATAGTTGGTTTATAATCTATACTTGGATTTTTTGTCACTATTTATGCTATACTCAATTCATTATATTATTTAGTTGGTCTTTACTACATGTTTATTATAAATAAACAGGAAATTGATTTTTTCTGAGAAATAATCACATGAAAAATACTTATTTTAAACAATGCATAAAGAACAAACTGAATAAATACAACAGATCCTCATGATCATACTTTATTTTATTTTTAAATGTTTAATGTAATAATTATATTGTGGTTGACATGCTTTGTTAATTAAAATAGAAAATATATTTTAAATGCTAATATGGATGTGGTTAAGATATTTTGGTGGACCTTATTATATATTTTTAAAAATTTAAACTATGAAAATGTTTTGAATATTTTTTAGTTTATGTCATCCTCACATTTCATAGTTGTCTTGCCCTATGACCCCATAGTTGGTTTATACTCTATACTGTAGTTTTTTGTCAAATTTTTTGCTATACTCAGTTTATTATATTATCTGATTGGTATTTTGAGAGACTTACAAAGGTCTATACTCAATGTATACATAATATGGCCATCAAATTTATCACTTTAAAAAGATAAATTTAATCTTTTAAAAAAGAGAATAAATTTAAACGTTAAAAAGAAGGAACTATAAACAATATATCAACTTTAGACTTCTCACCCTCTAACCTCTTTCTCCATTGGTTTTATAATTAACACAAATTACCTCCTATAAAATAAATATACATAAGTGCTTCAAATTGCTTAAAATCCTAGAACCATAAAACCCTAAATCCTAAATTCATATAACTTCATTTTTATTTAAGTTTTATTCCTTTGTGTTCTTGGGAACCATAAAGTGAGTGAAAGTTGCAATAGGGGACCAAGGAGGATACTAAGTAGCCAACAATGAAGTACAATCCAAGTAAGAAATGCAAGCCCTAAATGTCATGAGAATCATGAAGCGAGCAATAATTTCAAGAGGAGGCCAAGGAAGAGTCTAAGGAGCCAAAAATGAAGTACAATCCAAGTAATAAATACAAGCCATACATATCTTCAAATGTTTTCACATTTTTAATGAATTATGCCTAGATTTTAAGGGATTTGAACTGTTGTCATGTTATTATTTTCATTAGATATTTGTTCATAGTGTGAAAACCCTTTTTTATCTATATCAAAACCATTAATATTATACACAATTTGGTTATCACCTGGGATTGTTTATTTAGTAATGAGATCAACAAGATCTTTGCATTTGTTTTGGATTGTTTGCTTAGTAATGACATCAACAAGACCTCAAAAATCTTTTGAATGTGTGTTTTTGCCAATGGGCATTAATGTGGTGATATTTTTTTTAGAGTTACACACACCTACTCAGGGTTTAGGTTTGGGGGATTAGTTTGTATAAATTTTTATTCATGTTGTCTATCATGTCTTCCTTACGTATATTTATTCATTAAGGAAATTGTTTGAAATGGATGGACTTCCCCTAACTTCATAGGGCAAATAAAAATAGTTTTTTTTTTTAAACTTAGGGTATCCACTGATCATAATCAATATTCCACCTCCAGTAGATTTACCCCATGAATGTTTTTAGGGAAAGGGCTTTAACATGGTTTTTTCACCATTATTTCTTGATTTTAATATGGCGTTTGATTCACTAGCTATTTATAAGTTTTTTGAAAGAGCTAATAAAAATCAATAATCAATTTATACAGGCATGGTAATTTTTCCAAATATTCTCTAATGGAATTATGCTTGAAATCTAAGATTTTCTAGGATTTTATAATAAGCTTTTAGGGGTCCCTTATTAAAATTATCCCTTCTTGCAATATTAAAACTATGAAAATTACTAATATACAATTTAGTCTTTCAGTGTTGCCATTGAAGATAGTCCTCCCTACATTGATAGAAATTTTTCACAATGATTATCTAAAAGACAAAGTTATACACAATATATAATAAAAATAAACTAGTTAAAATAAGCTATAATTTTACTAAACTTTCCTTAGAGATGCCTTATATTTTAGATGGACATAGATTTATGTTTTCCTTTGTGAGTTACTTAGAAATACTTATTTAATGGAAAAACACATGCCACATGATTAAATGTAAAAAAATACCTATATTCTACAGGTTTCCTAACTATGTAGGTCAACGTGTCTAGACATGGAATATTATTACTTACGTTGCATGTCAAAAATATTTGTGTTGGGAATAATCGAAGTCATGGCATGTAAGTGATGAGGAGGACAATTAGATATAACAAAGCTTAAAAAATTATATGACTTTATATTTTATTAAATCAAATATGCATCAAAGGATTTTGTGGTGTAATTTGAAAACAAAAATAAAAAATTGTTCAATTTTGGCTGAAAATTAGCTAAATTTTAAAATTTATGCATATATGGAAATGAAGCTAATGCATGTGGAATGTATGTGTGGATTTGGCAAACACCATGTTTAACGCTCTTAATTCTTAAATGGTCATAAGTATTGTAGCACTTAGAAAACATTGAATTTGAGTTTTGAACATAAGCATCTATGACAACAACATCCAAGATAATTTAAATGATGTCTATATCAAAACATGGTAGTTTTGTCAAAAAACTTGACATTTCCATTAAAAATAATTATTGTCATTCTACTATGAAAAAATCCTTTTCCCAATCAAACATCGACGATATTTATAATAGACATGATGTACCAAAAAATAGCAAGTACCTTCATGGACAAATATCTATATTTGGCCTTTAAAAATGATGTATCGTGCACTGATTTGAAGTTGTTAAACATCCAACTCTGCCCTATTGTTGTATATAAAAAGGATCCTCTATAAATGTTACTTGTGCTCTTATGGTTACATGTAAACAACTAGTGTCAAGATTTTATTTCGGCCATTAATAAATGGTATATTCTCAAATAACACCCCATGGAATATGCCAATATTTATGTGGCAAACATTAGAGAAAACTTTATAGCTCTTAAGATTATATTTATTTGAATCATTTTGATTGGATGGATCAAAATTGAACATTTTCCATGTGAAACCATTATTACTTTCTTTGGTAGGGATTTATAATATTATGAAGTTTTGCCTATAATTTGGTATATAAATATTAATATATTATTTAGGTCTTATTTAGGAATATTCCATTAACTTCAATGCAACTATAAGGTGGAAAATAAATGTAATGTACAAACTATATACAATTATAAATGTTATTTATTAGAAAGTCCTATAACAATTTTTTAATATTATTATAATATATAATTATGAAAACAAAAATTAATCAAATGACATGTGTATTTTATGTCATATTAATATGTACTGCTTAGTAAATGCATATATAAATATTTTTTTAAATAGCCAAATGACAATCACTTTTTGATTACATATTTCTTTTAAGCCAATCAAAAGGCTAAAAATGTGTATTATGACAATATTATAGAGTTATACCTAAAGTTTTCCATATTAATAATAGAATATTTTGTAGATATTATTTGATAATATTCTTATAGCTTTATTGTAATTGTAAATGCTATTTATTAAAAAGTACTCTTATAACATTTTTGTAGTATTATTATTCATTTAGGCTTTTGAATTACAAAACTCTCCTGGTTCAGCGAGACCTCACCAGGTGTCTTCATTTTTATTGATCGGAGTTTGTCATAGTGGTATCAAATATTTTAAGTCTAATAAGTCTTATGAACATTTAAAATAATGTGGGCCATTATTTTTAGTCTAAATTATGGTTTTTTTGTTAAAACTTAGTCAATTTTTTTTTTACTGATGTATTAATCTATTGCTTTATCTTGGGCTTCACTTTGTTTCTTTGGTAAGTTTTACTAGTTTTCACCTCTTGGCCACTTTGAAACATATTTTTGTTCCAATACTCTTGAGTGTCCTTTTATTTTCTTTGCTTGCTATCAATTATTGACCCTACTAACTTGAGTTATTGGAATCATGCTACTTTGCATGATCTTAAGTATTCAATCCACCACTAATCATTGACCAAGATTTTCCCTCTCCATAGGCCACAAACACTTGGGTAATACCACATGGCATCATCTCAAGGCCTTGAAAGTAGAGGACCTCCCAACTATAATCTTGCATATCAGGTCACCAAGTCCTGATGAATATGCCATGTGGAATCATCATGGGGTTCTATATCCCCAAGGCTTCTTGACTACTCTCTTAACTAAGTAGGTTCACATGTCCTCATGATCACACCACATGACATGATGTTAGGACCATGGGAGCTTAGCAGGTTTCAACTATTGATTGTATCCACCACTACCTATCAAGTCCCTGAGCCCTCGTGATGATGCCACATGCCATCATTATGGGGCTTTAAAGCCTTAGGACTTTTCAATGGTCATTTCATTATCAAAGCTACCAAGTCACTATAATTATGCCATGTGACTCATCATGAGGCTCTATGCCCTTAGAGCTTTGGTTGGTCTTTCCCAACCTATGTTGTTGGGATCATGCTACTTGGTATGATCTTAGTCGCCCAAACCACCACTAATATATGGATAAGCTATGTCCTCTCCATAGATTTTAGGCTCCCATAATAATGCCATGTGGCATCATCTTAGGTCTTTATAAGTAGAGGACCTCCCAAATATAATCCCACCTCCCAAGTAATTATTTCCCTATGATGATGCCATATGGCATCATATGGGGCTTCTTGACTGCTCTTTATATTGCCTAAGTTCTAGGTCCCCATGATTGCACCATGTGGTATGATCTCGAGACCAAGGCCTCATAATGATTTCATATAGCATCACCATGGGGCTCTAAATTAAAAGGTATTCTTGATTTTTCTCCATAATGAGTGGGTCCATGGGTCCCCAAAATTAGACCATGTGGTATGATCTCAGACCATGAGAGCCTGATGAGTTTCAATTGTTGATTATCTCTATTACTACTTATTGGGTCCTAAAGACCTATGATGGCATCATCATGAGGTCTTAGATCCCTTAGGATGTTTCATGTTCATTACATTTTTGGGTTTTCAAGTCCCCATAATGATGCCACATGGAATCATCTCAATACTCTAGATGCTTAGATCTTTAGTTGACCTTACTCAGCCTAGGTTATCAAGTTGTGCCACTTGGCATGATATCAAGTGCATGAGAGACCACTAATCTTGGGTCAAACTCTGACCTCCCCATAGGTTCTAAATAGTTGAGATGATGCCATGTGTCATCATCTCAAGGCCTTAAAAGTGGAAGACCTCTCAAGTTTAATCCCACCTTTTGGGTGTCTATGTCCTTGATGGTTAACCATTCTATCCCAAGTTTATAGGATCATGCCCTGATCCACCATTGATCCTTCACCATCCTCTACCCTCTACATGGGACACATGTAATTAGGATGATTCTATGTGGTATCATCGTAGGGCTTAAAAATGGAAGACCTCATAACTATAATCCTATATTATAGGTCATCAAGTCCTCATAATGATGCCATATGACATCATCATGGGGATCTAGAGCCTTAAGTCTTCTCGACTACTCTCCATGTTGAGTGGGTTCTTAGGTCCCTATGATCATACCATATGGTGTAATATTAGGACCATGAGAGTGTAGTTAGTTTCAACTATTGACTATCTCCACAAGTACCTGTTAAGTCCTTATGATGATGCCACATGGAATCATTATGGAAAGTTTATCCTTGGGGAATATCCATGGTCATTAAATTATTGGGGCCACCAGTTCCTTAAAATCATGCCACATGGAATCATATTATATATTTAGAGCCTCAAATATTTATTTCACCTTGCCTAGCCTAAGTTTCTAGGATCATGCCACTTGGCACAATCTCAATTTCTCAAGCCACTACTGATCCTTGGATATGTTATACCCTCTTCATAGATCAAAGGCACCTATGATGATGTCATGTGGTATCATATTAGGGCCTTATAAGTAGAGGACCTCTCGATCGTAATACCTCTTCCTAGGTCACTATGTCCTTATGATGATGACATGTGGCATCATTATAGGGATCTAGATCTTAGGGGCTTCTCAACTATCTCTATGCTACCTGAGTCTCTAGGTCACCATGATCACACCACATGTCATGATCTTAAGACCAAGTCCTCAATATGATTCCACATGTAATCATTATAGGGTTTCAAATCACCTTGGCTTCTTAGCTATTATCTAGGTTAAATAGGTCCCTATGATTATGCCATATGACATGATCTTAGGACTATAAGAACCTAATGAGTTTTAACTATTAATTGCCTCCAATACTACTTGTTAGGTCCTTAGAACCCTATGATGATTATGTGTGGCATCATCATGGGATTTTAGATCCCTAGTGATTTTCCATGGTCATTACATTATTGGGGTTATTGAGTTATTGTAATAATACCATGTGGCATCATCTTAGGGCTTTAGAGCCCTAGAGATTTGGTTGACCCTACCTAGATTGAGTTACTAGGATTGTGCCACTTAGAATTATCTTGGGTTCCCAAGCCACCACTAATAATTAGCCAAGTTTTTCCCTCTCCATAGGTTTTATACAATCAGGATGATGCCACATGGCATTATCTTAAGGCCTCAAAATCAAAGGACCTATTAAATGTAATCTCATGTATTGAATGGTTATGTCCCCTCAATGATGTCATGTGTAATCATCATAGGGATATAGATCCCTAAGGATTATCAACTTATCTATGTCCTACTTAGTTCCTTGAGTCCCCATGATCATTCCATGTGTCTCAATCTTAGGACCATGGGAGTCCAATGAGTTTCAACTGATGATTGCCTATACTACTACCTCTGAGGTCCCTAGGTCCCTATGATAATGTCATGTGGCATCATTATAGGTATATAGAGCCTTGTAATGTTTGTATCGCCATGATGATGCCACATAACATCATCTTAGAGCTCTAAAGGCTCGCAATAAAATCCTACAAGATGGCTATGTTCAAAAGTCCCCCAAACTCTTACGTGAATTAAATGGTCCCACATGTCATGATCCAAGACATCTCAAAGGATCATAGATTGAAGTCATATGGATAATTACAAGTCAAAAAATATTAGTAAAAAAAATGAAATCGACCAAGATTTAATAATTATAATATGATAAAAATAACCCTAAAGTAAATTTATTATAATGGAGATTGATATTTCTTATTGGAGCTTAACATAACTAGAGCCTATGATATTTTAGGACTACATGATATTGTCTATTTTAAAATATGTAAAGTAAAATGTTAGCAAACTTAACTACATGCTCTAGTTAAGAAAACTTCTACAACGCATTTTACCCTAAGAAAGCAGAAGTTGTTTTACATTAATCTCACAAATGTTGTGATTTATAATAATATCTATTTTACTGACATGAAATCTATTCTCATATACTAGTCTTACAAAAAATTAAATGCATTTCAATTAAAATTTATCTTCAAAATCAATTGAAAATGGTCATAGTGATGTTGCATAACAAATAATTTAATGCATTTATAGGATTTATTTTTCTCTGTCATCACAAAGAAATCAACATATTTAACAAAATAATTTATACTTTTATTTCTTGATATTTAAGTGTATTCAAATATCAATTAATTCCATTAATATTTTTTTTTTCACATGAAATTTATTGTCATATACCAATTGTCCTAAAAGTTTAATATAATTTTAATTTAAAAAATCCCTACAATATCAATCACACAATGATGTTGCACAAGAAATAATTTAATGCATCAATAGGATTTGCTTTTATATCAAATAACAAATGAATAAATACACTTTAA
The DNA here is from genome assembly GCA_037957365.1 of Torreya grandis. Taxonomy (NCBI): domain Eukaryota; kingdom Viridiplantae; phylum Streptophyta; class Pinopsida; order Cupressales; family Taxaceae; genus Torreya; species Torreya grandis. The sequence continues at coordinate 359,065 of JARHVA010006569.1, read as the reverse complement.
AACTTTGTTTTCAAATTTCTCTATCAAATAAATCAATGTTTTATTACTACTTTAAACAATCTAATGTGCACACTAGAAGTGGTAAGAGCTAGCTTATTATCCACATTTTTATACTATCTTTCAAAAAATAGTGTTCAATTCATTTGTGATATTTAAATTTAATTCTTACATTTTATATATGTGTATAAATTAAACAAATAAAACATACAATCATTGATCCAACATATATACACCTATGTTTTCTCTTCATAGGGACAATGCATATGAGTACTAACAAGAAAACAAAAAACCAATGTGTGATTACTAGTTGGCAAATAAAATTTTTATTTTATTGGTTACCCAATTTATATTGTATTTTATTTTCTCAAAGTATTTTCAATAAAACTTTGTGCTAAAAATTGACCTACCATATCAAAAAAATGAAAGTATATACATTACCATATACCTATAGTTATTTTTTGTCTATATAAGTAATCGACTTGAATACCAAAAAAATACAAAAGAATAAATGATGGAACATTGGAAAAATACATATGTTCTATTATTTTATTAAAATAATTTATATTTTTCAATAAATTTTAATATATAAATAAATCTACTAAGTATTATGTATATAATGTTCAATTACTTAAGAACAATCCAATAATCCTGTATACTTGTATTCATTCAATGCATTGTCCTATTTAAATTTTTTTCTAATTTTTTTTATAAATATATATCAAAAAATTTAAATGGAAATCAATTATCCAATGTTAGAATATTGTTCACATTATTAATATTAAGTAAGTAATATTTACCGAGAGGTAAATAGTTAGTGGTAAAAAGTAAATAGTAGGTTATTATAATTATATGGTCAATACGGTAACATAGATTATTATTGTTAGATATATTGTTATATGTTATAACAATATATCATACATAGAATATTTAGGAGGATTGAGAGATTTAGTATGGATTTAGGAATCTAAATATAGGAAATATTTTCCTATATATTTATGTGTTGTATAAAATAATTAGCTTGTAAGAGAATAACAAAATATATTATTTGTGTTGAAAATAATTTGTCTATGCATCTTAGACTTTCTATGTATGAGTTAATTATTAGTTTTGCTCTCCACCAATTTCTAATAGTGGTATTAGAGCAAGGATGGGCTCATGAAAATTTGAGAGGGGCAAACTCTCAAATTTTCTAGTTTCCCCTATGGATGAGTAATACGGGTATACTCCAGTGAATGTTCCAGGCACCAACCATTAACATTGGACTTATATTATAAGTGTATGAATTTTAATTTGTATAAATAAATATTTATTATCTCTTGTACATCTCCCAGCTACACATATTTTTGCTAAGTTTTGTTTTCAGCTATCAAACACGTAGCTCTCTCCAAGTCATTTTCAAATTAGTGATAGTCTTCTACCTTGATTTCAAAATCATATAGATTAGAAACATCTACAATTTTATATTTTCATTCAATCTTGAAGTTTTTTATTTAAATAGATAGCCATGTGGACTCTATTTCTATCAATGCCACTTATTCATGACCAACTCTATTGGTATATAGATCTGGTTCACCATCCATACCACATCATTCACCAAGGTTCCTATCTAAAGGATATCATCTCAACTAAAGTGGCACAAGTCTGATGTCACATATTTGTCCACCATTCACACTCAACTCACCAATCTGTTTCAAATCTAAATACAACATAATTAAATCCCGTTGTTTGTTACTAATGTTGAGTCATGTTAATAAAGTTTATGTTTATAGCTAGTTAAGTTTTGTTGAGTTTAAGTCATAGTATATTTAAGTTTAGTTTGAATCAATTTATTTTTATTAAATATAATATTATATTTTATAATTAAATTATTCAAAAAAATAAAATTTATGGTCCTATTTATAGTTATAGTTAAATTTTGTATTATTATAAAAAATCAGTATGTTTTTGTCAATAGTTTAATCAAGTTTTTTTATTGATTCTATTTTAGGTGTATTAGGTTAATGTTAATTTTTTCAAAAAATCAATAGTCTTTTTTATGAAAGAGTCAATTCAAAAAAAATCAAAGTGTCATTTTTTTGGTTTTATTGTCAAAATCAAAATATCAAAGTTTTTTTATTGGGTCCATTGTCAAAGAGTTGTCATAATGTCAAAAATTATAAAAATAAAAAAAATTGGCCTTCCAGATGCATTTTTGCTTGTACACTATGTCCGCATTATGGGGGGGATTTCCCTCAAAAAAATCATACAATTGAGCTTCACTAACACATTTATTGAGTAAGCAGTAATCTACTAGAGGCTGGAAGCTACACGAAGGATGGAGGTTATTCAGAAACCTCTCATCAGGCACCATTGATGAGGCCATATACTGATTTGGTGACCATGTGTTTTTTGTTGTGTGTTTTGGATTTCAATGTGGTAGATACATTTACTTTTTAAATTGTGTGGTTTGGAAATGTTCATATTGTGGAATAGGAACATAAAGTTATGTTTCATTTTTCATTCAAAACTAAATAGACTAAAGTCAAGGAATACTACCATTGGTAGTGGGAGTCCTCTTTACTAACCAATTTTAGATAAAAACAACGTTTAAGTCCTTATGGAATAATTATCCTATTCACCAATCCTTACTAGTTTCTTTAAATTATAACATCAAGCTCATATTTCAAGCCCATGATCTACACATGCTTAAGATCCATACCAACATTTCTAAACTTATGTATTTTTTTGAGTAATTAAGTGAACTTTGAGCTAAGGTTTGTCCAAAAGAACTTATTAGAAGCAAGGAACAAAGAAACACAAATCAAACACATAATAGAAATAAATAAATCAAGAAGCAAAGGAAAATCAAGAAAATAAATACAAACTTATATACAATCAAGAGACATGACGGAAAAGGAAAAAAGGGAACTAAACTAGCCTACCTACACTAATTCTAACCATCCTTACATATTTACTCCATGAAGATCCCAAGTGGAGAAACAAGAAAGTAAAGCTTGAGATATTGCCCATTAGTGGGTAGTTTGAACTCTTCTCCTTATAGATCTCTCAGTTTGAAGGTGTTATCTCCAAGTGTTTTTGCAATTTGATGGGGGCCAATCCATAAAGATGTGAATTTACCATGTTTGCCCTTGGGCTCAAATGCATTATCCCAAAGAAGAACTAAGTCTCCCTACCTAAACACCTTGACCTTTATCATTTGTAAAACCACCTTTTCATTGTGGTTTGGTGCCTAAGAAGTTGTCAAAATGTTTTTCTCATGTATCCTCCATCTGAACTATGTCAAGTAGCTTGAGTTTGTAAATTTTTGGTCTTCTTCCATATACTCTTGCATAAACTTGTAAGTTGGCATCTTAAGTTTGATGTGGAATATGGGATCTTGGACATATACCAATAATAAGGGAGATGCTTTAAGGGCCTTCTTGACTCTTGTTCTATCTACCCAAAGGGCATATTTGGGGAGCTTATGCCATGTTCTAGGTTTGTTTATAGTAGACTTCTTAATTGTCTTCATCAAGTTCTTGGTCCTTGATTCAGACACTCCATTACCTTAAGGGTTATGGTTAGATGATAACTTGAGGCTCATACCATTATCATATGATCATTATATCATTTCTATGGATATGAATGCAAACCCATTCTCACATACCAAAGAGAATGGATTCTCAAATATGATGCATATGTTTTCTTCTAAAAACTTGATCACTTCTTTAGTTTTACACTATTTGGTAGTTATTGCTTCAGATCATCTGGTGTAATAGCCAGTAGTTGTCAGAACATATTTGTGACCTTATAATGAGTTGGGATTGATGACTCCAACAAAATCCAACTCCCATTGGGTGAAATTTTTGTCAATCATGATCAATTGTAAAGGCATGACTATCTTTAGCTCTTTTGAGCTAAAAATATAGCATGAATGGCATTCCTTCACATTCTTATGAGCATCTCTAAATATGGTGGGATAATATTAGCTAGACCTAAGGATCTTGTGAGCTATTGTCTTTCCAAAGGGATCCCCACATCCCAATTTTTCATGAAACATGTTCATGATCTCGGATGCCTCTTCTTTGGATACACAGCTTACGTACATACCCTCAAAGTTCTTTCAGTTTAGGATTCCATTCTTGATCAGATAGTGATCTGCTTTGAGCCTTAGGGATCTTTTATGCTCCCTAGTTAGTCTTGTAAGATAAGTGCCATTATTCATTAAGTGAATGATGGGATCATACCATTCATTAGGTTGAAAATTCTATTGATCAACCTACATAATACTTAGTTTGGGGTTAGTATTGGCAATCATTTGAATCAGACCTTGACACCTTACCAATTTTGTAGTATTCATCTCTATGTAGTATTCTTAAAGAAAAGACATCCACTTACCTCTTCTCTCTCCAATTTCACATTGTTTTATCATTAAATTAATGGCTAGGTCTGGCTGAATGGTATGCACTTTATTCCTAATAATTTAGTGCATAAATTTCTTAATGGCTTTGACTAATGCAAAATCTTGTTTATGAATTAAAGAATGATTTAACTCATAATTTTTCAAGTTAGTTCTCATGAAATAATTTGGATGGTCATGCCCATCTATCTTCTAATTTATAACAATGATAATGGTGTCATCAAAGGCAAAAAAAGTAAATAAAAATTTCTTTTGAAAATTCTAGACTTATCAAGACTGGGTCTTGATTGATTGCCTTTTCGATGTCCTACAGATCTTCTTTGATTCCTCATTCCATGATACTTTATAATCCTTCTTCAGCATTTCACTTAATGGTTTGACAATTTTTGCAAAGTTAGAAATGAATTTTATCACAAGGTTTATTTTTCCAAAAAATGATTTCAATTCTTTTCTACTATTGGGAGGTTCTATTTTTGATATAGCTTTTATTCTTTTAGGATCTATATAAATTCCATCTTTAGTAATAACATGGCCAAACAAATTTCTCTCAATAACATAGAAAATGTTTTTCTTAGGGTTGAGAGAAATTCCACACTTTTTACACCTTTTAAATACATGTTGTAAATGCATGAAGTGGTCCTCCCTGTTCTTAGAGAAAATAGTTAGATCATCCATGTAAATTATGATGCATTTACCAGTCAAACCTTGGAAGGCATGGTCTATCACTCTATGAAATGTATATCCTACATTGATCAACCCAAAATTCATTCTCTTGTAGGCAAATGTGCCCCACTTAGTTGTAAATGTTATATTCATTCTATTTTCCTTGTTCACCATCACCTGATTATTCCTAAAAAACCATCAAGGAATGACATCATGGCAGAACCAAAAATAATTTGTATTACTTGGTCAAGAGATGGAAGAGGATAATTATCTTTTTCATATGCATTATTTAGATTCCTAAAATCAATACACAATCTAATTTCACCATTCTTTTTTCCTAACTAGTACCAAATTGGGAACCCACGTAGAGTGTCTAATGGGAAATATAATTAGAGCATCCAAAAAAAATTGACTTCTTTGAAAATCATGGGTTCTAAAATAGGATTTATAGGCCTTTGATTTTGATCGAAATTTTTTCAATTCTCTTTAAGAGGTATGGTATGGGTGATGACCATTGGATCAAAAATCTTCAAGTCATCATATGACCAAGTTATCACATCTTTATATTTTGTTAACAATTCCTTGGCTCTTTTATTTTCAACACTTGTACAAGATTTTCTAATGTTGACTAGCTGAGGTTGATCTTGAGGTCCAAGATCAACTACATTTTAATCCTTCCCATTTACTTTGGGAATCTTAGAGGCCTCAACTAGTTTATCCTACTCAAACAAACTCTCTAAGGTAAGCATTCCCTTGGGGATCTTGTTATCATTTAGTTGAAGGACTTTTCCATCAAATTTGTCTTCAAGGGTGGTTTTATTGGTCTCATCTATGACTTGGACCTTAAATGTTCTTGAATTAATCAATAAGTTCAATATTTGTTGGTCATCATTAAAGTCCTACAGATAGTGTACATTGTCTAGTTTAGAATGACAAGGTATCAACCCAATGCTAAAGTTTGGTGAGTCCTAGTCAGTCATGAGATTAGCTACAACAGAGGCTAGCTCATTAATAGATTTATTTTCCTCCCTAGGGATTGAAATAATATTGAAATCATCAAAAGACTTAATTAAATCCTAGACCCTAAATTTGTACCTCTTAAGTTCTGATAATGTTCACTGATATTTGTTCTTTACATGATTAACTACTAGTTCTAAGTCACCATAAACCAATAGTTATTTAAACTTGTTTTTTATGGAAAATTACAGTCTTAAAATGAGATCCTTTTACTCTGTGATATTTTTAGTACATGGAAATTAGAGTCTGTAAGAAGCATGATATTTCTTATCAATAGGGTCAGTTAGAACAATGCCTACCCTAGACCCAGATTTACACCTAACACCATCAAAATGCATCTTCCATAATCTAGGAATGATATGGGAAGGTTTAGGATCACCTACCTTGGTAGTTTCAAGAGTGAAGGCCCCTAAATCAAAGTTAATTTATTGACTCTTTTGTTCACTGCAGTATATTTAGTGCTCATATGTTTCATTTTAGGATCTCTTTCAATTCTAATGTAGTTTGGAAATCCTTTCCAAAGAAGCCACAAATGTGAATAGTCTATAGACATATATGCATTTAAAAATTTTGTTCATTCTCTACTTAAAATTAGTATTTAGGCATCAAGAATATCCACCACTTAGATTTCTATGAATTTCTAGACTCTTGGCTCAGAAGCTAGTTGCATGTGAACATTTAATAATTATCCAATCACTTTGACCCTAGAATTATCTAATTGGGTGAAAACCCTATCAGATATAATGGGGTTCAAACCAAGTTGTTTACAAATATCTACAAGCATGATATTTGTAGAGGTACCAAAATCTAATAAATAATTATGTAATTTCTTACCAAACATTCTGACTATAAGTAGGAAGGGTGGAGACTCTATCTTAGATTTGTACATAGAAACATTAGCATTAATAGATTTGGGTGGCTTTCCAAGTTTTTCAGATAAGGACTCTAATAATATATCCCTTTGTTCATTGATCTACAGCAATTCATGCAAAGTAATGTTAGCTTTAATTTTATTCATATCATCCACAATATTATAACTAGTCCTATTTGAAGAATTAGAAGTATTAGTACTATGTTTAAATGTACTTCCACTTAGAGGCTCTAGGTTATTATCTAAAGCAGTATCAGGGAGCTACCAAAGTTGTTTGGAGGAGTTGAAGTAGTCAAGGGATGCTTCTGCTCTATGTTCTTGAGAGGATATGTCTTCTTTAGAAACTGTTCGAAAGCTTGGATTTATTAAGGAACATCATGAGGTTTGTTGTCTTCTTGCAAGGGTAAGTAGAATGTTTCCACCATTAAAGCCTAGTCATATGATTTATAAGATCATGATATACCTACACCATTGTCTTTGTTAGGCACTACCTCAAAAGTGTCCAACTCTTCCTGAAATTCTTCAAAAGATTTATAGAACTCAATGTAATCAATTTATCCATGCTTAGTAGTATAATGAACTCTAAAATAATCAAGAAATGCAATATCAATAAGGTTTATATCCATTAGTTTCTTATTACAAGATGATTCATTATTCTTATTGTTATGAAAGCTATCATTCTAAAACCTATTATTGGGTCTATTGAACCTTTGGAAAGAGAAGTTTCTACCAGAACTTTCTCCAGTAATTCCAACTTGATTTTTTAACTGAAGGAAATTAGTTGTAAGATTTTATACCATCTTTAATATAGAGTCATTCTTACTCTTGGGATTTTTAGAGCTATGAACCTGGTTAGCACTGGAGGAACTAGTACTAACACTTTTTGATCATTTAGACTAAATATAGTTTTAGGATGACTCAATAATCCTAATTTTTGGTTAGGTGTAACATGGTTCAAGGGTAACTGGTTCAATGTTGGGATCTGATTCAAGGTTGGCCTGTTCTGATTGTTGTTAGGAAATATATTCGAGGTGGGCATATGTGGATTAACATTTGAGATGGAATAAGTCATTTGTCTTGAGGCTAAATATTATCATTAATGATCACTAATTTAGAATAGGCACAGGTTAAGGTGGTTATGACTGGAAGATATTTCTTTAGGAACATAGAAGTCATAGGATCTATTGTGTCATTATAGATTTCTAAAGCCAAAACATCATCAAGTTTGTAGGGATCTATGGTCTAGCTATTCATCTTTTGAAACCTAGCATTAAATGATCTTATAGACTCAATATAATAGCTTTTAATCATGTAAAATTATTGGTATAAGATACATGTATTAATAACCTTGCTAAATTGGTCAATAAAGACATTGTTAAAACCATACCAATTGGTAATGTAATTGCCAAGCAAATTAAGAAACCATTCATAAAAAACATCCTTAAATGTAAAAGGAAATAATCGACATGCTACATCTTCATGGGTGATATTTAAAAATCTTAATGTAGCTTTGAATTATTTAATGTGTTCTTCTATAATTACAACACCATTGTGACTACATGTTAGCAAATATTTCTTAGGATTGTGGGGGAGATCATGTAATACACCTAACCTAGTACATTGATGGAAGAATCACCTAACCATGCAATACCTCAATCAAGGTTAAATGTACGAGTACATTAGATTGGTGAATTTGGCAAAGACTTCAAACATCTACATCTACCTTTGGCTCACCTAGCTTTCCTATGGATTTCTAGTTCAAGCAAAGGCTCCCTTGTTTCTGAATATGACCTTGTTCTGATTCTATGCAATTCTAGTTTGAGAACTTTGAATACTATTTTAAATATGATGTGTCAAGTTAATATTTACAAATAAATAAGGTTAAACTTGCACATTAATCAAATTTTCAAGGACTCATGTAAAGGACAATAAGGAACTAAGATCTTCACCTAAACTAGCTCAAAAATATGTCCAAATACATAACTATGATCAATATTTACACTTCTAAGCGTGAATGACCTCAAATTTGTAAAGTATCTATTGTATCATATAATTTCACCCTTGTGGGAGATTTTTTCTAGGCTCTCTCACTCCCAACTATAATATAGCAACCTCGACATGTGGGTATCCTATAATGAGGTTGAACCTCTGCAGAAGGTTGGCTTCCTCTTGGTAGATCACCTAAATTAATGTTTCTTATTAGGAAAGAGGTCAAGAATGGGTATAGGGTAACTAAGAGAGTTAAATTGGTGATACACAAAATTTATTGACACTCACATAATCATGAAATAAACACTAATTTAGCATAAGATAATTATTGCTCACACAACCTCACAAACTAGCTAATTTACATAAGTGTTTCATAAACTAGGCTCACCAAACAATACATGAAGCAAATAAGAATTTAAAAATTCACACCAAGAATCCATTAATGGCAGAAATATCTCAAGTTAATACCTATAATTAACTTGAAAACACCTAAAAATAGTTAAGAAATAAGGACAATGGACACGGAAGAACACCTCTTCACAAGGCCATCATGAACAAGCTTATTAATCATAGATTAGAGGCAAAAGATAATTAAAATTTGATCTTTATTGATTCAAAAGGTATTTATTACAGATTTTGATAGATTTTCTCCTTGTCAAATGAGAATATCTTACAAAAATGGGGGAGAAATGGGAGATATAAGAGAAAAGGGGAAGAGAGAGATAAGAGACAAGCAAATAAAATTTAATAAATGAGATACAAACACCCTTCATGGATTCTCACCCACATTTGGGTTAATTATAACTAATCCTTATTCAACAAAATAACCTTCATTAGTTTCAATAGTCTTCAAACCTCTCATTGGTTGAGAAACACACTAGAAGATAGAAACTTGTTGAGGATGATGATGTCATGATCCAATAAGAAGGAAAAGTCTTCAAAGACTTTGAAAATGTATTTAATGCTCTAATTTCACTCTCCAACCTTCAAATCTCTCTCCAATATATTTCTACACCCCCTCCACTTGCAATTTTAGAAGATGTTAGGCAAAAGGTTAGCTAGCTTGGAATTTTGTGCTTAACTGACCATGGAGATTATCTTTCATGTTTGATTTTAGAGATTATTTTATATTTTCAACTTTACTTTTATCCTCCAACCTATAATAAACTCCATGATACCTGAAACTTCCATAGGTCCCATTCATGGAGATCACAAGCTTGAGATACCCTCAACTAGTTGCCCTGAAAACTACTCCCGAGGTGATTTGGCACCTTGAAGACCACTTCTGGACCTGTACAAGACTTTTATAAATCCATGACATGTGTATGAAGAAGAAATGAAAATTTAGAAAACTTTCAATACCTACAATAATGGTGGAAATCACCATTAAACCTACAACAATGTACAAATATGTCAAAAATTGGGATTTTGACCCTTTGCTCAGCAAGACACCATGGAAACTCTTTTGAATAGATATAAGTTCCATGTAATTATTTTTTATATTCTAGTAGACCCCTTTGATGATTTTATAACATTTCTTTTTCTGAAGACCTATAAAAATATGCAATTTTGAGCCATTTTGGGCCTCTTAGGCACCCCAAACATGTCATATTATTCTAAAATATAGGTTTTTCAAGATATGGATGGAGTATTATACACATTAAAGGTTGTTTCCAAGTAATTATAGGGCATTTTGTGGACCTATGAGTCCAAAAACACAAAACTGGTCAAAAAGCTCCATTGAAAGCTTAAGCAAGTTCACTTTCAATATGATTGTTCATATAGTGAAGACACCCATTACACAAATTATTTCCATGGATATATGATACATATACCCCTTCAACACCCCTAAAAATATTGGGCTCCCATGTGGAAGGTGTAAAAATATACACACGTAAAGATGATTGCTTCTAGGGTTTAGAAGCATTCTAAACATGCTTACACTCTTAATGATCATTCATAAAACTCAGGACCTTAACCAACCTCAATCCATAATTAATTTCAATTACATATGGTTACTCAAAATATACTATAATCACTTTTCCCAACTCTTAATGGTATGAAAGAAATGAGCATCTGAAGATGGGCTAAAATTGGGTGTCTTAGGCCTAAAAAGCTTTAATTTATCCAAAGGACCAATTTGACCTTTCCCACTAGTATTCCTTGATTTAAAAAATTTTCATGACATCTGAAAACCCTCATAACACCTCTCTAAATTATCAAAACTCAACTTTTCCTTTTATGCCTTTGAGACTACCTGTGGGGATTTGAGCCTGCCTTCAGAGTTTGCATGAAGTTTAGAGTTTTAAAAATATTTAAAGGCTTTTAATAGGATTAAAACCATATTAAAATTCTTTTAAAATATTCACCTAATCTTGGAAACCTCAAACACACCTTAAAACTCCAAAAAGTGTGCACGTATGAATAGTGACCATTATGAAACATAGGGTGGACTATGTATAAATAGAGGGAACATCCACTAATAACATAACCTTACATATATTATTTATGGATATAATAGTTAATTATTACCAATAATACCAATTTTAATCATATAGACCCTTTTTATCAAAAGTTACCTTGAGTTGTCTACATGTTTCCTTCATGCCAAAACTTGTCTTTCTTCAAACTTTTTCATGAAAACCCTAAATTTTATAACTCCCATAGGAAAAAATGGGTTTAAAAAATAATATTATACCATTTTAATACCTATTCAAGGCATAAACTTCTTCTTGGCATCCAGAATTGACAAAACGTCATTTGGTCTTTAATGGCTACCTTCTTGAGTGTCTATGGACTATATAAGAACATTGAAAACGTACACTTTTTGTAGGGCCTTTATGATGGCATGGGATGATTTTTATGTCATTTATACCATACATACCAATTTTTTTTTAATCAACCTATAGGTGCCCAAAAATAGCCAATTCTTCCAAGGCATGCTTTGATGTTGACCATGATTTGACATAGGGTTGACTCTACTAAAATATAAAATAGTTCCCATTGTAAAATATATATATTTATATATATATATATATATATATATATTAAATAAGTATAATAGGTAATTATATCCTCTCCACCAATATATATATATATATATATATATATATATATATATATATATATATATATATATATATATATAATAAGTATAATAGGTAATAATTATCCTCTCCACCAATTTTCATGATTGGATCTCGCATATTTTGGACTGTAGGCCCATTTTGGCAAAAACTAGTGACACGTGTCTATTGGTCAAATTTCACAACTGAGTTTTATTTCTCCTTGCTTTGGTTTTTGACCTATAATGATTATTTTGTATTTAATAATACATTACCTCCCATATAATTTTCTTAATTTTTTCACATCATTTACTCTCTTGAATCACCTTTTGAGCATTAATCTTGTCTTAAGACCATGGTGTTCTCTCCCAATACACTTGATTCTCATAGATTATATGTGACAAACTAGGGTATAGGAAAAAGTTTGAGGATTTTTTTGAATAATCCAACTCATTAGTATATTTATGCACATATAAATCTCTCACTCATTCCTTTTTAGGTTTGCATTAGTGTTTTTTAGCCTCATTCCATGGCTTAGAAGTCACTTCAACATGTTATCAACATGAAACACTCTCTTGAACACAACCCTCACCATCATACTTCATGAACTTAAACTTACTATTGATGATTTAAAATTGTGTTTGATTCTAATCAACAATAATGGGAAGTTTCAAGATGTGGGACATGCGACTTGAAACAACCTCCAGATTTTTAAGAAGTTGGTCTCTTCTTTATATCAAGTGTTGGGGGGAAAAGGGATAGGAATTTAAACAAAAACACAATGAAAGAAAGAAAATATAATCTATGGTGATGCACCTGAATGTAATTCATCCTTAATCTCGAGCACAGTGAGACTATATGTAGGATTCATTTACATTTAAGAGAAAACAAGTACATGATCAATGTAAAAGATGGAAACAATAGAAATAGAGGCTCACAACATAGACTTCTTTCACAGTGATATAGAAAATGTCAACAAAGGCATAGGGTTCAATCTTCTTATTTGAATTTTCTAGTCACATAAGAGGCATAGAAACACGTATAGCTATGTAAACCTTTCAACTCAAGAAAATGAGACAAAATCAAATGACATTCCTAATCACAGCTCTAGAAAATCTACAGCCTAGACTAGTTTTGCAAATGACACAGAAAATATCAACAAAGGCATAGGGTTCAATCTTCTTATTTGAATCTGCCAGTCATATAAGAGGCACAGAAACACATACAGTTATATAAACCTTTCAACTCAAGAAAATGAGACAAAAGCAAATGATATTACTTAGTCACATTTCTAGAAAGTCTAGACTCTTTACAATAATTTTCTCTCAAAAATTCTCTCTGATAGTATCTCCCCCTCTTTTGGTGATCCCTGCACTCCTCTTTATAGCCTCAGATTTTTAGATAAAATAATATGAAATTTAGTGCATTCAATGCCTTGGATGCATTCTGGTCTTGTCAAGAAGGGCCATGTTGGAGCAGGGTGGCTGTCCTGACTATGGCATGTGGATTCATCTCTAGTGCCTCCTCTCAAGCTTGAATCTCTCATTTCATCACCTACTTAGCCGCACAATTGTCCATTCTACCTTTATCTCATAGGGGATAAATAGATGGCCCTTTTAATGTTTGTAGGCCCCAAATATCTACCCAGTGAACTACTCCATCTATTGGAAATAACTCATGCTAAGTTTCCCTCTTTCTTCTCTTCCTCCTCTTGATCTTGGCCTTAGGCTTTTTCAAACAGATTTGGGTTTGTACTTTAAGTCGGCCAAAAAAATCTCTAACTAAGCTGGAAGTGTCTATCAGAAGATAGTTCTTAGATTTTGAAATGTTCTATTTCCCTACAGTTCGCTTGCTAAAATAGATACACAAGATGCTCTGTTCTATTAAATGGAAGAGGAAACTTAGTCAATTCCCTAAAAATCTTCTTATTACTTCAGGAGACACCGGAGGATGACACTTATCATGTTTTGCAGCAACTATTGAAGACACACGGCATTTTTTGCATAACTTATACTCTTTTGTATCTTGGCTCAGGATCATTCTGCCTTTGACACTTGTCACCATCTGCTTCCTCAAAATCTCAATAGCTTGAAAGAAACTAAGACCCAAAGTATCTCTTACCTGAGTAACTTTAAAAGGAACACAGGGACAGGTGTCAATCTCTGCTTACTTCAACAAAAGACACGTGGCAATCTCCGTTGCTCTTTAGCTATAACTTGAAAATGTTTGGGGCACATGTTAGGCTCCTACAGATGGTGACACTTGGCAGCTTCCACAGACTTTTAGAAATAAAACTCAGAACCCACCATAGTCTTTATATGCAATGAAACGTGAAGAAGATCTTTCAGATGGCAACACATGGCAGCTTTCACTGCTTTTAGGAAAGCAACACTGAGACCTTCCACTATTACCACTTGGCACTTTCTGCCTAATCTCAATACTTAGCCTTTTGAAACCTTCCATTGTAAAGAGATAAAATGTGGGTGCTGATATGTAACTACAGATGCTGACACTTGGCGTGTTCCACTAAGTCATTATGAGATACATGGTGCATTCTGACCAACTCATAGAAAATATGAAAGGTGCCTCAGATGATGACACTTGGCATTTACACTTGAGAAAAGATGCCTCAAAGGATGACACTTGTCAGCTTCCAGTTTACCCCAACACTTAAACAAAAATGAATCAAAAATGGAAAATAGAGCTCATGCTCTATTTCAAAACTTTGCCATCTCAGACCATAGTATGTGAAGACAAAATTTTGCAGCGTGCAATTTAAAAAATAGAATGAAACGTAGAGTAAATTTTTACTCTACAGCTACTGGTGACCCCAAGGACTTTTGAGCCTGCTCAAAAAGAAACCACGACTCCCGCTAGATCAAAATTTCAAAATCACAACTTCAACAGTGTTGTCTGGTAGGTGGACCACTCTTCATTAGATAACCCTTGCTTATTTTGCAATTCATTAAAGGCTAAATCAAGGTTAATGATATCCTTGTGTGAAAAGTTTTGCAAAATTTGAACAGCATCCTTCAATTTGAATTCAAGCTAGGAAACAGGAACCAAGATAGCTTCTACTTCAGGGACTGATGAATCATCCCTTAAACCTTGGGAAACTATTTGATTATTCTATTTAGCCAACAGAAATGGTTCAATTTCTTCTACCATCAACATGGTATCATCATCAGGAAACAAAGAAGGAAGACCTAATTTTACTAGATCTTCAACATGCTACTTCATCTCATTGATTCCTTCCTTCATGACATCCAGAAGCTCCTTACAACTGTTAGCTATGGAATTGCAACTGAGAACCTCATTTACTCGCTTAGCAATGACCATCCTGTCATTGATTCTTGCTATTGACAATGTTGCATCTATTGCATCATAAAGCTTTTGCAACAATGTTTTTGAGTTTGTTACTCTCTTAGAGACTATAGCTAGAGTATTTACAACTAAACTCTCCACCCTTTTACATAATTTCTATGCATTTAGTAGGAAGGTGAGAGATGGCTTGAGCTAAATAATCTCTGAAGAGATTATCTTCCACATGGATTCATATAGCTCCCTTACCAAACTTAATACTCTGACACTCTTTGGCATATTAGCCAGCTCTAGTGTCAATTGTGATGCTCTTTGATGTTCTGAGTGAAATTGGGCTATTATGACTGCGGTGTTATTCTGTTCGGCCAGTAGCTTTTGTTGTAATTGGGTAACCTACAATAGGTGTTCCTCACACTTTCCTTGTAGTGCTGCCTTTTCATGCCTGAGGCTTGTCACTGCATTCTTTACATGTGTGAGCTCTGCCTTTAAAGAATCATTTTGGGCCTGAACTACTCAATGAGTCTAAAGAGAAATAGTATTTTGAAACTATTTATTTAGATTCTCTACCTCATTGTTTTTTCTATTAATTTTTGAGGTCAAACTATCACAATTTTCCTTTTCCTTTGCTAGCTCAGCTTCCATCTTCTGTAGCCTTCTTGATATCTTCAAATAATCTTTAGTAACTATAGAAGTAGATTCTGTTAGTAGCTCAACTTTACCCTGTGGCCTGAAGAGTGACATGTTGATGGCCACAACATTCATCATGTAATCTTTTGGCTGCATCTGCTCCATTGGCTTTATTACATTTGGCAACAAATGAGTCACCGTTAATTGTTGTTGGATGGGGTCAAATTGTGACTACAAATGGGGTGTAGCCAAAGTTTTATTCTCATTGATCTTCTTCTTCTCTCTTTGGGATTCCCTTGCCTTCCTAAAAACATATGCTTGGGTCTAGAAGGTGGAAGGAGAGGCAATGTGCCCACCCGCAAAAGGGTGTCCCTGTGGTAGACCATATTGAATAGTTAATTGTTGGCTATGGGCAATCTAAGGGAAAGGTTTCTTGGGAGCAAAAGGGGAGAAATAGGGTAATGTTAAAGCTTGAGGTGGCACAGATGGGGTGAAGTGAGAAATAGGAATGGAAAAAGTGGCAGGGGAATAAATAGACTGAGAAGGAGAGGGAGGAATAGTACTTACCTGAGGAACAATTATAGTACCCTGTAATTGGCACTATGTGGTTTTCATCTCCTCTTCCAAACTGAATTGGAACTGCACCCTCTTTCATTTCTTAGGTGTCTCTTCTTCTTGTTGCATCCTTTTTTCTTCCACATCTACTTCTTGTGGAGAACTGGGAATATCTATAACCGGGGCCGATGGGGAAGCTAGTGATGATGAAGGCACCACACTTTTTTGCATTTCTATAGCACTAAGGGATTGAGGCCAAATTGATATAGTTGCTATAGCTATAGTTTGCTCTGAGGCTTGTGACTCCTAGATTGACCCAGCCCTAGCTTCTTGCTCTTCACCTGGTGTCAGCAAATTACCTGTCTCTAGGCTAGATATAGGGGAGAGATGACACTCATCCTATAGTTCTTTCCATCTTTCATCTGTATCTACATTTCTAAAAGAATGGGTTATTTGACAAATTTCCTACCTATATTTCTAATAGGCCTCTATCTTTTCATTATCCTAATCTTTATTCTTTAATGCTCTCCTTAAGCTAGATATCATTCTGACCTTAGGATCATAATCTCTTTGCTTAACATAAAATGTCTCCCAGGGTCTATTTTGTGGAAGGGGCAAGTCTGTTAACTCAACATAAAATCAAGGAGCATCTTCCCTAGGATTTTTCCTGGTTTCCCAAAAAGGGCAGCCCTCATGTGCAATTTTGATTGCGACTCTATTATTTCTTATCTAGGAAGCTATGAAATCATTTGGGTCATAAACCCATTTGTCCTCTATTAAAAGGAAACCTAGAAATTATAGCTTTCTGAGCAATACAACTTCAGCATCTCTGGTTTCCAAAACCATGCCATTGGTCATCCATGGTAGATTATACATTTTTCTTTTCCTCTTCCTTGAGCCAAATTCATTGTCAATTATGGATACCTGTCTAGTAACCTCTAGGAATGCTAACCTAAGAGTCAAGATCTTAGGTAGCAATATTGGTTCCCCACAAAAACCATGGACCCTTATAATGATATGATGGGATCCAAAATAAAAATCACAAGGTATTGGGAAGCTGGCCAGAAGATTTGAAACACTAGGGAATAATATATTCATAATTGGTTTGGGATTGAGGTGGCAAAAAGCAAGAGTGACAAATAATTCCCAAAACTCATACGGGTCACTAGTCTTTGACAAAATATGTGTCCATGCAGACATAGGGATGGTCCTTTGGAGATCAAAATTTGGGTCATACATATTAAGATACATATGCTAGGAAAAGAGTTCAGAGTTTTAAAAAAGCATGAGGTAGAACAAATAGGAAGAATACCTAAACACTCCTTTTAATTTTAAATGGGCCAATTGTTCTACCATCAAGAAAGTAATTTGTTCAAAAAAATCAAGCTGATACTCCTGGGTTTTGTCAATAGTCTTCAATCTAAAAAGGATAGCCATTTGTTCTACATACACTGCTATGTCATCTTTTATGCCAAAGATGAAATCCATCATTGACAATGCATCTTGGCTAGCCTGGGTGAATTGTGCTCTTGGTGCAGGGAGTGTGGGCACTGTAGTGTCTTCATCACCCATTTGTAGTTCGAATCTCAGGAACCTTAATTGAGTGTTGATGTTTACCCACGTTCTTTGCATTTTAGCAACTATGGGAAATGTAGCTATATTATCATCATGTAGGGCCAACATATCCCTAATAGCTTGTAGTGTGATTTGCACCATGAATGGACCTCGTTGAATGGTGCTTGAAGGTGCATGGAGCAAGTCTGCACATAATTTGACCAGGTCAGGGCATGAATGCACAGCTGGGACAATGAACTAAGCCAGTTGTGAGGTCCATATCCTCATGGTGAATGTTTCATATTTCTCTACTCTGGCTCTCTATAGACACCTTTGGTTTGTCCCTTCTCTAAGAGTTTTACTACTAGCTCTTTGTATAATTGGGTCCATGATGCCATCCGCATAATCTTTTATTTTCACTGAATCACTTGCTGGACCAACTTCAAGAAACCTGGTTCTTGGATAGGTCTTCAATGGTTGTACGAGAGCTAAATCATATGATTTACTTGCAAGAAACTTATCAAGGGATTCATACATCCCAGCTCCTTGTTGTGAAGATTGTGCCCCCTCCATCTCTATATCTTCTCTGTGGTAACTTGTATGAACTTTTGTAAAATAGAGACACTTTCACTGAAGAAAGTTTATTAAGCACAAAAAATGCAAGTAGTAAGATATTTTCACACAGATGTAAGAATGTTTGAGAACTTGTAAAATTTAACCCTTGTTAAGAGGTATTTATTGACCTATCAAGTCTCAAAATGGCATTAAACTTGAATAACTATTAGCAAATCCTACTCAATCTTTATTGATCAGCGAGATAGACATGTTATGCAAGTGGCAGCGCAAGGTACCTTGGGGATTTCTAAAGATTTGGAAGATATTCAATGTTTTGGATATTTTTGAAAAAAATTGAAAATTCTGAGTTGTCGACTACATGTTCAAAGAACACTTATTTAAAAGAAAAGTAGGAAAACACACCAAAAAATAGGAAAACAAAGCAATACGGAAAGGAGAAACTACCTAACTACATTAATTAAGCATAATTGCCTACCTCCCAGATCAAAAGGAAGATTTCTAAAGTATCCTTTATGATACAAAAACTTATGATGCCAAACAGGTGATTGAATGGTATGAAACTCTGATAACTTGCTCTTCTCATTTGTCACCTTAATTTGCCTGCATCTGAATGAATTAGAGTCAAACATGTCCCCAATATATACATACTCTTCTTGTTCTTTAAAACTTATTGAATGTTGATTTTTTATGTTGTTGTGTCTCATCAAGAAATCAATGTCTGTTGGCTCTTCACCTTGTGTTTCTTGGCATACATCATTTTCTAGCTTATCTCCTTCTGCCTCATGCCTAGGTTCTATTTCATGATCCTCCTCTTTGATTAATTCAAAAATATCATCTTCATTTTTATCAACCTCTTGAAAGAACAATTTTGACATTTTGCAGCAATGTTGCATACTTATTTGAGTCTCAATGCTGCCTTCTCCACCTAAAGCCAACTCACAGCCTTCTTGAAGAATAGTGTAACCTGCCCCAATGACTTCAAACAAGTCATTCAAAACATGATCAAAAATTATCTCTTTTTCATCAGAGATAAAGGCAAAATTTTGTTACTTGTCTTTTGGTTCATCAAAGGGTGTACCTATGGTGATTTCCTCCTCATCTGCACTCATGAAATCTTCTTGACTAGCCATTAACTTAGCGTACCCTCTGCATACTTATTTGCTTCCTCTAAAATATATTCCTCTTTGAAAAGGGATAAAGAAGAAGATTGATGGTTATACATATGCAGAAGAGGAGATAATTCTTGAGCTAGAATCGAATGATTCTTTTCTTTCCATTTGCACATCACTTCATTTATATCAGATGTAGCTTGATAGCTTTGTTGGAGGGATGTAGATGGGGTGTGTTCAAATGTAGGATCTTCTGCTTGATCATCATTATGAGTGAGAATAGCCTCAACCTCCTCAAGGCTTTGATCAAAACTTTTCTCTTCTTCCCTTCTGCCCTTTGATTCCATTGTTTGTTTCCAACTCATGACCTTAGGTCTAGAACTTTTCTCTTGGAAAGAGTCAGCAATTTTATTTTCTTCAAGATCCTTAGCTGGTTCATGATTTTCCCTCTTCCAACTTGGAATTTAAACATCATATTGAGAGATCTAAGAATTGGTAGAAGAGGTATTTTTTGGCATAGGCTCCTCTCTAAGGTCTAAAAGCTCTATCTCTCTTTCTCTAAGCAATCCCATCTTTGCCTTTAATTCCTCAACTTGCTTAGCTAGATTTTCTTGAAAGAGTCTTTCTTGGAGTTCATAGGAATCATCATAGAAGTGGGGAGTGCATGAAGGCTGCAATGAAAAACAAGAAGCTTTTTGAGGAAGGGTGGGAGGGACTTGAGGAAAAAGTGAGGGTTTGGATTCCACTTCCCTTGCTGCCAACATAGACTTGACATTATTGGGGAAATGACCTTGACAGGTTCAACTTGGCTCATGGGCAAGGGTTGCATATATCTGATATGAAACTTGTGGCAGTGAATATGCCAGTTGACAGACTTGGTAAGGTTGTCTCTCATGAATGCTCAGCTTCTCTTCTAAAAATACAATCAAGCCACACACATCCAACATCTCATATGTAAGCCTTTGACAATTTGCTCTTTCAATGGGATCCCATTCACTTTTAATCAGATCTACTGCATTTCTTGATGGATGACATGATTAGGAATTTCTTGGCCACATCCCCTTCTATTGTTAAGCTCTAATACATATTTTTTATATCCCAGTAATGCTTTTTTGAAGGTGGAAATTAGATTAGGTTGAGTATGAGATGTAACATATTGGGGAGATTGGGCATAAGATTGATATGGCTCATGACAAGGCTAAGGTTGGTCGTATCAGACGTGTGAAGGGAAAAAATTATAACCATATGCATCCTTGTTGCTTGATGTGATTCCATGAGCAACTTGATCTTGATTAAAAATATCTGAAGGGGCATAAGACCCATAGCTTTGAGTAACAGAATTATACATACCAAATGGTGATTTCTTGATGATACTAGGATTGTTTAACGGGCTGATTCAACTCAGAGTCACCGTTGGTGTTGATAAAATAAAAACCTCCAAAGGCTGGTTGGCCAAAGAACACACCAAAAATTCTTCAACTCCTTGAAAGATTCATCCCATCGGGCATGCCAAAAACTGTTGATGATTTAAAATTGTGCTTGATTCTAATCAACAACAATGGGAAGTTTCAAGATGTGGGACATGCAACTTGAAATAACCTCCAAATTTTTAAGAAGCTGGTCTCTTCTTTATATCAAGTGTTGGGGGGAAAAGGGATAGGAATTTAAACAGAAACACAATACAAGAAATAAAATCCAATCTATGGTGATGCGCCTGAATATAATTCATCCTTAATCCTAAGCATAATGAGACTATATGTAGGATTCATTTACATTTAAGAGCAAACAAGTGCATGATCAATGTAAAAGATGGAAACAATAGAAACAGAGGCTCACAACATAGACTTCTTTCACAGTGATACAAAAAATGTCAACAAAGGCATAGGGTTCAATCTTATTATTTGAATTTTCCAGTCACATAAGAGGTGTAAAAACACATACAGTTATGTAAACCTTTCAACTCAAGAAAATGAGAAGAAAGAAAATGACATTCCTAATCACAGCTCTAGAAAATCTACAGCCCAGACTACTTTTGCAAATGACACAGAAAATATCAACAAAGGCATAGGGTTCAATCTTCTTGTTTGAATCTTCCAGTCATATAAGAGGCACATAAACACATACAGTTATATAAACCTTTCAACTCAAGAAAATGAGACAAAAGCAAACGATATTACTTAGTCACAGCTCTAGAAAGTCTAGATTCTTTACAATAATTTTATCTCAAAAATTCTTTCTGATAGTATCTCCCCCTCTTTTGGTGATCCCTACACTCCTCTTTATAGCCTCAAATTTTTAGATAAAATAATATGAAATTTGGTGCATTCAATGCCTTGGATGCATTCTAGTCTTGTCAGGAAGGGCCATGCTGGAGTAGGGTAGCTACCCTGACTGTGGTGTGTCGATTCATCTCTAGTTCCTCCTCTCAATCCTAAATCTCTCATTTCATCACCTAATTAGCCGTGCAACTATCCATTCTACCTTTATCTCACATGGGACAAATATACGGCCCTTTTAATGTTTGTAGGCCCCAAATATATACCCGGTGAACTGCTCCATCTACTAGAAATAACTCCCGATGAGTTTCCCTCTTTTGTCTCTTCCTCCTCTTGATCTTGGCCTTAGGCTTTTTTGAATGCGTTTGGATCCGCGCTTTAAGTTGGCCAAAAAAAAGCTCTAACTAAGCTGGAAGTGTCTATCAGAAGATAGTTCTTAGATTCTAAAACATTATATTTCCCTATAGTTTGCTTGCTAAAATAGATACACAAGATGCTCTATTCTATTAAACAGAAGAGGACACTTAGTCAATTCCCTAAAAATATTCTCATTACTTTAGGAGACACCAAAGGATGACATTTGTCATGTTTTGTAGCAACTATCAAAGACACGCGGCATTCTCTGCATAACTTATACTCTTCTATGTCTTGGCTCAGGATCATTCCACCTTTGACACTTGTCACCATCCACTTCCTCAAAATCTCAGTAGCTTGAAAGAAAATAAAATCCACAGTATCTCTTACATGAGTAACTTTAAAAGGAACACAGGGACAGGTGTCGATCTCTACTTACTTCAACAAAAGACACATGGCAATCTCCGCTACTCTTTAGTTATACTATGGAAATGTTCAGGGTACATGTTAGGCTCCTATGGATGGTGACACTTGGCAACTTCCATAGGATTTTAGAAATAAAACCTAGGACCCACCACAGTCTATATTCAACAATGAAACATGAAGAAGATGTTTCGAATGGCGACACATGGCAACTTCCACTGCTTTTAGGAAAGCAACACTGAGACCTTCCGCTATTTCCACTTGGTGCTTTCTACCTGATCTCGATACTTAGCCTTTTGAAACCTTTTGTTGTAAAGAAATAAAATATAGGTGCCGATATGTAACTATGGATGTTGACACTTGGCACGTTCTACTGAGTCATTGTGAGATACGTGGCACATTCTGACCAACTCATAGAAAAGATGAAAGGTGCCTCAGATGATGACATTTGGCATTTCCACTTGAGAAAATATGCCTCAGAGGATGACACTTGTCAGCTTCTACTTTACCCTAACACTTAGACAAAAATGAATTAAAAAGGGAAAATAGAGCTCGTGCTCTATTTTAAAACTTTGCCATCTCAGACCATAGTATGCAAAGGCAAAATTTTGTGACGCGCAACTGAAAAAATAGAATGAAACATAGAGTAAATTTTTAATCTACACTTACAAATCAAACATTATAATAACCCTTTGTCTAAGACCATATTCATCCTTCCTTTCTATATTATTGAATGTGGAACGTTTTAGAGCTCTTTCTCATATACTATTTGCCAAATTTGAATACATGACTATGCTTTGAATGTACCTTGATGGCTATAGGATGATATGGTGAGTTGTATGTGTTCTTGTGATCCTTAAACCCTGTTGAAGACATTGATCATTTCCATCCTACCTCATCTAACCATGTATACACTCTGCATGTTCATCTCATAAAAGGTCTCTCCAATTATTCATGATCACCTTATTAACTCAAGCTTATTATTGGTTGGTTGTAGGATGATATGGGGTTTGACGTATAAGGTTTAAAACCAATTTTAGGGAATTTTATCCTTATATTAATTTCCCTCAAACTATCTTCAAATAACTTTATTCCAAAACAAGTCCACTTTTATGCTTTTACTTGGAGATTTAGTCCTAGGTTCCCAAGAGACCCCTACTCAGCTGTAAGTGGTGATTGGTTTCAAACATGTCCAACTGAGTTTTAATGCCTTAGATTAGATTTGAGATAAAGTACCATATACCTCACTTTATATTACTATCCCTCTCATATCAAACCACTATCTTTTTAGACATAAATAGTCTTTTACAATTCATATACTTGACTATCCTTAATGTCCTATAGGTTATCTAGTACAGATTAAGTTGAATCTAGACCTTGAAAAGGTCCCAAAACCTTATTAGTGAGCCTATAATTAAACCCTTGAATCATTAGTGTGCCCTTCAGCTTCAATTTGATCTACTTCATGCTTAAATATCATGATAAAACCAACTATGGTACTAGTCTACCTATCACCCTACAGCTAGTTGTAGGTGGTGATTTTAGATAAAAGGGGCACATGTAGATATCAATGCATAGTCCTTAATTTGTACTCTAGTCCTTATTGATGTTCCTTGAGTTGATAATATGAATTTCATCTCAAAATATTTCTCACCATGGGGAGATGTCTCTACCTTGCCTTCTTTGAATAAGGAGGTTACTTAAAGTTTATCATTCCATAGAAAATATTGAAAGTTTACAGTGAATAAAAGCTTGACTTTGCAACCTCCAACCATCTTCCTTACTTGTCCAACCTCCATATCCTTTTGTATTTTTATTCCCCTAGGATAGGGATACAAGATTAGACATGTATGATTCCTGTATACATCTAGCTCCACTCTATGTGACATCATCAAAAAGGGCTAAGACCTTTGTTTTAGAATTTTAGGGAACTTGTCCCTAAACCCACTACCTTCTAAATTGAGCATGGTTTATTGAACATGGAATATTATCTTGTATTATATGTTCCTATGAGGTTAATACACATCTTATCCAACCCACTAGGTGTGCCCAAACACACTTCAACATTTATTTCTACCTTTTAAGCTTCTAATGGCCTTATGAGGGTCGTAGCCTTTTCTTTGCCATTTATCCTTGGTTTGGTCCAAATAGGTACTATTTTGGATATTTAATCACATTTTAATCCATACTCTACCTCCTTTTAGGTGTGTGTCAAGTTTCATGGTCAAATTCAACTCCAAGACCACACTTCCTTCATTAAGCTCCCCTCAATTAGGCCTAATTAGGCCTTAAGCACACCCTAGGTCTAGAAACTATACTGTACAACCTAAAATGAACCCAAAACATCTTGAATAATTTATATCACCTTGAAATACATTATATTACAAAATTTTGGAAAATTTGGAGGGTTAAAACTCTTGGAATCTTTAAAACCCTAGTTTAGGGCTTCTCTCATGCTCTTTCTAAGACCTTGTTTTGGATTGGAGGGTTAAAATCAGTTATATGCCTCACATAGAACTATTTTTGGATTAATTGGATAGTTATAAATTGGAAATACCTGGGAGAGTTGGAAAAAATCATAAAAACATCACCAAGCTCTCAAACAAAAATGTGCCAGTTTGTTGCCCTATTTTTGCTTTGACGATGGTTATTGATTTTTAGGGGTGAAATAGAGAAAATGAGAGGTTTTTGTGTATAATCCATGACCCAAAATATCCCAAAAATTTAATCTCATAACTCCCAAGTAAAATACTATTGTCACCCCCTTCTCTTCTAGTATTCTAGGCCTCTTAGCTTTCTAGGCCTAGAAAACTAAAAAATAGATTTTTTGTCCTTTACATGTATGAAAAAACTTGGGAAAATTTTTATTCACCTTAGGGAAGATAAAATTATGTCCCATACAAAATTTTATACTTTTAATTTCTATATTTGGGTGTGAAGGTCATTTAACACTCAAATCTTGTAGAATACACTAAGTGATCACAGTGAACAAAAGTGAAACTTGGAGGCCCTCAAACAATAATCTCCTCCATTCACACACCCTATTAATTATTAAATTCTCTTCCCCTATGATAATTATACAATATTAAAACATTTTTATTCATCAAATCTCCTTGAAACATTGTTCCATGGCATCAACAAAAGTGCCTGGGACCTCAATTTTTGTGTTTTAGGGAAATTTTCCTTAACATAATCATTCAAATTTGAAGATGGTTTATTATAAATCTTGGAAATTTTGGACTCAAACATGATTCCCATGGTATATTATAGGTGAAAACATCATATCCTCTTTATTTTGAACCCACTACAGCAAAGGAAAACTTATGTAGTTGATAAACTTGCCTACAACTCCATTGGAGCTCTAACTAGCAACTTGATTATTTCGCCTATAAAGGCTTAAATGAGATAATAAGTATTTATAAAAAATATAAATTGTGTAATAGGATGTGTCATAATGAGGATGAGGTAAATTATCCCTCTAACACATGTTATGCTCTAAAACTGATCAAATGACCATTTCACAAGGATAGTAAGGAAAACCTATTTTATGGCATAAGTACCTTCTTAAAATGAACTAGAAGATGAAAAAAATTTAATAGGTCCTATTTTTCCATAAAATGACTCAAATAAAACCATTATTTCTCATTAAATTTTTAAGTGAAGAAATAAGGGAAAACCTAGGCCCTGTTTGGATGAGTAGGCCATCTAGACACCCCTAAACTATTAGTGATTATTCATAAAGATGGGGAGATGAACCAAAAAAAATGACACAAAGTAGGTCGTTAGGGTACCTATTAATTCCAAAAATATTCTATCCCAACTCTCTCTCTCTCTTGATCATACCGAGTGAAAATCTAAGGCTCTCCTAGAGTTGTCCCAAAATGGTTTTTCCTTAGCATGAAGAACTAGAAGTTTGCCTATACAATCCAACACTTCGACAAGATTTTTTAGTATATAAATGATATTTAATTCCTTATATAAACCTTTTAAAATATTTGGACCTCCATTAATGGTATAAAACCTATTTCATGCTTAGTTCAGAGCCAATAGGTTTTCCTTACCTCTATTGGTTCCTATGCTAGAATATGATTTTAGGGGCCTATGAGGGGTATTATATAAATCATGGATGCTTTAATATGATATTTGAGAAATTTAATAAAGCAAATCCTCAAAAAACCCATTCTACCAAAGCTCCAAAAGGCTCCAAACTGCATCATTTTGCTCTCAAACTCGTTCCCTCCACTCCAAATGATCTCAAATGAACTTGAAAATGTCTAAAAGGGTAAAACTCACCATATGGATGTGGGAGGAAGTCAAAATCAATTTGATTTCCTCAAAAGTCACTTTTTCACTTAAAATTTCTATTTTGAGGACACTTAAGTCATCTAATGCACTTTTGGGGTTCTTTTGAGCATAATAGCTTATCTAGGACTCATTTTTGGATTGTTATAATCTCTAAGATTTTGTGAAAACCTCTTTCATGCCCTTGGATTCTTGAACACCATGGAAACTTGTTGGATCCTTCACTTGCAATTCTAAACCTATTTTAGGACTTTTCCTCTAAATCATCCTAAAACTTGATTAAAGTGTTCAAAACATTGCAAGTGACATGTGGTAGGGTCATGAGGTTTGTCTCCTTATTCCACCATAGGATCACTCACTCAACCAGAACTCTAATTAGCTTCTCACACCACACTGGGACCTCCTAAACTACTACATTGCATCATCAATTCAGGACCATAAAGGTATTAGTCATGGGGGTAAAAGGTTATTGAAAGGTATAATAAAGTTGTGTGATCCATTTAGGCAAAAAATTTGTATGTAGGCTAATTTTGGCCAACAAGATCTACCAATGTTTGATCAAAATAAGTTATTCTAACCTTAAATACTTCAGATTCTTAGATCTTGACTATCCTTACCAAATTAAACATCTATCTTCAAAGAACATTGATCTTTTTCTAAATGAAGCATAAATATGGGTCAAAGACCACAAAGATCGATTATATTTACAAACTTGAGCAAATAATTATGAAAATATGCAAAGATAACACCAACCCTAGATTAAAACACACCAAACCTAGCAAAGATTTTACAAATTCACAAAGATTTGTTGGCTAGGCCCTCTTAATCCTAGTGGAGTAGTCTTTATTGATGCATCTATGTGTATCATAGGTGCTCTTAGTGTTTAAAGAACATTTCTCATTTTAGAATTCAATAAATTCAAAGCATGAGTTGAGAGTTGTGATAATTGGATTATCTTTGATGAAATAGAGGTAGAGTGATTAGACTATTCCACAATATCTATATTTATTGGTGGTTGGGAGCCACTATGATCTATTTAACAAAATCTATGCAAAGTATGAAGCATATATGTTATTATTAATGAATTATGATCAAAATCTAAAATAAAGATTAATATAAATGAATGTTTACATTAGGGCTTAAAATAGGGTGATCTGGTTAAAAAAGAAGCAAAAGGAAAGGTATGTCAAAAATAAAGTATGTGATTGTTGATATTTTTCTCAAACATCATTAAAAGGATTAAATTCCAACTGAACATGCATATAACCAATGTATAATGTAAAATAGCATATGCTCAAATCCCACTACACACCAGGCAAGTATCTAAGGATAATGTGAAGAAATATAAGTAAGAATTGATTTTGCTTTAAATATTTACTACTGCAATCAAATAACATTTGCACATATTTATACAAAGCAAATAAAATGAAGCAAATTCAAAGACATTCAACTAATCTAGTGTTGGCCCAAATTAGAAACCCTATATTGAAGATACACGTCTAGAATTATTAAAAACCCTTCAAATTTAAGACCTAGAATAGATACTTGAGAGATAATTCATGATAATAATTCACACAAATAATTGAGACAAACATCATAGTATTATTTGTTTATATTAAATTTCTCCAAAAGTTACAAAGTAGTTTTAGCTCTTAAAACTCCTTCCCTTTTACAACAAACAATGCTCCTTTTATAGAATGTAAGCAAGCATGTCGGTCAGTTGCATCAAATTACAAGTGTACAAAGTAAGGATAGTTTTCCTTTATGCAAATTTTCTAGAATACACTAGAGTTTTCCAAATGACCTAACTTTTAGTAAAATGTGCTAACAAATTTTAACATGGCTTTACAAGAAAATATTCCATTTTTTAAATATTACAAAATTCATATGGAATAGAGTATTTCTAAGTGGATGGTGGGCTCTGTGTTGATGAAGCTTCTTACTTTTGTCAAAGAATATTCAGTCTATAAATTTGATCACTAATAAACTAAATATCAATTATTGGTTTTAATAAAATATCCTATCCATGTTATTCTAAGTCTTTAAGGACCTTTTCAACCTTTTTCATAGTTTTTTAATGCCCCTGACATCTCTTATTTTCTCTTCATAGGAAAGAAGTAGACCTATGAATTTTCTATTGCCTTTAGCTATTTGGTTTTCTCCTTGTTTTCTTACTTCTTACATGAATTGTAAGATCCTTTATTTGAACTATTCATCTCCTATGAGACCCAGTGGGTTGAGGGTTGTGGGCTCTTTGATCAAGTTGTCTGGGATATGAGACATTTCACCTTTCAATTGATTGAAGTCTTTAGCAAGGTTTTCCATATCCTTGGACCAACTATCTAGGGATTCAATTTTGTCAACCAATATAACCATGGCATATTCAAACGTGCCTTGTTGATAGTTCTAAAACCTAGGACTAGATTCTTGATAGGGCCTTAACCAATTCCCTCACTTGAAAGCTTGTAACCTACCATTGACCAAATTGGCCTATTTCTTTAGATATTTGCATCCCTATTTCATTTTGTCTTGCTCTATATATTCTAAAAGATATAAATAGTCCCATAATGACATCTTCAAATTTACTAAACCTATCTTCATGAATGAACAACACATCAACCTCTTTTAAATTCTTGTTTTCTTGTAGTAGACCCTTGATCATTGTTTGCAACTAACCATTTTGATCCTAGGCTAATTCGAGGATATTTTATTCAAATATCATGTCTTTTCCTAGATTTTGTCCAAATACTAGAGTTAAACTGATAAATGGTTCAACCTTTTGGAAGGTGAACTCTTCACCTCCTACCATAGTCCTTTTCTCAATAACTCATTCCATACTAGCAAATTCTAGATTAAACCTAACTCCTATTGATGATTCAATCACTTTTGGAGTAGGGATATCAACTTGTGCCTGACTTGAATCTATGGGAGTATCCATTTGAGTGCCATCTGACCCCTCGAGGGAAGTCATCTTTCTCTCTTTCTCTTATTACTATAGCTCCATAATCCAAGTTTTGAGTTATTCATGTACATGAATGTTTACAGACTTTATGATTTCCCAATGGTGTTACATGGTTGTTATCTTTTGCATATTTCCATCTAGAAACCACTAAAAAATAGTTGGTCCATGAATTAGGTTCTCATCACTAAAGATATTAAACTCACTCAATAGATGAGTGAAGGTTAGTTTGGGTCTCTTTGGTCCTATAAATACTAGTGCTAGTTCAACATTTATCTTATGTGGGGGAGCAATGGCAAATATGTCTAATGTTATCTCCTTTCCTTTATCTTTTTATACCTCTAATTTTTTCTTAGTTTGGGTCTAAGGTACTTCCACTTACTCCCCTTCTTTGTCTGACCTGTAGGTGTTGGCTAATGTTTATAATGCATCTTTCACTATTTCATCTAGATCCAATGCAATTGCGTCTATATATTTAATAGGATACTTTGGTCTTTTAGGTTGGGCTGAAGATGATGCCCCTTAACTAGAACTACTTTTTTTAGGCCTCTATTCAATATATACTTTAGGTTTTATGTAACTTGTGTCTCAAGCTACTATGTTTCTATATGTTGTTATTCTAGACAAGGTCCAAAAGATTGACCACTAATAGTTGGTACTACCTCAGACCAAGTTTCCAAATGTCATCATTTCCCTTTTGATCTCTCATCAACCTTACTTTTGGTTTGATTTTGAATTTATTAAACTTTGTCATGAATTCATAGAAGGATAAATATTTTGTGTACATACAGTCATAAGCACCTGGGTGATGCTCATAAGGCACATTTATTTTTTTGTCCTTCAAATGCTTGATGACCTTATCACTTGGATCCCATTGCCTCAAGTCATCATGCTACAATTTTTAAGAGGCTCTATGTCTAGAATCATATTAAATGTTATTACAACACTATAAGATATTCTTGCTAATAGCCAAGGGTGGAATAGGTAGCAATCCTTTCTTTTTATCTTTGTAAACACCATCTATACCATTGCATATTTGAAATTCAACTTCTTGATCAACTAATTTATTTGGAACATGGATTGGTAACCTCAATGGATTGCATTATGTTACCTCATTTTGGATGGTTGTGCAGTATAAGTAAAACCATATGTACCTAATGGATTTATTTTCCAATGGGCTAATCCTTGGCATAGGGTTCCCTATTATGGCCTCAATCAAATGAGGATAGATGAAATCACATATAAAATGAATATGGTATCTATATTTGAAGATATGTATCTTGGAATAAAATTGGGAAACTATCTGTGTCCTCTCAAGAGACCATCCCCTAAATTTAGTGATCTCAACTATGTCAAGTAGGGCATCCAGGAGGTAAGACATCAGATAAATTCTCTCTTAGTCCCTTTCTTGAATACAAAGATCTTTCTACATAAGCATGTGATAATAAGTTCACCAATTGGAGGAGTTAGCTCCTTTTTAATCATATAATAGACCAAGGTCACCCATATACTATTAGCATAAGTGGTTATGGAGATTTCACAAAGTCTGTTCATCAAGGTCATTATTGCTCTGATTCCATATCAGAATTGGTTGATGGGAATGTTCCCACTAGGGTTAGAAAACACATGGTTTTTAGAATATAACCATGTTGTTAGGATGGTTTTGAGGTAATTTTCCTTATCCCATTCAACAAGTGTGGGCACATTTACCTAGGGCTTGGGAATCCTGTAATAGTTCTCAAATGTAATGGGGGACACATAGGCAACACATTTATGAGTACACTCATTAATTAGCATTCCCTTTTCAATTTTAAATTCTTTAAAAATAGGGAGAAGGAAATTTATATAGTTAATTACCTTTAATTTGTTTTTTTCATGGCGAAGGTTTGTCATTTATGTTGCAACTAGGTCATAATACCTTATCTTGAAGGATGCAATCTTCTCATCTTCTTTGGTTATGGTTTATAGTTCCTCAATTATCCGAAAGATCTTAGACCAATTATTTTCTCCAATGTTCAAGGACATAGTGTTGAGTAATATGTCTTTAAAGACCCTTCCTTCTAAGTCCATGGTCAAATATAGTGCAGTGTCCTCTCTATGTTGATTTTGGGCTACCATGACTATGAGTTTTTCAAATTTCTCAATAATGGTATACAAATTGTCTTTGGATCAGTTTGCACTTACTCAGATGATAATTGGGTTCTTTTTAGTTTGATTGTGGTTAATTTAAGATGAATTAAGGCTTTAAATAGAGGCTAGGTATTTCCTATAGCTTTAATAGTGATGGTTTACTTGGACTTTGGCTAATTCATGCCTTTGATTTAGACCCTTAAATTTATACATTTTCTTTTTTTAGCCCAAAAAATATCTAGTTTTGTCATCTTATACCCATGTGGTATCTATGGGTCATCTTGATGGCAGTGTTTGCAACACTTTTTCATAATGATTTTAGATAATTAACCATTGCCTTTTAAAATATGCCTTTTGTTTCACACCATCTGATCTTCTTACACAGATCAATGTAGACTATTGATCTTGATCCTAAGACTTACACATTATTGGTCCTTATCTATATCAGGCTTCATGGTTCAGCCACTTTGTAGTTCTATAGGCCTTTAGAGATCTACACATCACCATTTTATGCATTAACACTCTTCTGCCATATGGCAATCTCATGTTTTCCCAAAAATTTGTTGAAAATTCCACCTTGGTTTTGCATCATCCAATTTTTCTTGTTCGATCATATGTGAGTCATTGATCCTATAAATGTACATAAAATTTAATTAGTATCAATACATATAAATAAATTAGATTGAATACTTTTAGACTATAGTTTTATTTTGTGTTAATAAACATGAAATGAACTTTAGACCTAAGTTTTTTTTAGGCTAAGTTTAAAACACATTAAAAGGGGGCCCTGAATAATAAAAGGATATAATATAAGATTTTAACCTAGGGGTTTATCATGTTAATAAACATGATTAAAATTTAGATTAAAATTTTTGACCTAAGTTTTATGGTAATGGGACCTTTCTTTAAACTAATATCATTAGGCTCAAAAGACCATGGGGCATATATAAATTAAGGTTCAGGTCAATGTTTAACAACATGAATATATTTTAGCATGATATTCAAGCTTAGCTAATGAAAATCTAAACCTAATTATAAATATCTTGAGTATAGACATGGCTTTAAATAAACCAGATTAATCTATGGAAGACCAATTTTGACATTGATGCAAGTCCTAAGTACATTTATCTTCTAATTAAAATTGGTTCTTGAGATAAATTTTGACTGTCTCATGGACCTCAATGATGGCCTCATGGGCATCAATGACATTCATGTGAATCTTAAAATTAATCTCTAATAAATTTTCATATGGGGATAAAATTTGATGGCCTCATGATCATCAAATGACAGGTATGAGAGCATCAAATTTAAGTCCTAAACATAGTTGGCCCCAAAAAATCTTGGGTTTAATATGTTTCATCAAATTATCTCTTGTTATTAAGTGTAAACTGTAGATCATTATCCAACTATACACATGTTATTGGTATATATAATCATAAAGTAGATTGAGTTAGCTCAAGGTTGTATATAAAAATTAGACTAAGTCATAAGCGTAACACCTTAAAACATAATAAAATGATGACCCCTTGAATAATTAAAAATTATTATGTGATCTTATCCCAAGGTCCTTTTGATATTAAGTTCAGATGTGGGAGTGCCATGTGGTAACTCTATAGGGATCTTGAGCTTTGACTGTTTTTACCTTATGAAGAGTTTGTAGAGCATTGATCTCCACATGGGCTCATGCGAGACATTGATTATGATCTGAGTGATCAAGTGAGATTGGATTGATGGATTGAAGCCTTTTTGTTGGGTCTCTTTTTCTCCATCCGATCAATGTTTCCTAATGAAGTGTGAAGCATCGATCATATAAAGAAACAAGATATTTAAGTTAGAGCTTGAGACAATGTAAAAACTTAGGCTAAAGTCTTAGGGATAAGGTATTGTTTATGTTAGAAAACATGAATAGGGCCTTAGGACTAATATATTAGGCTAGGTAATAAGAGGGACCATGAAACATAAAGTGAGGCCGAGCTAGAAAAGTAAAGGACCTTGCAAACATGAAGGATAGACCTAGTTTTAAAACAAAAAGGAACAACAAATGGAAAAATATAAAGTTACCAACCATGTTTTTTAGTTTAGGAATTGGTCATGTTTAAAAACATGATTAATTTTTAGCATAAAAATTAAACTTAGTTCATTGCATTTTTTAAAGTGCTCCCGCCAATTTTGCTTTCTCAAAATTTTGATTTAAACAAAAATATCTAATCAAGGGTTTTTAAATGAGGGTTTCAAGGCATTCAAAACATGGATTTAATCTTTTGTACCTACAAACCAAATGCTATTCAAATCCTGAATGAGGACTAATCTATAAAATTTAAGTGCAATCCACTCGATGAGGGGGGGTCCCATGAAACCTGTAACTAAAGCATGAAAATATACTATTATCAATATTAGGTGAAGTTAAAATATGATCATGAATAAATAGGCCACCCTTATCAGGCATGGATGATCTTCAAATATAAATAATTTACATAACAGGTTAAATTTTTAGTGTTAAGGTTCAGATTTGCACAAGGGTCCCTATTTTTTATAAATGAGGGTATGTTAACCTCAACATTATTATGTGGTAGTCAAAATAATTTATGTATGCTCTCTGCTACTAAATATTTAGATCAATCTATGTTGCATCATAGTATTTGGATCTTATTTTGAATTTGTAGTGTAGATTTGTTGCAGTAAGTTTTATTTATTATGTTATACTAAAACTCTTTATTTTATCATATAGGTCAATGCATCACCTTGAATTTTAAAGCTCCAACACAATCAAATCTATATGATTATAATATTAAAAAATATTGATACTACTCTCAACAATATGCAATATTCTAGAATTTATTGGGATTTTTGTGACACTACCAGTTTGGAACAAACTATAAAGTTATGAATGCCATATATAAATTATTCTAGATTGTGGCACATTTGTACAATATTTCCCTAGGGAGTTTAGACACTATTCAATCTTGTTGCATAACAAATTCATTAGAAAATATACTCTTTTTCCTTCCACCTTAAAATTCATCACTTCTTTATTAAGATGTGAGTCTTATACAACTGATCAGGATCAGAACAAGAGGAAATTACTTTCAAATATATTCAATTTAAAAACTTGTTTATTTACATCATTCATAGAGCTTTATATAGATTTATGAAATTTGGTTGTGAAAACCAACCAATAACAGGTTTTAACTAAACTGAACAATCAAAATATAACTAAATAAAACAAGTACCAAACTAAGTAAATATACTCATGTATCACAAAATACCTAACACCATCAAACATTGACATAATAAAAAAAATACTACCATGTTCAATAGATAAAACATCCATAATTTCTATTGAACTAAAGAGAAAATTAGAATACAATAATTCATACCAAAAAGTATGGGTTCATCTTTACATCATCATGCGTGATTTGAAAAAATTATGTAGGAGGAAATTGTATCATTTTAAAAATGTCAAAATTATAAAATATTAGAAAAACTATTACATTCTAATGATAATGTTGATTGGCAAATCAATGGGATTTCGAAGATAGCAAAACAAGTTTAGCAAAGAAGAATATAATATTCCCACTTACGCCATGCTACATAGATTCATAAAGTCAACATGTATTCATGATTTAAAAGATAAAATGATCCAAATTACACTAGTAGAGTGTTAACACCCACTTGAAATTTTTTAAGACAAGTGTACTAAGGAAATGAATTTTCCAAGTCTTTTCTATGGTGACCCACACAACGAAAACATAACAACTACATTTTCATATTCTAAAATTTGTCAATTATAATTAAAACATTTGGATCATGCATTTACATATCACATTAATAATTTATTTTTCAAAGCAATAAAAATTGTGATTGACCAGGTGGCTACAATAATGTGGGTGAGATTTAGAAAATGACAACTAAAAGGAAAAAATCTTCTAGCAATAGACATAAAATATAAACTAAATTTATAAAAATGATTGAATTCTGATATAGGATATATTGATTTCAAAAAAAAAACAAAAAAACAAATATCACCAAATTATTTAAAACTAAGAAAAAATACATTTGTAATGATTCATCAATTAGAACCACCAACATTTTTTGTTACATTCTCAAGTGTTAAACATCTTTGAGAACCACTTATAGATGCATTGTTCAAATCACATAATAGACATAAAAAACAATATAAATCAAAATAAACTAACATGTTCAATATAAATTGATCACACTTGATCACAAAATATCTTGTCACATGTACATGATACTACATAGAATAAATGCAATGTTGAAAATGATATACAAATATAAATTTTTTTTTTGGACCATTGCATGACCTTTTTATAGTTACAAAGTTCCAAAATCAAGGAAGTCAACATATATATTTTATGCTATGAATTACAAAGTTCAAAGACCTTTTTGTAGTTAAAAAGCTTTTGTATAGAGTAAGTGCATGGAATTGGGGGGCCAAAAGGGGGTCTTAAGCAGACATGTTTTTTATTGAAAAACAAGAAACCCTAACTTGTATGGATTGTTTAAGATATCTACACTCAAAATTTGAAGATGTTATAAGAACATGAATTATACCAATTCAAGTCTAGTTTCTAAACTACTTTTTTTTTTAAATTCTCAAGTATAATTAAGATAAATATTATAAATTTGAAGAGGTACTACTATCTTTTCTAAAAATTATAGTAGATAGCATGTCATGCACCCCATTATTTTTTTAGCATTGTTTATTTTTTTTAAACCCTTTGGTGTAAAGTTAGATAAAATCATCTAGTTTGTAATCTATATTTTTTAAAATTTTATAATAAATCTTTATTTTTTTACTAATTTAAAAAATTAATAGAGAATGAAATATGATGAATAATTTATAGCTAATCATGCATCCCCTCATAACTACATCAAACAATATTAAAAAA
Source organism: Torreya grandis (assembly GCA_037957365.1). Lineage (NCBI taxonomy): Eukaryota > Viridiplantae > Streptophyta > Pinopsida > Cupressales > Taxaceae > Torreya > Torreya grandis. Next base: position 321,962 of record JARHVA010006569.1, on the reverse strand, counting down.
TAGATTTTTTTTAAAATGTGTATAGAATTAGGTCTAGTTTTTAATGGATAGATGCAAGATAATGGGGGACAAAAGCGGGGTATAAAGTGACACTTTGAAAAAAAAAAACAATAGTTGAACTTGGAGATAATGTTAGAAACACTTTGAAAAGAAATTTGACAATGACATTAAAACATGAATTGTGGAATTTTGAATGTAGTTTATAAATATATAATTTTTTCCAATACATAGATGATAAAATTCTGTGAAATAGATGCATTTATGATAATAATTGATCATTTTTTATAAAAAAATGAGAGTGCATGTGTATGAACACACTTTTTTTGAGTAAACAATTAATTTTTTGTATAAAATTGTGTGTTTGTGTGTGTGTGAAATGTTGAAGATTGTTGAGAATATTTTTATTAAATTTTAACACACACACACACACACACACACACACACACATATAATTTTTAAATAATTTTACATGTCAAGATAGCTGGAAAATTAAAACTGCAAGTGTACGAACATAACTTTTTGACCTTAACTTTATGAAAATTAATTTTTTTTTAAAGCATAGTTGACAATGTATAGATTTTTGAGATATAAGTTTTATAAGCGTTCGATTAATATTCAAAAATGTATAAGGTAATTTATGATGATATGTATATAGACTATAACAAGGTATGTTATGTATAAATTAAATAATAATTATAAATAATATTCTAACATTAAAAAAAATTATATATTTCAAAACTATGCTTTTCGTTCTACAAACCCATATAATTTTTTAAAAAAACAATAAAAGTTGCATGATCAGACATGACAATAAAAAGGAAATAAATCCCTAAATTTATTATAAATTCCTTTGGCTAGTACATGATAAATTTTGGCTAGGTGTGAGACCCCCTAGACCTAAAATTTAGCAAAATTGGAGAGAAAATGGGGAAAATTTTGAAAATATTAAAAGGACATAAGCCCTTTGTATAACCACTAATGGACCAATAAATTCATTTTCTCGTTGGTCTATGGATCCCAAAGGGCATGTATGCTTTTGAAAGCACACACACCCTTTATGATTCATGAATTCTTTTTGCATTTCCCATGAAAATAAGTCATTTGTTTTATTATTTTCAAATTACAAACTAGTTTTTTTTTTTAACTATGTGAATTTGGAGAATTATTCATTTATTTTGTTTGAATCACTAAGAATTTTTCAAGTTTAAATCTATAATTATCTTATTTTGGAAAAGATAAATAATGGGGTCAAAAATTCATTGCAAAATACCAATCAAAGAGCTAACAAATGAGGAATTTGATGAGAAAAAAGAAAAAAGAAAAGAAAAAAACAAGCAGATAGGAGATCATCCATAAAAGCTTCTAATCAAGGTGAAGGTTCTTCTTCTACACCAGGTGATACTTCTAATGAAAATAAAATTCCCAATTATATAGAATTTAGTTTACATATATATGCAAATGAGATAAGAGAACCAAGTCAATCTTTATTGCAATATGAACTTTAAAATGTAGAGCATGTAAGTAATGAATGATGAAACATATGAACAAACACAATATAATGAAACATCCATTCATAATTATATTTTTGAGTATGATGATAATCAACATCAAATAATGACCCCAAATCATGTGTCTCCTAATGAAGAGGAATTTAATTCACCTATAGGATCTAATTTAGATAGTCAACCCTCTAATTTCCCTAAAATGGTTGAAGTGTTAACACCACCCAATTTAATACAAAATATAGCTCATGTACCCACATCTCTAAGGATAATAAGACAAACATCAAAGTATTCGGTTGAAATAAATTAAAAAACAATAGAACCTATAGAAGGTTAAATATCAAAAATAAAAGCTTAACGTCATGCTGAACATGTATGGAACTATGCATTTAAGAATAAAAGCCATACAGAATGATGTCAACTATTTATTCAATTAATAAAAATACAAAAAATACACCCTGTGATGCATAATTATGGGTTAATAACATTAAATATGGAGGAAAAAATAACACAATAGTAAAGAATCTATTTAATTTATTTAAGGCAATAGATAATAAAAGTTGGAATAATGATAGTAATGTGGCAAGCTGAGTAAATTTAATGGAATCTATAGTGAGTAAGTCAACATCTAAAGCTTGAATTCTTAGTGAAATAACTAAATATTTGAATTTAAATATAAAATCTCTAATAAATGCTACAAAAATAAGAATAAATCTTGATGAACCTTCACTCATGCATTTTTGGGTGTTTAATGGTAGACTCCCATGAAAAGATAAGGTATTGGTTGAAGGAACAAAACAATTGATTAAAAAAATTTGGCATGACAACACAAGGATCTCATCTAATGTAAAAGATGTTAAAAAAAGAAAAGGCTTAAAAAATTGTGAGTCATATGTAAAATATTTTTTATGCATGACGTAAACAAAATTTTATAAAACATTTATTGAAAAATTTAATGGGAAATTAATAATTAGCCAAAGTTCATTTGAGATGTGCAAACCTTTCTATATTAAAATCAACAAAGCATGCACCACATGTTTTTTTAGGGTACATGGTGAATTTTCTATGCATTTTGATATTTTTCATCATATACATTGTGTTGGTTAGATATTTGGTAGGATATCAAAAGATACCTAGACAGTCATGTAATTAAATCCCCTTAATTTAATGATGAAGCTCATATACTCTTATTTTTATCTACTCTAACTATTCACACTTTCTATTTTTCATAACTTATACAAATTATGTACAATATATACACAAGTTATCTTATTTTCGGGTATTACTTTAATCTCAAAGTTCATGAACCATAACAGAATGATTTTGAAATGAGTAAATAACCGATTCAAATATTATGCAAATTTCTTAGAAATTTGAGAATAAAATAATCTAGAATCTATGAAAAAGAAAGAAATTGTACTTCACAACAAGTAGTTTTTATAGATCTTATTGTATCTGTACAAATAGATAAACATACAAGATGTGATAATTCTTTCAACAAATAATTAAGAAAAATTTGAATTCATATTTAGATTAAATGATAACACAAAGTTTGTCATTTTAATTCTCATAGAATACATCGAAAGATCTCCTTAGACGCAAAGTTCCTCAGAAACCAACTTTCTTCTTATTCACTTTGAACAAAGTTCATACAAAAACATAGAAAAATCTAAATGTAAAGTTTTAGATTGCTTAATATTTTTTATATAAAAGTTACCATTACTTTCCAAAATTACCCCTTTTCTTTATGCATGTCTTCTCTCATATTTATTCCACTTTTAGATATCAAATACAATTAGGAGATAAATCTTTGAATTCTCAATGTGTTGCATTAAATTCTAAAAACTATTGGGAGACATATTCCTTGAATTTCTCATATGTGGCATGCAATGAATGATGACATGTATCTCTTCTTGGTTTTATTTTTTGGATCAAAATACAACTTATTTGCATTTTGTGCTTAACTCGCTTAAGTATTTTTTTTTTACAAAATGACTTCAAGGAATGACATCTAGTCAATTTACTTGAGTCTTTTATTTTATAGAGCAACTTAATTTTATAATTAAATTCTCTAAGTGGCATTAATTATAAATTAAATAATTTTAAAAAAAAAAATCAAAGACATTTATTATGTCATTTGATGAAAATAGAATAAATTGAGAAGAGAAGTAATAGTAATCACTCTAATTCATGAACTTCAGTTCTACACTTTTTTCTTGTAGTTGATGTGTTGAGAAAACATAAACTGAATGGTTGTATCATCTATCTTGATAATTTATTGAATTTCTATTTCAAATATTAGTAGCTTATTTTATATCTTTTTACAATAACCTTTCACCCTTTCAATATTGGGTTCTAGCCTTTTGACATTTTGATGACTTTTAATTAATTCCTTTATTGATTTTGATGTGAATGGAGTTGTCACCTCTTTAATTACTTGCTTAAATTACTGATGTAATTTTTCATGTGTCTTTAGTGGTTCTTCTAACTAAAAATTCATAAGATAAAAGATAGAATCCTCCAAATCTATTTTTACATTGCAAGCATCTTCTTCCAAAATCTTCATTTCTTCAAGAATTGCTCCAAAAATGCACATGCGAAAAGATATGATGTGTTCTTCTAGTTTTGATTTTATCACTGATCCATCTATAACAATATTTTATTCAATAAAAATATTTTCACTTAAATCATTTATTTTTCAAAGGTTATCCTATTGCAATTTAGATATTCTACTTTCATTTTCAATCTCCTTCATCATTGTTTTTAGTTGTGTCAATTTATTCTTGATATCAACTATATTTCTTAGAACTTTAAGAAAAAATTTGTGTAGTTTGTATCATTTTCTCTATCCATTCATCAATTATTTTTTCCTTATCACTATTTTCCTATACCAAAGCTATTATTTTATGATAAATTATATCTCTTAAAATTAATGATTGATAGGGAGTAGATCTCATCACTTTGGCAATTATTTCACTTAGCTTAGAAATTTGTTCCTTTAGTTTGGCTTTATCAATATTTTATTCATCAAGCTTCTAAATAAGGGTATTTATAAGAGTATGTGTGTCTTAATTCAGTCCCTCTGTAGTGATTTCCCTTAGGGATAAATTTTTAATTTCCAAGTCTTCTTCAGTGATTTCACTCTTATATTAACCCTGTGAAAGAACTAATATTTTTACAATTTTTTGACATGAAGGCTCAATTATCAATTTTGAAGTCACTATAGAAATATTTGTATTTTTACCATTATGATCAATGATTTTCAAAAATTATAAGTTTATCTCTTCTAAATTTATTTTTTCTTTTGATTCAAGAGTTGTTTGTAATGCCAACCACGAGGAGAAATGTGTACTAGTGGAAGTAGCTAAATATATCACCATTTGTCATTGATTATCTTCTACTTATATTTTTTGAGTAGGAAATTATTCTATATCTAGAATAACTTCTATATGAATGACATTATAATATATTTTTTCATCTTTATTTTTCTCCACCTGCTTGTCAGAAGTTTACTATTTTTTTTCTTTTCTAGTGGTTTTTTTCTCAGGTTCAATTGTTATCTTTTGTTATGATATCTTTTGACATGATATCACCTCTCTAGTGGTTATCTAATCTAGATATTTTTGGATAGGAATATGAATAATGGTATACTGATCATAAAAAGGAGGTGGAGGTGGAGCATTATGTGGAGAAGATGGGGGATGAGGAGGAAGAACATCAGTCTCTTTTCAAATAGATTTATCAGGAGATTTGATGTTAGGATACTTTAGAGGTGGCATGAGTGTGGATGAATCTACATATTTCACTTCTATATGTATTTTATCCACTATTAATTAAATTTATGATGTGGCAAGTGTAGTATAAATAGGAGTGATAGGAGTCTGTCTATGGAAGAAACTAGAGGAGATGCAAAGGTAACTGACTGAATTGGCACCTTTTATTTTACCAAAGAATATGTTTCATCAACATTCTTCTTGAATTTAAAATTATTCATTTATCCTTGAATATCTTATCCTTACATCATTTTCCTTTTATGACCTGCTTGGCCAATTTTTGTCATTATTAACTCCATGCAGTAGCCCTTACTAAGAATCCATATTGAAGTTGCAGATACTAAAAAATTACACACTTATAGTTTTTGATAACTAAATGCCTTGAGACCCCCTAAATACCCCATAAAACCTTATTAACCCTTAACCAACTTTTATTAACCTAACCAAATAACTATTATCTTATTCAAAAATTCTACTCAAAAGTACTATTCACTATCACTAGTCACTGTGGGACCCACTATCACTATTCATGATTATATGACTTGTAACATGGCATGTGACATGGCATACGACAAGAAAAGTGACATGACATATGACATGAAAAGTAACATGGCATGTGACATGAAAAGTGACATGGAAGGTGATATGGCAAGTGACATGGATTAGAAGTGAGGTGGCTTGATGTGGGACATCATATTCCACCTAGCACCCTTTCCTAAGGTGCTTAATGACCTCATTTAAGCATCAAAAGGCCTCCCCATTTAAATATGGTGAATTTACCTTTAAAGGACCATCACTAAACATGTATTTTTCCTTCACACATGAAAGTGGCCTTCAAAAGGAGATACCTACCTCTTTAGTGCTTTAGAAAAGATAAAGGGCACTCATTTTGGACTTTTCAACCCAAATGGGAGACTCACCAACCCAAATGGAAATCCCTACCAACCATGTTTTTTAATCATTCATGCACCACATATAAAATTTCACCACATCTTGTATTCCATCTCTTTAAGTGCTTGGATGATGACAATAAAGGGTGGTGAAAAGTATTTAGCCTCATTTAGACCCATGTGTATGATTTTCATTCAAAATTGGACTCATGTACAAGGTGGGAGACTAACCAACCCAAATGGGAATCCCCACCAACCTCATCTTTGACTCATTCATGCATCACATAGGAAATGTCATCATACTTCTACTATTTCCTCTTTTGGCATGGTTCTTGACAACAAATACTATAAATACCCCCCTCTCCTTCACTCAAAGAAGTTGGAGTTAGTTATTGGTTATTAACATATTGTTGTAGGTATTTGAATGAGGTCATCATTTTGGAGGTTATCTACATATTGGAGGAAAATAATTCAAATCAATGAAGCTCTATCCAAATTTTCTCAAGACATTTTCAATAACATCATCAACAATAACAACATTCTTCTTCAAGCTTGGAAGGTAACATTTGATTTTATTTCTTCAATTTTATTTTATAATCCCCTTGAATTTTTAATCTCTTCATCCCCAATTATCCATTTTATTCTTTTGTCATTTCATTATCTCAATCCATTTACTCCATTTCCATCTTTTATCCATTCACACCTTTATCACTTTTACCCTCCTTATCCTCTTCCCCTTTCCCCTTTTGCCATCTTAGCTACTTACATTATTACCTCATCAACCATTAACCCATTTATCCCATTTGAATATTTAACTTTTTATTACCTTAACCATTTATCAATCAACCAAACCACTTTTCTTTAATCTCTGGTTAAATTTTCAAACCAAAATCATGACTTTGTTTTGACTACTTTTTAGCATTAGTTGTTTTATTTAGTCATTGTTTGAAAAGCACTTAACTTTATTATCTTAATTTAGTTATTTAATGTTATTTACTATTTTTTTATTTTAGTTGTTTATTTTTTTTAAATTCAATTATATTTCTTTTTTATTCAAAAATTTAAGTGTTAAAAGTAGGTGGATTGGCAACCTCTTAAAAAGTTTTTACTTATAGGATCTAGCTCACGCTAGGCAATCCACTCAACTACTTTTCTAACCAAAAAGTTTTGTGATATTTATTTCTTATTGTAGGTAATTATTTCCTAGCCAAAGAGAAGTTCTCACAAATTCTGGATTCAACATGTATACATTCAATAGGTATTATTCTACACACCCTTCTTAAGTAGTTTTTTATTTTCACATTTAATAAAAAACAAAAATTAGATAGAAATATTTTGGCACTCCCAATGGGACCCTTGAATTGTTTTGGGTTATTATATGTTTTTTGAAATTTATGATTGCATTAATTCAATTAATTTAGTTGAATTCTTATAAAATTAAGATTCTTTCTTTACCAAAAAAAAAAAATTAGTTGCAATTTTTAGAAAATTAAATTTTATTGTATTTTTAAAAAGAAAGAAAAGAGCATTCATCCTATGATTCAGATTGAATTTTCATGTTTCATTTAGGTGTTTTCATTCAAATAAATAAATAAATAGTTAAAATTGAGTGCATCCATTGACTGCTTGCTTGATTTTAGCTCACCTAGTTTAATTAAAAGAATTATGAATTAATCGTAGTTCACAAATGTTACACAAACCAAATTACTTGGAAAAAAAAATATTAAAACACACTTGAGACAAATCCCAACTATGATTTCATCACCTAGCAGATCACCTTAAACTTTCTTGATTATCTTACTTAGATTTAATCACCAAGGGGATAACCAACTCAGTTCTCTAGCTGAGTATAAACTCTATAAATTGGTACATATTGGCTAAGCACCTGCACTAGCTATGGGATTGTGATGTGAGGGTAGCAAGCAAAAAGTACCAGGTGATGTACTTGGACCGATACAAACTTCTATTGAGTGCCTAAACATAACTCAAAACCAAACATAGACTACCTTGTTTAGGACCTATTCAAGCCAATTTTCCCTTCACACTTTTCTAAGGCATAAACCAAAAGAGAGATTAAAAAGAATCCTAGGATTTAACACACTCTTAGTGAATTCATTCTTTGCCTTGAGTATTTTATTTATTTCTCTTTGTTTGAGGTATTAGAATGTATCATCCTTTTCTTATCTTCTCATATGGTTCTCCCTCACCAACAACAAAAAGACCTCAAGGCACAAAACCCACCACCAAATCAATTGTCACCAACTTCCACATCTTCATCCATGTAACACATTTATGAACCCACTAAATCCCCTCACTCTTCAAGAAGTCCTACTCGGGTAGTCCTAGGAGATGAAAATTTTGTCACTTCCTAAATAATAATCATGCAACCTTACAACACTACCTAAGAACCACATCTTACCAAATCTTGGTTTTGACCCCATCCATAGATCTGCCTTATGGCATGCCTCTCCACCCCATGGTGAATACCTACACTACCATGGGAACTAATCAACCTTTAGTTGTCTAAATTTTATCATCAACTAACAACTCCCTCAAAACTAACCCACCAACCCAAACTACCACTACCCTTATACCTCTTACTAACCACTCCCCAACAATAGGAGTGCCTACCTCTAGCACTACCCATATTCCTCTAGTTACCTCTAATCCATCAAACACTACTCCACATCCAAGATTTTTGGTCTCCATATCATCTGTGCTTAAATTAATCAACACAAGAATCACCACCCTTCCATCATCCACTAGCCCAACGACCACTCCAACACAAAACACAACCTTTAGCTATCTTCATAACCCATAAGGATATATGCTTATTATCCAACCACCTACCTATACCCAACCATTAACATCTACATACCAATATATATCTTCCACCTAACTCCAAATACCACATACCAATACATAGAGTCATCTCAACCATCTACTAGCTATTCACACATTGCCCACCCTCAACAAAACATACCATATAACTACACATCCCAACAACCTCAAGTAGACTTCATGAAGTTGATCATGGACAAGATGACTACCCTTCAGTCATCCATCTTTATAGCCCATTATCTCTTATCCTATGATCAAATTTGTAATGATCCTATTCACCCTTCGGTCCCCATCAAACCTTATCCAACCCAGTGGGAACTTCTAAAATTTACCAAGTTTAACAATAAAAAATACCCTCAACAATATTTAAGAGCATTTAGGCATTCATACTACTTGATTTCCCATGATGAATCTCTTCTCCTCCATACCTTTTCTATGTCATTATCCAAACTAGCTTTAGATTGGTATAGTATCATACCCAAACATTCCATCTCCTCTTTCTCCCAATTAGCCCAAAACTTCTTGGATCACTTTTTGATCAATATATCTAAGAAAGTTTATATTATTAACCTCTAATCCATTCGACATGTTTTTGATTTTTTGGTTCGTTGGAAGAATCTAATCAACCAACTTTCCTTTTTATTACCTCAACTTGAGCTTCTAGAGATTTTCATCTAGGCATGCGTAAAACGTATTTCATCCACATTACGTGTCCAAAGCTTTTGGACCTTTGATGAAGCCATTACCATGGCTCACAAACTAGAGAATATATCCATTGATGAAGGAAGGTTAAATTTGAAGAGAAAGAACTCAACTTATAAACCCAATGAGACCTTTTCTTCCAAACTAATCTCAACACTAAAAATAAAGCAATCGCCAATGTCATTATCCTCAAAGTTGCACCACCACCATCTACTAACCAATAGAACGTAAGGAACCAAACCTTAAACTCTTATAATTATTCAAATTAAAATAAAAGGAACCAAACTTGGAATAATCATAAGAAATTAACTTCATTTTGGGATCCCTACCCTTCTATTTTGGAAAAGTTACTAAAAGCCAATATCCCCCAACTTCCACCAATTAAACCACCCCAATAGTTTGATGTTTTTTGCTCCATACCAGGTTGGTATAATGAGAATGACCATTTTACCTTTCATGGAGTCATATGACATGACATCAATAGGTGAAACACCTTCAAATACCTTGTCTAATCCCTCATTGACAAGGGGGAGCTTACGGTGGAGAATCTCAATGCACCACCAAACTAGGCCCTTAACATATTTTACAAGCCTTTTCCTAATCATGCTCTTTTTATCATTTACCATGATAATAAACCAGACCTATCTCATGAGGCACATATTATTAATGTGGTTATTGATGAACCCATTATTGAAGAAAACATTACCTTAACCACCTCTTTCCCCATTCCCCTAATAAAAGAAAAAAACTGCCTTCTATTCCTTTGAACACCCTATCAAAGGAAGCCACCATACCCACACCTCCATTAAAGGATAACACACCTACCTCCCCTATCTCAAATCCATCCACCCCCTCTTTAGAAGCTATCTCACAAGATAATATGGCTTCATCCACCCAACCTCTAATTTTGAAACCTTCTATCAGAGGTCAAGATAAAAGTAAGGGAACCAAATTAGAATTTTTAACCCCTTATTTGGTAAACTAGCCTAGCCCTTCTAAACCAACTAAAACCTCCACCCAACCAACCAAAACCTCCTCCAAATTAATTGACCCTTAAACACCTAAACCCACCGAGACAACTAAAGTGACCAAATCCCCCCTAAAACCAACAACTAAAATAACCAAAGAAGTAAAACTACCAAAAGGCCCAAAACCCTTAATTTTACCTCCCTCAACCTTCCCCTCCATTTTGGGTCCTCATCCCTCTACCTTAAACATGAAGTCCATATTTTTTACCAAAACCCTACCACCTTTATTGGTCACACCTTCATACTTGCTTTCTAAGACACCTTTCCTCACTACACTAACAATTCCTAAGTTACCTACCTTTCCCTCCTCTACCTCCAGTTTGTCAACCATCTTTCCTAAACTAAAACCATCAACCAAATGTACCACTTTACCCAAGACACCTGCCATTAAATATACATCCACACAACCTTTTACTTCAACACCCGAAACAAAAATTTCTAAACCTTTACCACCTTTATCCGAATCTTACTTAATCATTCTCCAAAAGTTATTATAAATTTATTCCTTGAGCTTACCACTTATCAAACCCTTTGACATTTCATGTACCAAACCCTTTTGGTTTAATGATAACTTTATATGTGCATATGATAGGGCACTAAGACATGACACATAAAATTATAAATCTCTCCAAGCACTTGTTCAAAACCTATATGAAGATTATGATCTATTATCAGACAAACCTCCTTCATCCCCATTGTCGATTCAAACACCAACTCAATCCATGCAATCTTTAGTCTCACCCAAAATTAAAGAGGAGGAACCAAAGTGACCACCTAATCTAGAAAACCCACTTATCAACACTATTCACATGGTTACTTTATCTCGAGCCCAATAGAAGGATAAAGGGAAGGCTAAGGCATCCATTCCTTAGACTTACCCTTCCCTAAACTCCCAAGAAAATAATACCTAACCATATCCATCTTCAAATAAACCCAAGGTGTCTATCTTAGGTGCCTCCGCATCTAACCCTCCATACCCTAACCCATATGCAATATCCATTTGGAAAATTATCCTTAAGCAACTTCACCAAACTCCAGCAAAAATTAGCTTATATGAGTTAGTCTCTACCTCTCACCATCACCACCAAGCACTCATAGAAGCCTTGTAATCCATCAAGGTTCAACCCAATGACCCTCAACCTCTAGCTACCTTTGTTGGTGCCCTTTGAACTTCCAACCTTATCACCTTCAAAGATTAAAAAATACCTTCTATTCATTTGGAGGATCTCGATCTCCCCCTCTTCATTACAACATACATTAATCAAACCTATATTAAAAGGGTGATGATTGATGGAGGATTCAACATCAATATTATCTCTTCCCATGCCTATGATCAGCTACACTTACCCACAAAAATCATGTTTAAAAGCACAATAGTCTTTCATTCTTTTAATGATACCATGGTTACTACCTTGGGCACAATTGTCCTCCATATCTGTGTAGGGCCCCATACCATTCCTAAAAAAATTTATTTTGTAGAAGGAGAATTCAAATACAATGTTTTACTCAAGTTCCATTGGATTTATTTCATGAGTTATATCCCTTCGACCTTACATCGATGTGTCAAATTTGAGCATGAAGGGCAAGTTATGACTATCTAGACTGACCCTAGTCCTTTCACATCTTGTAATATGACATATCAGCCTAATGACATCCTTCTCCCCCTTCATCTACCTCACAATCATCTGATAATGACACAACCCCACTAACCAAAACATGTGACACTTTCACACCAAAGGTTGATGAAGCTTCAACTAACTTATCTATCCCTTCCCAAATTCCTATAAATAATACCATGGCAACCATATTCCAATGTCTTTTCTTGGGGGGATATAGACTCATAGCCTTGGATGTGTTTTCTACTCCCCAAGAATATGGTAATCTCATACATGATCCTTCCTATGACCCTAACATTAAAACCATCATCCCCTTTGGGCTCCCTAACCATCAAAAAAATTTCATTTATGTGGGACTTGATTAGCCACTTCTAGCGTCTACCACTACTTCATCCATCCAACCATTTACCTCTAACTTTTCCTATCTTATCAAGCTAGAGTTTGCTAATTTGTATCTTCATAGATGTACTTGGAAAGGATTTGGCCTCGATCGCTATGAATAAGGGCCTCATGAGTTACCCCATATCAAAAAATTTCAACCTCATGAATCATTTGGCCTTAGGTTTGAACCACTTGAAAAACCCACCAATTCACCCAAACCCATTGCTACCATAGAGGAAGATATCCCATCCTCACCAACCCAACCACTTTCCCCATTGTAAGATCCTAACATCATCCCACCTAACTTTTTTTTCTAGTCAATACCATTAATTTAGGCCCTCTCATCTACCAAAAGGGTGGCTGAACCAAAGTCCTTCCACTTGTACACCCTAAAATGGTAGAGAATGATTCTCCTACCATCAACACCATCCAACATCAAGACAATGATTCCATTCTTGCCTAACTTAGTGTGAGAGATTCTTCTATCCAAAAATCCCTTCCTCTTGAGGCCTCTACCATGTCAAATGAATCTACCATAGATATCAACATGGGTACTCTAGATAACTCTTGCATTATCAAATTGGGCCAATCACTAAATGTCAAAGAAATATGGGACTTCTCTTTCTTCCAATATCACAACATAGCATTTACTTGGTCTTATAGTGATATACCTGAGATTCACCCCACCATTTCTACCCATAACATAGTCACTCATCTTGATGCCAACCTTATTAAATAAAAATGCAGATGCATGCATCTTTGCATATCCCTTCTCATCAAAGAAGAGATTTAGCATCTCCTATTTTTAAACTTCATTCAACCCATTGACTACCCCCAATGGGTCTCGAATATCATACCTATCACCAAAGTCACTAGGAGTCAATGCATTTTTATGGACTTTCATGACCTTAACCTCACTTTCCCCAAGGATGACTTTTCTCTACCTAGCATTGACCAGCTTATTCATCTTACAGTTGGCCACAAGATGTTATCTCTCATGGATGGGTTTTTAGGTTATAATTAGATCTTGATTGCTCTTGAAAATTAGCAGAAAACTACATTTACCACCCCTTGGGAAACATTTTTCTATAGAGTCATGCATTTTAGGTTAAATAATGTTGGGGCAACATACCAATGTGCCATGACTTATATCTTTGATGATATCATCCATAAGATTGTAGAAGACTATGTGGATGACCTTCTTGGGAAATCTAAACTCCAAAAAGATCACTTGACTATTCTTATCATATTATTTGAATGCCTTATCCATTATCATGTTCACCTTAATCTCAAGAAATGAATTTTTGGGGTCCTTTCAAAAAATATTCTTGGCTTTATCATCTATCTTCATGGAATCAAAGTAGACCCTGCTAAAGTTAGAGCAATTTTAGACATGCCTCCTCCAACCAACCTTAAGCTGCTATGTATCTTGTAAGGCAAACTTAAATCTATTTTCCATTTCATTTCCTAGCTTTCAAACTAGTGCCAACCTTTTCATCACCTTCTAAAGAAGGAAGTCTCTTTCAAATGGAATAACGATTATCAAAAGTCCTTTGATTTGCTCAAATAGTACCTTTTGTTACCACATATCCTCACCCCTCCTAAGGATGACCACCCCTTTTACCTATATATCTCTACCACCGACCATTCCTTAGGGGTTTTGTTGGCTCACTGAGATGAATGACATAAAAATCAAGTCATATACTACATTAGCTACATGCATTGACCATGGTATACACATACTAAGTAACTTTACTTAGCATTGACCTTCGTGGCCACCAAACTCCAACACTACCTTCTTTACCATAAAACCTATGTCATAACTAATACTGGCCCACTCAAGTACATGCACTCTAAACCATACCAAAATCAGCGTATGGCTAAGTGTCTCATGCTTCTAGCTAAATTTGACCTTGAATTCCTCTAGCATGAGTTGATTAAAGGGTAGGTAATTTTTGATCAACTAGTTGAAGCTCCTTTACCAAACAACCAACCACCTCCTCTTGCCTTTTCAGATGAGTCTATTATGACTCTTTTTCAAGAAGATGGCATAACCTACCAAATGACCATGTTCTTTGATGTATCAAAGTACCAACAAGGAGGGAGTGTTATAGTTATTCTCATTCATCTCAATGGTGAACCCCTTCCTCTCTCTTTCAAACTTGACTTTGAATACACCAATAATATGGTTACATATAAAGCCCTAGTGATAGGTCTCCAAACTGATTTAACCTTAGTAATTAAGACAATCCATGTCTCTAGTGATTCCCATATTGTGGTCAACCAGGTCAATGGATCCTATCAATTTAATAATGATGTCTTTCAAAAATATAAATTTTTAAATGACAAACTCTTAACATCATTTGAACATTACCTGGTCCAATCCCTTCCTCGATCTACCAATAAATTTATGAATATAATGGCCTACCTTACTTCCTAGATCCCTTCTTCACCTTCTAATTCCAAAATATTTATCATCATTCATCATTTTATCACACCTTCTTATAGCCAATCTGACCTCCCTACCATTTGTAATGTGGATGAATCCCCATCTGACATTTGGTATGACTAAACTTTCAACTACCTCAACCTAAGCATCATTCCTCCCAACCTCTCTAGGAATGCCTACAAAAAATTTGTTCAGAGTACATCTTGTTACACAATACTAGTGGGAATCCTTTATAAACATGGTTTTGACGATCTCCTTCTCTGTTGCCTACACAACCATAAAGCTTCCCATGCCATCAAGGAAACACATGATCAGATCTATGGGGGACAGTTAGCAGCCTAACAATTCTTATATGCATCCTTCACCTTGGTTACTATTGACCCACCCTCAACCAAGACTATTGTGATTATGTAAAAAAGTGAGTTAAATGTTAAAAACACATTAATTTACATCATGCACTAGCCAATAGACTCCAGGTATCTAAGGACTTTTGGCCATTCTCTCAATCGGGGATTGATCTCATTGGGGAGATTAACCCCCATTCTTCATAGTGACATAGCTCCATCATCTAGCCACTAAATATTTTACCAAGTGGGTGGAATATATCCCTCTTAACTTGACCAAATTGAAGAAGATTGTCGACTTTATCAACCATCATATCATATGTCGCTTTGGTGTTCCTCATAAAATCATCATTGATAATGGTAAATCTTTTTAAAACAAATAATTCCAAGGGCTATGTGATACATTTAGCATCATGTTAAGCTTTTCCTCACCTTATCGTCCACAAGTAAATGGATAGGTGGAAGCCTTTAATAAAACCCTTACCAAAATAATAACTAAAGTTATCAGTGCTTTAGGTTAGGATTGGCACTTGCACATTCCATTCACTTTATGAGCCTATCCCACTATCATTCAAACCTCTATGGGTGTTACCCCTTTCTCTCTAGTCTTTGGAGTAGAGGCAGTCTTGCCTCTTAAAGTCTAAATCCCCTCTCTTCACATATCTTTACAAGAACTCATTTATAAGGAAGATTTTAATCAGCACTATTTATCTCAACTTGAACTACTTAATGACCATCGTTTAACAACCCTCACCCACCTCTATATCTATCAAGAACATATCAAATGTGATTATAACAAGAACCTCAAATAATGGGAATTCAATATCAAAGACTTCATCCTAAAATAAAACCAACACATGACCAACATAGAGAAGAGTAAACAAGGCAAGTTTTCTTTTAATTGGTTTGGACCTTATATCATTACCCAGAATTATAGATCAAGAGATTATCGTTTGTCCTCTCTCAAAGGCAAACTAGAACCTAAACCTCTTAATGCTTTGTATCTACATCTATTTTTTGTTAATGAAGATCAAGCTCACTCTTTTTGTCTAACTTAAGCTCATCCCTTGATTATAATATTTTATCTTTTACCCATCTTTCTCCTCTCCTTTTGAGTATAATTGATTACAACATAGAACCATGTGATTAACCATCACAGTCATAGCCTAATGATAAATGTGGGTACCATAGCTCTACCCATAGCATGGTTCTCATGGATACTTTTCATCTCTAACAAGATGGAATCCCATAGTTATTATCTCTCAAAAACTACACCTTTTCATATCATTAACCTTCTTATGTTAAAATTTTGCCCTCATAAAGGTAAACCTCTAAACCTAATTAGACTTGTCCATGTTTAAAACATTGCATCTAGGAACAATTTGGATACAAAAACATTATTTGGGTCAATATCGTAAGCATTATAGACTGCTCCCTCAAAGGACATCTACCCAAAAACAAAATAAAAATTGCCAAATGTAAGGTAGACTACTACCTTGAAGGATAGCTATCAAGAACATTGAACAAATAAACTTAGACCATGCCCTTGAAGTATGGCTATGTTAACTTTGTCAAAATCAAAGAAATTTCTTGGAATCTTCTCGCATCGATTAGATTCTCATATACAATCATAAATCAAAAGACCCACTATCACAATCAAAACAAATTATAAATAATCTTAAAATCTACAATCAACTCTCAAAAAGCATAATAAGTTGGAAGCCACAATCAACTTTCACATATAGACTTCCTGCATTGATCAATTTATATCTAGCATATGACATGGACTTGTCTATTACCATTCCTAAGTCACTTATAGAAGGGTAAAACTAATTCACATGAGGTTATCATACATATCACCCATTACCCTTCACACCACCTATCACCTTACTTCCCTTTAGACTATCCATAAATTAAGGGCTTTAGAGCTTACTTGATACCCTATGATCAAGAAACCTTTTTTTATCAACTAACGAACACTCATGCATAGTGTTCGAAGGGATTATATTCATTAATCTAATCCCACTTTAGGTCTATTTTTAGTCTTTTTCAAAAATAAAGCATCATGCCCTATTCTTAATGTGCTTGGTTGATGTTTTCATCACAACTTTTACCATCTAGTGTTGCAACAAAAATAATCATTCTTTTTACATTAAATGAGATTACAACAACCATAACCATACCAATCATAACCATAAACATAACATTAATAAGTATCCACACAACCTTAAGCATGATAACAAATGACTAACGACATCCAACACATTTTATACATAACAAACTGTGTTATATTTTATTTAGGGTGCAAGGAGTTACACGGCACCTACAAAGTTATCAGACTATCCACGATTCACCTAAGGCCCCTACATATATTATTTTCCTACCTAAGCACTAGGTTGATTTTTTGGTGACTTTGGATTTATGTTTAACCATCCTTATACTTGATTGCTCCTTAAACTAGCATCTGTAACATTCCATATCTCAATGATTGATAAAGGGTGTACTCTATTCTCCTCTTTCATATGCATCCCCATAGGGAAAGAATCATATTTCACTTTAGGTCTTTCACCCTGCTCACCTATCATATCCATTGCATCCCTATGCTCTAGTTATTCTACTCCCATAGGTACTTCCAGTCCTTGCCTCAGTGCACATCCCTTTCGATAGTGAGGGTTCCTTCCATATACATGTTGATGGTCATGTTCTCCAGCCTTGCATCTTGTGCAATGAAATTCTTACCTTATTCATTTTTACAAAGGTAAAATTTCATGCTCAAGCTTGGGCCATAGGTACCTTTCCTCTTGTTGTTGATCTAGTAGTACTTCTATTATCACCATTACATGTTGTATTATTTGATATATCTGTAGATTCACCATATTGATTATCTAAAGTCATGAGAATTACTAATTATCTCCACCATTGTTCCCATTGTTCACCATATTAAACCTTGTGTATTTATTTTCACTCTATATAACCTACAAAAATAAATAACTTAATAATAGACATTCATCCTTATCATGATTCTTTAAATAAAATACTTGACCATTCTTCCTTACCAACATGATTATCCATTTCACCAACAGGGAAGGTCATATTATTTCATTGATTCTCTTAAAAAATATTCCCATTTGAAATGATCATGTCTACTTTCCTTTTATGTAGACACGTACCCCTCGGTCCACCTAGCTGTTTCAATAAAGCTATCACATGTTGTCATGATTTCCCTTTGTCACCCTTGTCATCCAATCTGCATCTAATGTCTTTGATTATATTTCATCTTGTGATCCTTATGGGCCTGATCATTGTCACCTTTACCTCAGTTAACATAAATTGGCTTCTAACCATGTGTCACCACAATAGTCACACCTCCAAAACTACCACTATTATTGGTAATGGTATATTATAAATCCTTACTATTGTAGAAGCTCTCCCATCAAAGGTAGGCTATCATGAATTAACAATAATACATTCACCTTATTGTCCCTTCTACCCTTCTATTACTACCAGTCCATTGCCATAGGATCTAAATATTAGACCCTAATCATTGGTAGTACCTACTCAAACATGACAGTCTTTTCTTTGATGTCAGCAAAAAGTTCATCCATAGCTAGGGAACAATCACCTTCTCCAACTGTGTAACCAATCTCTTGGGCCATATAGCTTCTTGTTGGTTAGGCCTGACCTAGAAAAACCCCAAGTCATAAATTCTAAATTACTAAGACAAAGGATGCAAACATGGCCATCTTTCTTCTAGCCTACCCATGTAGCTCTTAGGTCAGGCACAATCCATCCTCTATCATTCACCACCCTGTCAATTTTCTACATTGTAAAATCTACTTAATCATCAAAGAAATTATTTACAAGTCATCACTTCTCTACTAACCTTAAAAATTGTCTCATAGTGATGATGATCTTTCACCAACATGACTATATAGATCTTGATAGACACCCACCTCCTAAAACTCAGATCGTAGAGATAGCTACCAGTACTATGCTTATACCTTCACACAATTTTAGAAGGTGCAACCTCCTTACAATGGTACCTCTTATTTAGATTAGTGCCATTGAAGGTCATTTGTGGTACTTAGCATTGTGTTCCCTTCTTATTTATCCTACCTTACCCATATTTGTCTCTCATCCTACTAAATGTGGCATCATTATGGTAACTATTCACCAATCTACACCATATGTTTTTACCATCACCTTCACCAAAACCCAAAACCATTATTTTACAAAACCTTATCCATCAACCTAAACCAACCCATGTAGTCCATCAAATTCGGGTAGCCAATTTGAACACCACTCACCCAAACCTTGGTGAACTACATTAGCCTAATTTTTATGGACTATGTAGGCATTGTTTCACTTCTATGGGAAGTTTGGCCACTAACAACTAATTTCCATCCCTTTTTTTCTCAGTTATTTCCACCACTAAAAATGCCCTCTTACTTAGGGCATCCTACATCAAGGAAGATTTGAATTCTTTCTTAAGTATCCTTATGTTTTAACACCATCTACTACTTCCTCTTAAGTTTTCCCCCCATTACTGAGAGAACTACATTGGCTTGAGGTCTTTTTGGACTATGTAAGTAGCGCTCACTTACTAAGGTCAGCTCAACCACATCTTTTACTTTATTTTCCCTTCTCACCTAATATATTTTCCTCCACCCCTATACCTATCTCCTCAAAACCTCTCTCCCTTCAACTTGTCAATCTATTTTAACCACTTTTCCAGCTTATCAATCTCTTTTAACACAAGGATTGACAACATTCCTTATTTTCCCCTCTTATCTCCCATAAAACCACCACCTAGTCTACTTCGTTGGCCTCCCTAACACCTTTCCTTCTGCATGATTCATGTCTCACTCCCCTACCCAATTTTTGCATTTTTGCCTCTCTCTTTACTTTTTTCCAACCTTTCCCCTATCTCCTTTGTCTTCTTTTTCCATCCTCATCATTTCCCCTTGTCCTTGGAAATTTATCAAACCCTCTTTGTCACTTTCATTTCCTCACCAATTCCACATCATATTGTGCATCTTGCAAGCTAATTATTTCTTCTATTGTTATACTTTTTATTTACATGTACCACCATTCTCTATCATTTCTCCCCTCTTCCCATCGTACCCATTTTCTATTCTTCTTGGTTGTTTTTTTTCCTTCATAACTAGTTTTTCCCTAGGTATTTATCCTTTAATAAGCCTTCCATAATTACCTCTTTTCTTCTTCTCAATTCTTGCCTTTTGCCTTTTGCATTCCCATTTTCCTCTTTCCATCTTGGTACTCACATGTCTTTTACATTTATGTGAGTATCTGTGCTTTATATCCCTGCTTCAATTCTTATTTTCTTCTTATCATTCCTGATCTTCATCTCATCTCATTCCCTTTCATTGTTTTCCACCATCCTCTCCCTTTTTTATGTTTCTTTTCATTTTTATCATCTTGAGAACATTCCTTGTTCTTCTTCACCTTTTTTTTTCCCTCCTATATGTCCATGCTTGGCTCCTTCCATCCTTCTCCATCTTCATCTTTATATGCAACCTCATTATTTTCTTCACCTATCTCTTCATCCATCTCTTGGTCCACCTTCACCTCATCCCTTGTTGGATCCTATTTATTTTCCCCCATTCAACCTTCACCTCTTCAAAGTGTGGTCACTAGTTTTACCACCTTTACGTATATCTCCTTGTCTGCTTCCTCATGTCCTTCACACCCTTGCATTAATGCATGAAATCTGGTCATTTTTTCCCTCTCAGTTTTCCATTTATATCATTTATTTTCCTTCTTATTTTTATCTTAATCCCTCATTTAATTAATATTATTATTTGCCTCACTCCATATTCCAAAACCCCTCATACTTTCTATGAATTCTCTCAAAACTCAATGCTTACTTATTTTGGGGCCCCACTAGCTCAAGGGTCAAGGGTTCAAATCTTTGCCACTTCTCATTTACCCACTTTGCTGCTTTGCTTCCCCGAATCATTGAATAATACCCTTTTATAGCCTATTAATGACATTTTTATGGAGTGTGAATAATGTTAGCTTATTTGGATGGTGATGAAAGAACCTATTGGGTCACCACGATAATTCAAGTAGTACTAGATTTTCTAAACCTTGATAAATAATATTTCTCCCTTCTTTAAAATGGTGGCAGAATTTTCATGCTTAAACCTACTTATCCATGGCTATAGATTCCTTTTGCATAGTTGAATCAATCATGTAATTACATCCTAGGTAATCTCATCCACTATTTCTACCCAACCAATCAAAAAACTATTTGATAGCCATCTTTTCCACCCTTTCGAGCTTTGTTTTCTCCAACATCCTTCAATCAAATCTAACTATATGATACATCAAATTGAGGCAACCTATTTAACCAACACTCCCCACTTCTGAAGAACTACATTAGGCCTAAAGTTCATTTTAGACATGATGTCCATGGAAATATGTAGGCAGTGTCCACTTGCCTAGTGCATATAGAGTCCGCTCAACCACCCCATTCTAAACACCTAACCATTCAACCACATCCACCTTGATGTTGGCCCCTTTTGACCCAACATATCATATAGTTTGTGATGACCTTACCTTAGTTTTTTTACTGTACAGACTAGTTTTTCCATGTTAAACATTTGAATTTACACCATCTCATGTACAACTAGACCATTTATGTTTTTTCAAGAGCACTTCCTACCTTGGATACCTAAGTAAACACTAACTCTGTCTAGGAGCCTTGATAAGACTAACTTGATCAACTATGACCAACATTAGGGACTAGTTACCTTATCATTTATCCTAGAACCTGACCTTTTTGTTATCAACATTGACAGTTTTATTCTTTGCATAATATTGACTATCATGCTTAGTCACATTTTATGCACCCATTATAATTTCACATGCCTCACTACATTGTGGCACCACCTAGTACCTCCCCACCAAATACTTATCAAACTTGCACCCAATTCAGCCTTTCCTCATCAACTCTCAATTTGAGGGGGAACACCTCCTCCCATACTTAGGGTACCCTAACCTTTGACCAAGTGATTTGTTTTTATTTTTTAGTTTTTTAATTCAAAGCCACATAACAAAAAGGGGCAAAATATAGACATTAAAAAATTGCACACTTATAGTTTTTGATGACTAAATGCCTCAAAACCCTCTAAATACCCCCTAAAACCTTCTACACCCTTAACCAACCCTTCTTAACCTAACTAAATCACTATTCTCCTATTCAAAAATACTATTTAAATGTACTATTCAAAAGTACTATTCACTATCACTATTCATTGTAGGACCCACTATCATTATTCATGATGATATGGCATGTGATATGGTAAATGATACGGCATGTGACATGGAAAGTGACATGACAAGTGACATGGTATGTGACATGACAAGTGACATCGAAGGTGATATGGTAAGTGGCATGACTTAAAAGTGAGGTGGCTTGATGTGGGACATCATACCCCACCTAAGACCCTTTCCCAAGGTGCTTAATGACCTTATTTAAGCATTATAAGGACCCCCCTTGAAATATGGAGAATTTATCCTTAAGGGGCTATCATTAAACATGTATTTTTCCTTCACATATGAAAGTGGCCTTCAAAATAAGATACCTACCTCTTTAGTACTTTGGGAAAGACAAAAGGCACCCAATTTTAACTTCTCAACCCAAATGGGAGACTCACCAACCCAGATGGGAATCCCACCAACCTCATATTTGACTCATTCAATCACCACATGGAAAATGGCACCACATTTTTTGTGCCATATTTTTAAGTGCTTGGATGAAGACAAGAAAGAGTGGTGAAAAGTCTTTAGCCTTAATTAGACCCATGTACATGATTCCCATTCCAAATTGGACTCATGTGCAAGGTGGGAGACTCACCAACCCAAATGGGAATCCCCACAAACCTCATCTTTTACTCGTTCATACACCACATGGTAAATGACACCATACTTTAACTATTCCCTCTTTTGGCATGGTTCTTGATAATAAATGCTATAAATACCCCCCCTCTCCTTCACCCAAGGAAGTTGGAAGTTAGTATTTGGTTATTAACATCTTGTTACAAGTATTTAAAGGAGGTCATCATTTTGGAGGTCATCCACATCTTCGAAGAAAATAATTTAAATCAGCGAATCTCTACCCAAATTACCTCAAGATATCTTCAACAACATCATTAATAATAAGGACATTCTTATTCAAGCTTGGAAGGTAAGATTTGATTTTTTTTCTTCAATTTTATTTTATCATCCCCTTGGATTTTTATTCTCTTCATCTCAACTTATCTAATTTCTCCCTTTATCATTTCATTAACTCAATCCATTTTCTCCCTTTCCATCTTTTATCCATTCACACCTTTACCACTTTTACCCTTCTTATCCTCTTCCCCTTTTGCCATCTTAGCTACTTAATGTCTTACCTCATCAACCATTCACCCATTTATCCCATTTATATCTTTAAATGTTTATTACCTTAACCATTTATCAATCAACCAAGCCACCTTTCTTTAATCACTGGTTAAATTTTCTAACCAAAACCATAGCCTTGTTTTGACTAATTTTTAGTATTAGTTTTTTTATTTAGTCACTGTTTTAAAAGCACTTAACTTTCTTGTCTTAATTTAGTTTTTTTTTTATTTACTTTTTTTAAAATTTTAGTTATTTTTTGTTTTAAATGAAAGTATATTTCCTTTTTATTCACAAACTTAAGTGTTAAAATCATGTGGATTGATAGCCTCCTAAAAAGCTTTTGCTTCTAAGATCTAGCTCATGCTAGTCAATCCACCCAACTACTTATCTAACTAACAAGTTTTGTGGTAGTGCTTTCTTATTGAAGGTCATTCTTTCTTAGCCAAAAAGGATTTCTCACAAAGTTTGAATTTAACATACACACATTCAACATGTATTCTTCTACACACCCTTCTTAACTAGTTTCTTCTTTTCACACTTAAAAAAAAAGCAAAAATTAGATAGAAATAGAAGTCATAACAAGAACCATTAAAATTTATCTCATTAATAGTCTTTACATATTTATGATTATAATCAATTTATGGGAGTGGATCATTATCTCCTCCCATTGCATGATAAGAATAAATAGTTACTTATCCATCATCTTCCATGTCTTTAGGATTTTAGCCAAATCAAATGAGTGAATTTGTTGAATAGTCATCCTACTATTATCTATTCTTATTACCTCAAATTCATCTCTGCAATCAATCTAAAATTCTTATAGGGTATGGATATGCATATATTCAAGAGAAACTATGCTTTATGCTATCCCTCTATAATCAAAATTTTATTTGGCCTCAAAATGTGATTGATTATAGTTATGATACATCTTTGTTTGTATATTTTTGTCCTTATAAATACTTTCACAATGATATTGACCAATAACAATAGGAAAACCAACTGAAGAACAATGTACTTTTAATTGAAGATCATGTAATTCCACCAACTATATACATAATTATATTAGAATCCATTTATCATTAGGGTACCTTGGTAATTTTACTAGTGCCCGTGTGAAACCACCAACTCTGATGTATGTGAAATTCAATAATTAAATAAAAATACATCCAAAATGGGAAACTACCTCCCAAACTACATTAGATACTCTCTTGGACTTCAAAGCAACATTCAATTTACAAATGACTTCCTAGAAGAATGCATCATTTACCATTTTAGAGTACTTAAAGTATTCAAAAAAAGTAAATTGAGGGTAGTATTCATATATGGGATCTATTGCCATCAGCGCTTTTATAGTCAACCTAGAAAAGACTCCATTAGATGTTGCATCATATACTAAATATGAAATCATTTTGAAATCAAGAGTTTGTAATACATTACTCAACTAATGTTCCATGTTGTCACGTATCATTCTTGACAATTCAATCTTGGAAAAACTCCAATTGGCATTAATAGCCTTTATGTGAACATACATCCAGGTGGAAAAGTTCTTGGAATTTTGATCTTCATTAATTCTACATAAAAATTGTTGGCCATTTTTGGTCCACATATAAAGCTCTTACATGGTTTGATAAAGCAGTGGATCAAAGGCTTAGAAATGGATCCAAGATTTACAAATAGAAAGGATCTAAGCAAGGTTTTATAAGGATCTAGCAGTAGTGTTCAAGGATATGCCTACAAGCTAGAAGATAAGTGTAAAATATTTTATTCAACTATGTCTTTACTTGTTCATTCTTTCAGACTTTATGGTGACTAAGTGTTTCTTTTATTTTGGGACCCTTTTTGGCTAAGTGTTAAGTGTTAAATTCTTTTGGACAAGTTGCCTGAGACAAAGTTTTTGAAGGGATAATTCTTTTGGATAAAATGTTTGAAGCAAAAGACAAGGACTAAATTCTTTCAAGGAAATTGCTCTACAATAATTTCCCTGAAGACCTGTTTCTTTCGAGAGAATTGTTTCAGAAAGTGTACCAAGCAAAAGTTCAAAAATATATCTTTTTCAAATTGAAGTGGCAAACACATTTTTTTGAAGGGATTTTCTCAGGGAAATGGTCCAATACAAAAACTCTGAAGGGCATTTTCAATTATTTCAAAGGGTAATTTTTGAAGGCAAAAGGCCAAAGGAATTTTCAAAGGGACACATTTCCTTTGGGAAAATTATTTGAGACAATTTTTCTAAAGGAATATTTCTTTAGAAACTTCTATCCTGAAGCAAAAAAGTGCAGAAACAAAAAAACTAAAGGGACAATTTCCTAAAGGGGACATTCCTTTTAAGAAGGTTCATTTTCAAAAAAGGCAAAGGGTCCTTTCCCTTTGAAATGGTACATTTTTAATATTTTTGAAAGGGGAATTTATTCAAATGTGAAGGGCACTTTTCTCAGTAAAATGAAGCACTTGAAAAAGCCGATGGTTCATTTATATAACCAAAGGAAAGTTTTAAAAGCTCTGAAGGGTACTTTCCCTTTGGAAAGGGGCATTTTCAAAGTGGCAAAAAGATATTTTTCCTTCAAAAAAGGCATGTCTCCAAAGGAATTTTTAAAATCCAAAGGATCTTTCTCAAAATATCTAAAGTTTAATTCCTTCAGAAAAGATTCCATGGAAATTATTCAAGAAAATTGTCTAAAAGAAAAAGGCCCATAGAAAAGTATCCAAAGGAAACATGACGCTTGAGCCAATGTCAAAGTTAAAACTCATAAAATACCTATTGGGATTCAAATAACCCATGATGGGCCCAAAAACATCAAAATATAAACCCATACAAGTAGTCATTTGGATTTGTATGGACTTACATCGACACAAATGGGTACAGGAAAACCAATGTCCTTAGATTGGTTTTCCATCTATAGGAAAGATCTAGTCTAGGTTTCAAGGTAGGAGCTGGTAGGTGAAATTAATGGAGAGGTCCTCATCCTTTGACATAGAAATCATCTTTGATAAAAAAACTTTTTAATACAGAAGTAGTATGGCTCAGTCTAGATTCAGAGTTATGGGGATTTTGTCTTTATATGTGCAAGACAAGTGAAGGATGGTATGGGAATGAAAGGTGAAGATTAGGTGATTAGAAAAGGTATCTCAAGAATTAAATATGTTCTTATATATTTTATTGTCTTCTAACATGTTTTCTAATCAATGAGGGCCTCAAGGATATTTGTGGTGATCTTGGATGGTTCATTTCATGGTCAAGGTAGTTACACACTCTGAATGCCAAAGAGTTCAAGGACATAGTGGTGGTTGTATCCATTTATGACCCTTATCTCCATTTTCTCACACAATCCCCCTCTTCTCTCATCCTTTTTTGTTATATATACAGACTTTTGAGCCTAAAAAGAGATCCCTCGACTGATGATAGAGTTACTCTATCAAAATCACCTTGTAAACACTCTCTTGAAGTAATAAGATAAAATTTTCTAATTTTGGTTTGAAGTCAAGTGTACATTATTGGAGCTTAACTTGAAAATGTATGTCCCTTTTCATCATATATATATTCTCTATGTATCTTGCTTTAATTCTTTTGGTTCCTTACAGGTTATGTGAAGTGTTAGATAGTGATGCCTTTCTTGAAGTGTCATAATTTTATAACATCCCATATAGACCTATTTATTTCTATCCTTCAAATTTTAGGGTTTACCTTCGACCTCCACATAAAATAATTATGATTGTGGATTTGAGATAGGATCATATTAGTCTATGTCTTGGTTAGGTTCATTAGTATTTATTACAATTTCTAGGCTGAAAGTGGATCATTCCATATTCGGTGTATCACCATTCTTAGCTTAGGTTTCCCTTTCATGTTATATTTATCTCCCTTTTCCTTAGTTAAAAAAATATTTTAGTGTGGGAAATGATCTGAAGTGAAGCATCTAAAGATCTAGCCTCATTAAAAATCCTAGAGGTCTAACCTCATTACAGGATACCCACAGCCTGAGATTGTTTTAATATTGTAGCTGAGAGTGAGGGAGCCTAAAAAACTCTCCCATAAGGGTGAAATTATAGTCTACAATAGTTTGTCACACCCAGTGGGATGACGTTATTTACTAAGTGAAGAGTTTTGGTATTCTCTTCATCTAATTAGCCTTTAGAGGCATGTGTGCAAACATCAATGGCAACTCTAAGTATTCATCAACTAGTATTAGCAGCCCTAATGCCTAATCATCATTGTTTGGTATGTATAATCAACCATTTTTTGATCAACATGCTTATTCTCTACCTCAGCATCACACTTATAAAGCTAATAATGTTTATGTGTTCCCCCCAAGTGGCCCTCAAATAACCTATCAACCCTATTATGGAATTTGATCACCTCCCACTCCTACATATGACTAAGATCAGTCTCCTTTGCATTCAAATTAGTCTACTGATTCCCCTTTTCAAGACTATTTTTATCATGTTACATCCTTGTCAAGATTCAAGCAAGCATTATCAGATTATATTGAGTAGATAAGAGATATTGGTAGGGGTTTATAACTTTCTTCAGTCATCCCTATTCATGTTCTACAAGAGGTAAGGAGTTCTCTTTAGTTGGTCAAGAACCGATGGTCAGTTTGTAAGGATGAACAATGGGTAGTTTGTGAGAGGGAAAATAAGGTGTGGTTGAGAAGCATAGTCCAAAATTCAGAAAGTGTGTTGATATCTTATAAATATCAATAGACTTAGTGCAATTAGTCTTATGTGTCCTCTCCCCTCTAATAACCTCAATATCAACCTCAAAGGGTTTCAAATCAACCCCTAGTCAACCTTGTTAAGGTCCATCTTTGTCAAGAATTAGAGAATAAATATTGGACCAAGGGAGAATAATCATGAAAATCAATAAGGAGGTTGGATTTGGATAAGAATTCCCCAATCATGCCATGGAAGGGATAAGGATATTCTTGCATAATTTTTGGAGTGTGTGGTCATCTATTAAATAAGGTGACTATCCATACATTAAGAAGTAAGAGATGAATAAATGGATACTATCAATAGAGTATATGTTGACTCATTGGAAGGATGAGTATGTCAAAACCAAACCAATTAGTTTGTCCTCTCCTGACCCTATGCCCACTCCCACTCAAGATTTTGAAACCATCCCACCATGGATATTTAGCTACACCTTTGACCCTAATTATGTCATGCCCTCTCTTTTGAAACCACCCTCTCCTATACTTTTTCAAAAATAATAAAATATGGTTGTTCCCTACACATTTCTATCATGGAAATCAGTTCAGAAAGGCATAGAGAAGAAGAAAGAGGTGTCAGTTGTGGTGGTCCAAGAACCAGTTCAAGAGGAGTTAATGGTTGAATAAAATAAAAAAGAGGTGTTATCTCAGTTCAATGAGTTTACCCTATAAGGGTTATGAGACTCTTTCTCCCTCCTTAAAGAGCCACCAAAGAGAGCACTCAAAGTACCTAGTTGGAAAGACACTCTCTCAAGTTGCAAGCAAGATGAAAATTTTCACCCTCCCACCATCTCCCTCTTGGAGAAGGAGCCTATTTTACAAAGGATAGAGGAAGAGTGTGTATTCTCAAGTGAGTCTTGAGAAGATGAGGTAAGTGTGTATGAGGAATAAATCTTGATAAGCATCCCACTTCATTTAGAGGAGAAAAATTAGGTTTGGACCAGCCTTCTTGGCATTGCTTTGACACTAATGAAACTAGATCCTGAAGGGGACAATCCTCTAGCTGAATATAGGGAAGACCTTGAATGGACTATTGATTGTATATTTTTCATAGATGGAAAAGAGGATCAGAACTAGGTACTAGAGGTTAGTCCACTTAAAAATGAGGTGTCAATTGAAGATAGCCCTAATATGTTGAAACTAGAGGAAGACAATTGTGATGTTTTGGACCTTGGCTGGTCAAATCAACACTCATTTGTATTTTAAAAACAAGATGAAATCTTGAGTGAGGTTGATGAAGGAGACAACTCAAGTGCTCAATTGATATAATTTGAGAAATGTACCAGTGAAGACCCTGAAGAGTTATGGTAGTAGTTCAATGCCATAACCAAGAGTTTGAGGAGGTTAAGAGACATGTCCTTATTCTAGAAAACTATGAGCATACTACTCTAAGAATGATCAATTATAATTTTCACAAGAAAAGGGTGGAAGAATATGGTCTTTTTGAGCCACCAAGTGAAAAAAATGTAGTTGTTCCCAATAACCTGGATGAAGTCTTTGTGCAAGGCTTTCTCAAGAGTGATGAGCAACATTAATCAAGTCTTGATCCAATAAGGGAATTTATCTACATTTAATATATGTTTTTCCCACTTCATCCATTTGGAAGCAATCCAAAAAAGTCAACAATCAGGCATCCTAGTCCACCTAGCATGAGCTCACAAAAATAGGGTGCCTCTCATCCTTGTCCATTACAAATCAATGATGCTAAGAGTTTCCCATGTAACAAAGTAATAAATTAATTATAAGTTACATCCTTATATATATTAGAGTATATTTTATGTGTTTCCCTTCCCTAAGTGCCTTGTGCACTTTCCTTTTCAATTGCATGTTTCCCTTCCCTAGTGCCTTGGGCATAGTGTTTGTTTTTTTCTTATTGTCCTTATTACTTCAATAAAAATTTCTAGAAAGGGTCAGCCTTGTATCCAGTTTTAGACCAGCTCAATTATAGAGGATAATAACTCCATGCCCAATGGACTAGAGAAAGTAGCATGGTCTAGGATCTCTTGCATCAACAAGCATGCAAACCCTATGAGTTGTTAAAGATGTTAGCCATTTTTGGCCCACATATAAAGCTCTTGCATGGTTTTATGAAGTAGTAGATCAAAGGCTTAGAAATGGATCCAAAATTTGCAAATAAAGAGGATCCAAGCAAGGTTTTTAAAGGATCTAGCAGCAGTGTTCAAGGATAAGCCTGCAAGCCAGAAGATAAGTGCAAAATGTTTTACTCAACTAAGTCTTTACTTGTTCATTATTTTAGACTTTGTGGGAACTAAGTGTTTCTTTTATTTTAGGACCCTTTTTGGCTAAGTGTTAAGTGTTGAATTCTTTTATACAAGTTGCCCGAGATAAAGTTTCTGAAGGGATAATTTTTTCAGACAAAATGTCTAAAGCAAAAGACAAGGACTAAATTATTTTGGGGAAATTGTTTCGTAGTAACTTCCCTGAAGACCTATTTATTTTGAGAGATTTTTTTCAAAAATTGTACCAAGAAAAAGTTTTGAAAGATATCTTTTTCAAAGTAAAGTGGCCAAGAAATTTTTATTCAAAGGGATTTTTTTGAGTAAATGGTCCAATAAAAAAACTCTGAAGGGCATTTTCAATTCTTCAAAGGGCACTTTTTAAAGGCAAAATGCCAAAGCAATTTTCAAAGGGACACATTTCCTTTGGGAAAATTACCTAAGAAAATTTTTACGAAGGAATATTTCTTTCATAACTTTTATCGTGAAGCAAAGGGTTCGTTTTCAAAAAGGTTGAAGGAAATTTTTTTGAAGGAATTCCTTCGAAAAGAAGTGTTAAAACAAAAAAATTGAAGGGACAGTTTCCCAAAGGGGGCGTTCCTTTTGGGAAGGTTCATTTTCAAAAAAGGTAAAGGGTCATTTCCCTTTTAAAAGGTACATTTGTAATATTTCTGAAAGGGGCATTTTTTAAATGTGAAGGGCACTTTTCTTGACAAAAGGGAGCACTTAAAAAAATTGAGGGTTAATTTCAAATAACCAAAGGACATTTTCAAAAGCTTCAAAGGGTACTTTCCCATTGGAAAGGGGAATTTTTAAAGTGGCTGAAAGATAATTTTCCTTTAGAAAAGGCACTTCTCCAAAGGACTTTTCAAAATCTAAAGGATCTTTCTCAAAAACTCTAAAGTTTAATTCCTTTGGAAAAGAGTCTATGGAAATTGTTTAAGCAAATTGTCTGAAAGAAAAAGGCCCATAGGAAAGTATCCAAAGGAACCATGACGTTCACACCAGTGTCAAAGTTTAAGCTCATAAAATAGATGTTGGGATTCAAATATCCCATGATGGGCCTATAAACATCAAAATTTGAACCCTTGTAAGTAGCCATTTGGATTTATATGGACTTACATCAACATAAATGGGTACAGGAAAACCAATGTCCTTAGATTGGTTTTCCATCTATAGGAAATATTTGGTCCAAGTTTCAAGGAAGTAGTTGGTAGGTGAAATTAATGGAGAGGTCCTCATCCTTTGACATGTCCATCATCTCTGACAAATAGTTGTTCAATGTAGAAGCAGCATGACTCGATCCAAATTCAGAGTTATAGGTATTTTGTCCTTATACATTCAAGAAAAGTGAAATATGGCATGGGAATGAAAGGTGAAGATCAGTTGATTACAAAAGGTAGTAAGATCATTAAATATGTTCCTAGATAATTTCTTGTCTTCTAGCATGTTTGTTAATCAATGAGGGGCTTGAGGAGATTTATGGTAATATTGGATGGTTCATTTCATGGACAAGGTATTTGCATGCTTTGAATGTGAAAGAGTTCAAGGACATAATAGTGGTTACAGCCATTTATGAACCCTCTCTCAATTTTCTCACATAATCCCCCTATTCTCTCATCCTTATATATATATATATAGGCTTCTGAGCCTAAAAAGAGATCCCTTGACTGGTGATATAGTTACTCTATCAAAATTGCATTATAAACACTCTCTTGAATTAATAAGATAAAAAAAAAACTTTTGGTTTGAAGTCAAGTGCACATTATCAGAGCTTAACTTGTAGATGTATGTCCCTTTTCATCATCTATATATTCTCTATGTATCTTGTTTTAATTATTTTGGTTCCTTGCATGTTGTGTGAAGTGTTAAACAGTGGTGCCTTTCTTGAAGTGTCACAAGTTTATAGCATCTCATACAGACCTATTTCTTTTTGTCCTTCAAATTTTAGGTTTTCCATTCAACCTCCACACAAAATACTTATGCTTGTGGCCTTAAGTTATGATCAGATTTGTCTATGTCTTGGTTAGGCTCATTAGTATTTGTTACAATTTCTAGGCTGAAAGTGGATCATTCCATATTTGGTACATCACTATTCTTAGCTTAGGTTTCCCTCTCATGTTATCTTTCTCTTCCTTTTTCTTAATCAATATTAGATTTTAGTGTGGGAAACAAGCTGAAGTGAAGCATATGAGGAGCTAGCCTCATTAAAAATCCTAGAGGTCAAACCACATTATAGGATACCCATAGCTTGAGGTTATTCCAATATTATAGCTAGGAGTGAGGGAGCCTTAAAAACTCTCCCACAAGGGTCAAATTCTATCCTAAAACAATAAATAAATAATGTCATCAACTTTTTAGACCAATTCAAACCTCACTATTTGCCTTGGAAACCTTGAGGGATGTTTTGGTTTCTTTAGATAAGTAATATTCATTATCTTGACACAATATATTATTTTACTCTTCTAGAGATCTTCAACTTTTTTTATTGATAAGTCTATAAATTTAGGTCTTATTGGGATCTTAAAATAATAGTTAAAATACTAAACATCTAATCTGATCACCACATTACCTGTAGCATCTTTTACTATTCTAATGAAAGAATCATAATACTTAGCATATTCTATAATAAATTTAGGTAGTTGTGTAGAGCTTAGGAAAGCTACAACTTACAAGATTCTATTATTTGTCATTGCCAGCATGAGTGGCATTTTGATTATGGTTTTAGATATTTCTAATAACTCAGTTATGGAAACATATCTCATGTCAGTGTCATTGATTTATGACACTTTGGATGCAATGCAAGACTCAATGGGATATCCTTTGTATTCATACTTCATCCCTACTTCTTTTGACTTCCTAACTTTTATTTATTTAGTCTTTCCTTTCCTACTTAGCCCTGGAACTTCTTCAAATGCAAGCTTAGGAAATTCTTCAATTATATTTTATTCTTCTTATACTCTTGACATTTATTGTGACTAACACTGGAAAGACTTGGTAAATGCTCTTAAAAACTTAGTAATTTTTCCTGTTGATTTTAGAAAAGGTTGAATAATTGAGTTAAGTTGTTGTCTTATGTAACAATCCAAATCAAGATTCAGGTATTAAGAACTTAAATCAGTAGTAAACCTTGAAAACTCTAATAAACTCATTCTAAGTAACAGTGTGTTGCAATACCAAGAAGGTCTAGGTATTTCTCAAGTCTTCAAGGTTAAAGACTCCAAGTGAGTGACACACATTTACAACTCTAGATTTTTTTGGGCAAGATAATAGATTTGTAAAACCTGATGAAGTAAAATTAATAGATAGTTAGAAATATAGGTAAGTAATCAGTAATTGAAAATCTAAGTAGGCAACACCCCTTGGGAACTTTATGTAACATGAGACTAGTTATTCAGGTTCAGGATTCTAAGTAACAAGTCATGAAGAGTTTGGGTAGATAATCTAGGTTAATTGTTAGGTATTTACAAAAAGATTCTATTTTTTGGGATTTTGTTTGATATTTTCATAGACAAAGTATTTTTAAAGAATTTACAAGGTTTTTAACATCACCATGCATGCAAAAATGACTTACAATTGCAAGCAAAATAAGAAATGACAAAAAAAAAATCAAAATGAGGCATGAAATTTTACTATAGAAAAAAAAGACATACAACTAAAATGGGATCATGAAAATGAAGAGGAAATAAACTAATTACCTTGATTGCAAATGGGTTATGAATATTTTACACCAAAATCACTCTAAAAGCTCAAACAATGTTGCTTATAATCCATAAGGGTAGCAACTAGGTTAAAAATTTTGAAAGTTAGATGGGAAATGAGGTTAAATTTTTAAATATTTATATTAACTTATAAATTAATGATAACTAAGTGACACATTTAAGGGTAGCCACATAAGCATTTTACCTACTTTTGGGTTTCATGAATTACTTCACTTAATTTGTTTTACAAATTCAAGTAACTCTATAACCTTTATTTGGTATAAACTTATGAAGATTTTAGGCTTATGAACCTTTACTGATTTTAATTATGATTTAATAAAGTGAATTAATATAACTTCTAAACCCTAGATTGTTCTAATTAGTGTTTTGTGGGTTTACAAATCTACTCTACTTAGCTTTTATGATTTTGAGAAGTAAAGTCATTTCACATTTCTGATTTTATCTAGATGGTGTAACTTAGGTTTGTGAAAACAACTTACTTCACTTTTATCATTTTAAAAAGTAAAGTCAACTAGAGAACCTAAGTTGGCCTAGAAATGAGTGTAAACACTTACTTTTTTGAGTTTCTTAGAAAGATGGATAAATAGTTTTTATGATATTGATCCAAGCAGACATTTTTAACCTTCTGTAGCAATTTGAAGTAATTTTGGCAACAAAAGTGATTATAGTGAAAACTAATAAAGTTTAAGTGTTATTCAAGGTAATGAGTTTTGATAAGGATAACTAACTCTCATAAGATAAAAGACAAAAATTTCAATATGGGTAACCCAAAATTTTGGGGACACCAGCTAGCTCTGATTAGGGACATCTTTATTTCTATCAAAAATAATAAAACAAATAGTATCTTTGGTTTTGAGTCTTAGTTAATGAGTATGAAATTTTGAGGACACCAGCTAGCTCTGATTAGGGACATCTTTATTTCTATCAAAAATAATAAAACAAAGATGAGCTCCCAGTATCTTTGGTTTTGAGTCTTGTCTATTGGGTATAGATTCATGTAAAAATCAATTATGAAAAACCTTAAAACAAACAAATAGAAAAAGAAAAACAACTGAACAA
This sequence comes from Torreya grandis, assembly GCA_037957365.1. Lineage (NCBI taxonomy): Eukaryota > Viridiplantae > Streptophyta > Pinopsida > Cupressales > Taxaceae > Torreya > Torreya grandis. Next base: position 286,300 of record JARHVA010006569.1, on the reverse strand, counting down.
AATACAAACTAAGGTTTTATTTATATACATATAGGTGTTACCCTACTACTCAGTTATTGTAAAGCTTTAAGTTTTACCCATTGCAAGGTAGTGATAGTTTAATTCCTTCCTGATAAGCTAGGATGAAGCTATCTTTTACAAAATATTTCTTTATTCTAAAAGGTCATTTTCATTGTGAATCAAATTGGTCGTGTATCCCTTTTGGTTATTTTTTCTTATCCCATAGAAGGACCAAGTCACTAACTTCAAACTTTCTTTCATAAGCCTTTTTGTCAAATATATTCTTTACTTGCATCTGATGATCAGTTAAATAGTCATCAACTTGAGTATGAACTTTTTGTAGTTCAAATAAAAACATAATCCTCTTATTAAGTGAATTTTGATAAGTTATGTTTTCAATAACCTTATACAATTGTAAAGTAGGCAACTCTATGGTGATGTGTATTTCAACATCTATTTCATAAAACAATTGAAATGGTGACATGCCAATGGCTTTTTTTGGAGTGATTTTATCAACCCATAATGTATCAAATAGATTCTTATGCTACGTACATTGATTATCATCCACTATCTTATGAATGATAGTCATCAATTTCTTGTTACTTGATTCAGCTTGGCCAGTCACCTGATGATAGTAATTTGAAGGGTGAATAAATCTATTTTGTATAAGTAATGGAAATAAATTAGTTCAATTGAATAAAATTTAGCTACATTATCTGTTACTATCTTGTGAAGAACACTAAACATTGTTAAGTTATGGAGCTAAAAGCTTCACCAATGAATGAATTGCAAGGTTGTTGGACTTACACAGTCATCGGCATCGGTTAGGAGTGACCGACGTTGGTTATGTATCAGTCGATGTCTGTCATATGTAGGCAAACAAGGACCGACATCGGTCTCTATGCATTCCAAAATTTTATTTTCATGGGACAAATGGATTGTTTGCATGATAAGTTGAACTATTGGTATTAAGTCTGCATTTCTATTTTTGGCAGGACTGATTTGGACCTTTGATTAGGAGGTGTATCTAACGGTGGAGAATGCATAGCTCATGATCCCTAATTCTTTATAATATGGATAGATCTTCATAGCTTGTATGATGTAGAAGACAATTTAAAGGCTGAATTGTGTTTGTAATTGTGAGAGAGAACTCTTGAGGGAAAGAGATCTGTACATCTAAGAGGTGTGGAAGAAAGAGAGATTTATTCAATTGTATTTCCTTCTAGAAGAGTTTAATACAATTTTTCATTGTTTCTTGTATCTCTTGTTCTTTGCTAATTCTAGTTTCTAGTTACTTATTACTTCTGATTAATTATGTGTTTAGTTGCTTGCACAACAGTAATCAATTGTTCTTGTTAAGATCCTGACAAGTGGTATCAGAGCTCAAGTTCACTAACAGGTGGTTCAGATCTGTTTAGTGTGTTTTGATTATAGGTCACTCACAGGGGTTTCTGTTTGAGTGGGAGTAAAGCAATGGGAGAACAAAGTAAACTAAGAATGGAGAAGTTCAATGGCAAGAACTATCAATTATGAAGGATGCAGATAGAAGATTATTTGTATCAAAAAGATATATACTTACTGTTGGGTGGAGTTTTAAGCAAGCCCACAGATATGGAAGATGAAGAATGGAATGTTCTTGATAGAAAGGCTCTGAGATCTATAAGGTTGAGCCTGGCATCTTTTGTGATTTCTAACTTGTCACAGGCAAAGTCAATGGTAGAGTTAATGGATACTTTAGAAAATTTATATGAAAAGCCCTTAGATTCAAATAAGGTATATCTTATGAAGCAATTATTTAATTTGCATATGCAGGAAGGCGGATCTATATCTACTCATCTAAATGATTTCCATGCAATAGTAAATTAGTTAAATTTAGTCAAAATAGTGTTTGATGATGAAATTATGGCTCTCTTAATTTTATGCTCTTTACCATAAAGTTGGCATAGTTTGGTAATGGTAGTTAGTAATACTGCATCTACTACAAATATATTAAAAGTAGATGATGTTGTTAGTGTAATCTTGAATGAAAAAATTTGCAGGAAAAGCACAGAGGAGACATCAGGTAATGCTTTAAGTATTGAAAGCAGGGGAAGGAAAAAAGAGAGGTGCAAGCAAGGGAGATAAAGGTCTAAGTCAAAGATGAGCAATAGATCCAAATCCAAAAATGGAAAAAGAAAGATAACCTGCTGGAATTGTGGAAAGAAAGGGCATGCAAAGAAAGACTACTGGTTGAAAGTTAGAGAAAAAAATCAGCATGAAGGTAATGAAGAAGCAAAAGCTGCAGGTATTGTTGCACAAGATGCTTTTACACTTTCTTTGGATAATAGATTAGAATCTTGGGTTGTAGATTCTAGTGCTTCTTTCCATGCTACCCCAAATAGAGAATTTTTTAATGATTATGTCCAGGGAGATTTTGGAAAAGTTTATTTAGGGGATGATGAGCCTTGTAAAATTGTTGGCAAAGGAAAAGTGCAGCTAAAATTGTAGAATGGAAACACATGGGTGTTGAAGGATGTCATGCATGTACCCAACTTGAAGAGAAATTTGATTTCTTCAGGAAAGTTGGGGGATGAGGGTTGCATAGTAACTCTCACAGCTAAATCTTGGAAGGTTAGCAAGGGTGCACTTGTATTAGCCAAAGGTAAGAGAGTAGGTACTCTCTATTTATGTAATTGTATTACTGATTATTCTCCTTCTATTCTATCTACTTCAAATGTAGATGCAAAGTTGTGGCACTGTAGGCTTGGCCACATGAGTGAGAAGGGAATGAAAGTTCTTAAGTCAAAAGGTAAGCTTTCAGATTTGAAAAGCATAGATCTAGATTTTTGTGAGCATTGTATTTTTGTAAAATAGAAGAGAGTGAGATTTCTCAAGACTGGGTCAATAAGGAGGAAGCACAAGTTAGAGCTTGTTCACACAGACGTGTGGGGACCAGCTCAGGTAGCTTCTATTGGAGGATCACAGTATTATGTTACTTTCATTGATGATGCTATAAGAAAGGTATGGGTTTATTGCATAAAGAAGAAATTTGATGTTTTTGACACATTTAATAATTGGAAAGCTTTGGTTGAGAATGAAACAAGTTTGAGATTGAAGTGCCTTAGATCTGACAATGGTGGTGAGTACTACAGCAATAAGTTCAGAAGTTACTATTCTATGTATAGAATAAACAGAGAAAGGATGGTTCCAAGGACACCTCAGCAAAATGGAGTTGCTAAAAAGATTAATAGAACAATATTGGAGTGTGCATGGAGTATGAGGTTGCATGTTGGTTTGCCCTTAAAGTTTTGGGCAGAAGCTGTAGACACTGTGATTTACCTGATTAACAGAGGACCCTCTACTACTCTGGATGGTGGAATTCCAAAAGAGGCTTGGATAGGTAAAAAGGTAGATCTTTCATTTCTCAGAGTTTTTAGTTCTGAAGCTTTTGTGCACATTGATAAAGAAAATAGAAAGAAGCTGGATGCTAAATCTATGAGGTGCACTTTTATTGGTTATGGCTCTAGAGATTTCAGATTCTGATTGTGGAATCTAGGAACTAACAAAATTATTAAAAGCCATGATGTTGTTTTCAATGAGAAGGTGATGTACAGTGATCAGCTTAAGAAGCTAAATAATTTTGAGTAGGTAAATGGAGATTTGGATGAGATTATGATCCAAAATGAGCTCGCGAGAAATCACTTCCAGAAAAACACAGACACCAACGTCGGTCAGGCAGGAACTGACATCAGTCAGATAGGTCAGATAGTAATCAATGTTGGTCAGATAGAGACTGACATCGGTCAAAAAGGAACCAACATCAGTTTGGTGGAACCAATGTCGATCAAGTACAGGCCTAGAGATGACTGAGATCGGTCACTAACAGAGAATTTGGGCAGATAACAAGCAGTGGATGAGTCTCAAACACCCATAAGGAGGTTAAAAAGGGTAAGTAAACCTCTAATTTGATATTTCCCTTCATTATTCTACTTATTGCTCACTGATAGTGGAGAACTAGAGAGTTTTGATGAAGCAATGTAGGTAGAAACCCAGAAATAGTGAGAGCTTGGCATGAATGAGGAGATTGATTCCTTGAAAGAGAACCAAACGTGGGATTTGGTTGAGTTGCCAGTGGGTAAGAGAGCACTAAAAAACAAATGGTTTTACATGTTAAAGGAAGGTGAGAATGGACAGATGAGACATAAGGCCAGGTTGGTAGTAAAGGGATTTGCACAAAAACTAGGTATTGATTTTGGTGAAATTTTTTTATCCTGTAGTAAAAATGACTTCTATTCGGACTGTATTGTCTTTAGTTGTTATTGAGGATTTGCATCTTGAGCAGCTTGATGTTAAGACAGTGTTTCTTCATGGAGATTTGGATGAAGAAATATATATGGAGCAGCTGGAGGGTTTTGAGGTCAAAGGTAAGGAGAAGCTTGTGTGCAGGTTGAAGAAAAGCTTATATGGTCTTAAGCAAGCTCCTAGACAATGGTATTTGAGGTTTTATAGGTTTATGACTGAGCATGGCTTCAGTAGATGTCAATCTGATCATTATGTTTATTTTAAGAGATTGGATAATGGTAGATATATTATCCTATTGCTGTATGTAGATGATATGTTGGTTGTAGGTTCACACATGCAGGATATTTCTAAGCTTAAGGTAAAATTAGCTCACACATTTGCCATGAAGGATTTGGGAGCAGCAAAGAAAATCCCTGGCATGAGTATTAAGAGACAAAAAAAATCACAGGTTGATTTTGTCTCAAGAGGATTATGTGAACAAGGTGTTGGAGAGGTTCAATATGCAGGATGCAAAACTGGTGAGTACACCTATGGCTGGAGACTTCAAGTTGAGCAAAGAATAGTTTCCTAATTCACATGATGAGGTAGAGTACATGAGTAGAGTTCCATATGATTCCACAGTTTGGAGCTTAATGTATGCAATGGTATGTATTAGGCCTGATATTGCCCAAGCAGTGGGATTTGTTAGTAAGTTTATGGCCAATCTAGGGAAGGAACACTGGAAAGTAGTTCAGTGGATTCTCAAATATCTGAGAGGGACTAGTAGTAGGCATTTATGCTATGGAGAGTCAAACACTTCTCTACATGGATATGTAGATGCGGATATGGTAGGTGACTTAGATGGCAAAAGAAGCACCACAAGATATGTTTTCACTATTGGTGGAACGACAATTAGCTAGATTTCAAAGTTGCAGAAGGTTGTTGCCTTGTCTACTACAGAGGCAGAATACATTGCAATCATAGAGGCTAGCAAGGAGATGATATGGATGACACGGTTCATGGAAGAGTTGGGAAAGGAGAAAGAGGGTTACAGATTATATAGTGATAGTCAAAGTGCAATTCATTTGGCAATGAATTCAGCCTTTCATTCAAGAACCAAACATATACAGCCTAGGTACCACTTCATTAGATAGGTATTGGAGGACGGTGAGTTGAAGCTGGAAAAGATCCATACAGATAAGAACCTTGTTGATATGTTAACAAAGCCAGTCACAAAGGAGAAGTTGAATCTTCATTCAACTTTTGTTGGTCTTCAAAATTGAGCTTGAAGATGGAGAAACTAGAAGATGTTGTTGTACAGGTACAGGTGTAGCTATTTATCTCCAAGTGGGAGATTGTTAAGTTGTGGAGTTAAAAGCTTCACCAATGAGTGAATTGCAAGGTTGCTAGACTTACACAGTCACTGGCGTCAGTCAGGATTGACCAACATCGGTCATGTGTCGACTAGGAGCTATCGGCATCGATTATGTATCGGTCGACGTCAGTCATATTTAGGCAAACAGGGACCGACGTCGATCTCTGTGCATTCCAGAATTCTATTTTTGTGGGACAAATGGATTGTTTGCATGATAAGTTGAATTGTCGGTATTAAGTCTGCATTTCTATTTTTGGTAGGACTAATTTGGACCTTTGATTAGGAGGTGTATCTAATGGTGAAGAATGCATAGCTCATGATCCCTAATTCTTTATAATAGGGATAGATCTTCATAGCTTGTATGATGTAGAAGACAATTCAAAGGTTGAATTGTGTTTGTAATTGTGAGAGAGAACTCTTGAGGGAAAGAGATCTGTACATCTGAGAGGTGTGGAAGAAAGAGAGATTTATTCAATTGTATTTCCTTTTGGAAGATTTTAATACAAGTTTTCATTGTTTCTTGTATCTCTTGTTATTTGATGATTCTATTTTCTAGTTACTTATTACTTCTGATTAATTCTGTGTTTAGTTGCTTACACAACAGTAATCAATTGTTCTTGTTAAGATCCTGACAAACCTTACTATAAAGTTTTCCTTGATAAAATCACATACAATTTTAAAAGTGATTTACTTGACAGGAATGGATTCTACCCACTTGCTGAAGTAATCAGTGGTGGTTAAGACATAATAATGGCTGACACATGAAGAGGGATTCGGCATGCCAATAAAATATATGCCCCACTAGTGGAATGGTTCATTCATTATGACTAATTTTAAATGCAATGCTAGAAACTTTAAACATCTCATAAAATGTTTACATGTTTGCCATTTAGAAACCCAATCCAAACTATCCTAAAAAAGAGTAGGCCAATAGTACCTTTCTCATAGGATTTTATGTGTTGTAAATTGTGTTAAAAAGTGACATCCACATGTTTTATCATGGAAATATTTTATTAGTCTATTTTGTCATCTTTGTCTATACAATGGAGGAAGACACCATCAATTCCTAATTTATACAAACCATTGTCCCAAAGGACAAAATGTTTTGACTTCAACTTGATGGTACATTTTTCCTTGTGTAAGATGAGCTAGACATTCTCCAAATGTTAGGAAGAAATAAATCTTATTGTACCATTCATGAATAAGATTAACAAAAAGAACCATGGGCATATTTTCATCTGATTCAGCTTGAACTAAAGATACCATCATATATGTGTCATCTAGTTTAATTTTTTTTCTTAGTTGGCATAAGCATCTTCTTCTCACTAGCTTTGTTTGTTTGATATCAAGATCAAACTCTTGAACCTTAGCTACCCAGGTGCCTCTTAGCAACCCTAACTCTTACTGTGTTAGAATAGATTTAACTATAGTTTCAGGTACATATACTTTAGTATGTGAAGATAAATTATAGTACATGAATGCTTTGCACTCTTTGTCTACAACAAATTCATGTTTTTCCATCTGTGTATACTTTAGTTCATAAATTTTCAATGGATGACTCATGAAAGCTATGGGAGATTCAATATCTTCATAATTATTTTATATAAGTATGGATGACATGGTATGTTTAGAAGAATAACAAAAGAGAATAATTCTTTACTAAAATCTAGAGAAACTAGCATTGGAGCTTGAGCTATGGCTTATTTAATCTTTTCAAATGTCATCTTACCTTCAACATTCCACTTTAATTCTTACTTCATCATGTCAGAAATATGGAAAGTTAACTCAAAAAAATTAAGAATGAACTTTAGGAGGAAATTAACCTTACCAAAGAATGAATGTACCCCCTTCTTAAACATAGGCATAGATAGACTTTAAATAGCTTTCACCCTTTCTAGATCAATCTTCATTCCTTCCTTTGAGATGATGTGGCCAAGAAGTTTCCTTTCAGTCATGGTAAATATTGATTTCTTAAGATTCAAAGATATCCCATGTTTCTTTAATTGAATGAGAATCTCTTCTAAATTAGATAAATGATTACCTCTTTTCTTGGAGAAGATTGCATATATGCAGGATAATGGGGGACAAAAGGGGAGGGGTATAAAGCGACATTTTTTAATGAAAATAATAATAGGTAAATTTGGAGAGAATATTAAAGACACTTTGAAAAAGAATTTGATAATCACATAAAAACATGAATTGTGAAATTTCAAATGTAGTTTCTAAATATATAATTTTTTTCAATACCCAGATGATAAAAGTGTGTGAAATACTTGTATTCATGATAATAGGTTGGTCATGTTTTGTAAAAAGATGAGAGTGCATGTATAGGAACACACTTTTTTTTGAGTAAACGATTAAGTTTTTATATGAAATTTCATATATAGATAAGTTAAATGTCAAATATTATTAGGAATATTTTTTATTAATTTTTTATTATATATAAAAAATTTACATAATTTTACAAGTCAAGATAGTTAAAAAATTGAAACTGCAAGTGCACAAACATAACTTTTTGACCTTAACTTCATGAAAATCAATTTTTTTTTAAAGCATAGTTGATAATGTGTAGATTGTTTAGATATAAGTTTTATAAGCATTTACTTAATATTTAAAAATTTATAAGGGAATTTGTGACAATATGTATATAGACTATAAGGAGGTATGTTACGTAGAAATTAAATAATAATTATAAATAGTATTCTAACATTATAAAAAATTATATATTTGAAAACTACGCTTTCTGCTCTACAAACCCATATAATTTTTTTTAAATAATAAAAGTTATCTGATCAGATGTGTCGATAAAAAGGAAAAAAACCCTTAAATTTCTTATAAATTTTCTTGGCTAGTCCATGACAAAATTTGGCCAGGTTTGGGACCCCCAAGCCTAAAACCAAGCCAAAATTAGAAGGAAATTGAGAAAAAAAAATTATAAATATCAAAAGGGTGTACACCCTTTGAAAAGGGTGTATGCCCTTTCCGAAACCACCAATGGGCCAATTAATGCATTTGGCCATTGGTCTATGGATCCCAAAGGGCTTGTGTGCTTCTTAAATCATGCACACCCTTTTTTATTCACAAATTTATTTTGCATCTACCCCAAAAATAAGTCATTTGTTTTGTTTTTTCCAAATACAAACTAGTTTTTCTGTTGCAACTATGCAAATTTCATGATTTATTCATCTATTTTGTTTGAATCACTAAAAATTCTTCAAGTTTAAATCTACAATTTTCTTGTTTTGGCAAAGATAAATAATGGGGTTGGGAAGTCATCACAAAAGACCAATAAAAGAGCTAACAAATGAGAAAATTGAAGAGAAAAGAGAAAAAAAATAAAAATACAAGCAGTTAGAAGGCCATCCATAAGAGATTCTAGGCATGGTGAAGGTTCTTCTTTTACACAAAATAATACTTAAAATGAAAATAACATACCCAATTCTATAGAATTTAGTTTACATATGTCTTCAAATGAGCTAAGAGAACTAAGTCAATCTTTGTTGCAAGATGAAATTCAAAATGTAGAGCATGTAAGTAATAAATTTGTAATGAATGATGAAACATATGGACAAACACAATATAATGAAACATCCATTCATAATTAATTTTTTTATTATGAAGATAATCAACATCAAATAATTACCCCAAATCATGTTTCTCCTAATGAAGAGGAATTTAATTCTCCTATAACCCTTAATTTAGATAGTCAACCCTCTAATGTCCGTACTATGGTTGAAGTGTTAACACCATGCAATTTAATACAAAATATATTTCTTACACCCACACCTCTAAGGATAATAAGACAAACACCAAAGTATTTAGTTTAAATATATGAAAAAATAATAGAACCTATGGAAGGTAAAATGTCAAAAAGAATAGTTCAACGTCATGATGAACATGTATGGAACTATGCATTTAAGAATAAAATCCATACAGAACAATGTCAATTATTTGTTCAATTAATGAAAATTTAAAAAATTTGCCTTGTGATGCATAATTTGGGGTTAAAAACATTAACATAGAGGGGAAAAATAGTATAATAGTAAAGAAGCTATTTAATACATTTAAGGCAATAATTAATAAAAGTTAGAATAAAGATAGTAATGTGGCAAGACGAGTAATAATGGAATCTATAGTGAGTAAGTCAACATCTAAAGATTGAATTCTTAGTAAAACAAGTAAATCTTTGAATTTAAATAGAAAATCTCTAATAAATGCCATAAAAAGAATAACAAGGCTTGATGACCATTCACTCATGGATTATTGAGCGTTTAGTGGTAGACTCCCACAAAAAGATAAGGTATTGGTTGAAGGAACAAAATAATTGATTGAAAATTTTTGGCACAACAACACAAGGGTCTCATCTAATGTAAAATATGTTGTTAAAAGAATAAAAGGCTCAAAAAATTATGAGCCATATGTAAAATATCTTTTAGACATGAAAAAATATAATTTTATAAAAAAAATTATTGAAAAATTTAATGGCCAATTAATAATTAGCCAAAGGTCATTTGAGATGTGCAAACCTTTCTATGTTAAAATCAACCAAACATACACCACAAGTTTTTGTAGGATATATGTTGAATTTTCTATGCATTTTAATGTTTTTCATCATATACATTGTACTTTACATACTGACAAGATTTTTTAGGAATGTATGGTGTCTTCCCCACCTAAAACATCAAGAGAATTAATCCAAGGTCTTTTCTATCAAAGACCTGAGGGAAACTTTTTTTAGCCAAACAATGTTTACATGGAACATGTATCAGTTATGGTGGTTTCTTAAATTTGATGAGTTGTTTACATGAAGATATTTCACATGAATTTGGAAAGTAACTAGTTGATTATAAGAAGTGAAAATTTGTTAAGTATGTGTTAAAATATGGAAAAGAGTTATCAAGATGTGAATTGGTTATGACCAAACTTTTTGTTTGTGATTTCATGTTTGAATTAAAAAATAATATTATCTACCAATATAAAAGACACACACACAAATCAAAATGGATAGATAATCAATTCAAATCATGCAAGGACAACTTCCCAGTTGGCACCATTATTTTGGTTGTGGATTTTGCTAAAAACTACACACTAAAACCATAGAATGAGGTTCAATCCTAATATTATAATTGAATTCAAGTTAAAAAATTTGTTCATATTACATTTAGACATGCACCTAATAGCATAGATGATAACAAAAAGATTTTAAGGGAGTACCATTTTTATATGAACAATGATAGATCACATTCTCCAAAAATTTTCCAAGGTTGTTTTGATATATTTTATATAAATATGAATGTAAGACAAATCATGTTTGATACACACTACATTTATTCAAATAATTGTGTAAGGTAGTTTAAGAATTATTGAATGTTTTATTGGTTAATCAAAATGCATAAGAAGAATGGTGTTCAACATTTTTGGAGCTTCTTTAAGGTTGGGCATGTAAAAGGGGAACATTATGGTGCTAGTGCATGTGTAAAAAGAGCCCTTAAAATAGAGTAGGCAAAGCATAAGGATGGTGCTAATTTGATCAATGCAGCACGTATTGTGAGTTGGTATAATGATAATATTTATCATGGATCGAATAAGCATTCTCATGTATTAATATTCTTTTGATTAATATAGGAAAAACATAAGATAATGTATGAATATTAAATTATATTACCTAGATCGAGTTTTTTCCACTCCATCCAAAGCTCAAATTCAAGTTCATGGACTATTTATACTAAAGATATGGCATGTTTTTGTTCCTCGTGTATGGAATTTAATTGGAATGAATGTGAGTCAAAATAATGGGTTAATGAATGTTATTTTGGAACCATATCACCTGTAGAGAGTATCCATTCACTCTAACAATTGATAGATTATGAAATGGCATCATTAGTTGACTTTGACCACATCTTATATTTTGTGCAACTAGGTACAATTTATTCTTTAATTAAATATACAACCTTAGATATTAGTTATATTTTTATTTTTTTCTAGATGTTATTTCAATTTGATTATACTTTAAATGTAGGGCATGTTGTTTTAGTATTTTCACCTAAGAACAATGATGAGGGAACATACTACTACTTGTGTCATTGTGTAGAGGCAAAAAAATTAACAATAAATGTTATGGATGGAGAAGAGCCAATTTATCCCACTGGATCTGTAGTGGTTATTAGAACCTAGATTCGTAGTTAGTGTCATAAAAAAATAAAACAATTGTTATTTGAGGACTTTGAAACACACAAGATGGTGATTAATTATTTGAACCTTGTTATTGCTACCAATATTCAGATGATCAAATATCATGGAAAGCCTCATAATATAACTTTGTGAAAAGTGCATGAATCTAACCATGAAGAGATTATTAAAGGACTTGCAAATAGAGCTGATCCTGAAGGTATGTTAGATTGAATTAGTAAGTTTATCTAACTTATTTCAAAATTTAATGTATTTTATTTTTTAACTATTGTATGATTATGTGTTTATTTTTGTTTATAATTTTTAATAAGAATGTAAATGAAGGTTAGTGGCACCATACGAGCTTCCACCTTCACATTTTTGGTGTCATGAGTAGAGAATATTATCTTCTTAAAATGAAGAGAAGCCAAAATAATTTAAATTAATTTCACCTACGTTAATAAAATCCTTTTTCACATTCTCTATGTTTATCCTTTCAAGAAAAGATTGATGCAGGGGCACCCTTTAGGGATGTCATCATGATGTTAATTTTGAATTTAAATAAGTTAGGAGGTGTTTTAGATTAGTTTTTGGTCCTTAGGATTCCTTAATAGGTGTCTAATATTCATAAAATTTCAAACTTTATAGTTTCTCGCCAAAAGCACTATTCAAAAAATTTGAATTCTTATACACCCTTTTGAGGGATCATAGCATCTATTTGATGATGTGAGATATAGTGAGTCATTGGAGGAGATCCAAAATGTTTATATAGACCTAAAAAAACTTGTTTTAAGTTACCAACCTTGATAAAGCTCATTTTATGAATTTTTTAGACCTCTCAAGCCTATACAGAGACCTATAAACTGTAGATTAGGGTTTGGGATGTAGAAAGAGATCCCACTAGCCAAAAAAGCCCAAACTTTATCATCGGGGTGATTTTATCCATATATAAGATATTTTTTTGGTTTAAAGTTATTACTTTCATTATTATGTATGGATTTGGGATTGTAAGTCTATTATGAGGCTAAATAGGCCTAATTGAGGTCTGGGATAGTTGAATAAATAAGGTATGCATGTGGAGTGTTGAAAAATGGAGGACATAAGAGCTAAGAAACCCAAATAGGTCCTAGGAAATTATATCAATTTATTTTGAAAGTTTGTTGATATTCCAAACCAAGGAAGTTTACTCCTAAATAAGGCTAGTAGGGTCTTAATGTTAGAAAGAAAAATGTGTGAAGAAAGTGAGAAAAGGGATTGAACTTAGCTGCATAAATAGGTTTATAAAAAGAGTCTTATAAGAAATAAATAAATCTTTATGTGAATAAAACTTCATTGGGATTAGATTCCCCATGAAAATGTTACTTTGGCATTGATGATTTATGAGAGTATCATGAAGGTTAAATAAAACACATGAACAGTGAATGATATAGGTTATTGGATGATTTGTTGATAGTGTAAGGATCATTTGAAACTAGTGTAACTTAAATTTCCTTATTATTTTTTATTTTGGTGAAGTATTGTACAACTTATATTTGGTTTAAGAGGTCGTCAATGATTAACAGTGGACACCTTATATTTGGTTTAAGAGGTCTTATCTTGCCTTGATCAAGGATATCCTATATTTAACACCAGGATTCATCATTCTCATAAATTTAATTATTATAGAAAGGGTTTTTTATAAATGGACCAAATATATGTGGTGTTTTACTACATAGTGTATTGCAAGAAATTCAAGCTCTAAGAAGAATCCATTATGTGGCTTCAATAACTTGTCAAGTTTTTGTTATTGGGATATCGATTTCATTGATCACACTATAAACTCTTACTTTCTTTCCTACTCAAATATCTTAAGACAAACCATGAGCAACATGAAACTATGCACGTGCATGATTAGTTTATGACATTTTTTAGAAGATACCAATGTGACTTTGGTTAGTGGAGTTGACTAGGTTGAAGAAGCAATATTTTGAGTGTACATCCCAAATTTTTGGTTTCACTTGATATATGTAGAATCTCAATCATATAAATACAACCTCCCTAATAATATGCTATAGACTTCAAGAGGCACAATGTTGCAAGTGATGGTGCCATCCATAGGCTCAAATTTATATTAGAATGTGAATTGCCTCCAAAACTATATATTTGTACCTTATTGAATCCACCCCATGGATTATAACTTGCAATGAATAATAGTGGGAAGGCCAATTTGTTAGGTTGTAGATATTGTGATGATGTTATTTTGGCTTACATTGTAAATGATAAGACGAAGAGGTTGAACCTTGACCCATAAGAAGGTATGGAAGAGGTGTTCACACTCCTTAGAGGTCTCTATAGAAGTGGTTTTGGTGATTATAAAAGTGTTATTTGGTTCAGTATCATCTATATGTGTATGATATGATGTAGGTTTCCAAAGAAATGATTGTTACACCCAACATTGAGAGTGTTTGTGGCTCTCTGGTAATTGTTGAGGGCACCACTTTTCACTATAATTATTCTTGCCTTTGTCTAAGATAGAAAGCATATGATAACTAAAGTTTTGTGTGGCCTTATTAGGTTTATATCCTTTATGAAAAGCATTTTGCTTCTATGACATAGGTCTAGATAGGGAATTATGTGTGGGTTGGCAAATAAATAGCAAATGTAAATGAAACAAGTAAATAACAAATATCACATGTAAATGTAAATTATACATAATGATTCAAAGTGCCTAACTAAGAGAATAATGTGATTTTGTTTAACCCCATATCAAGTAATAATTCAATCATTAACCAATAATATGTGTAAACATTAAATGATAAAAATAGAAAATATGCATAGTTAAAGGAATCATATTATCGAATAGTATATATGTGATACATGTAAAGTTCTATGTCATAATTTAACATAAATAATATAACATATATCAAGAAAAAATATAGACCACAACATGTGCATAGACAAAATGCACCATATAGGCATACAATGTGGGCCATATCGGCATACAAAATTGATTGTGCCTACAACTATGTACATAGAAAAAATGCACCATATATGCATATAATGTGGGCCATATCAACATACAAAATAGATTATGCCTAAAACTAAATCCCTATCACAACAACTAGCTCTCCTACTCCTCATTGCCTCCAAATAAATTGTACTTTGTTTCCATAGATGTAGAGCCAGGGGTGTAGTATGCCTTAGTATGAGGAGATACTCTCCTCTAAGCATGTGATTCATCCATTACTTCATTGAAAACTAATGAAAAATTTATTCTTTGCACAAAATATAAAATATAAAAATTAATGCATTAAAATTGTATATTGAAAATTTGATAAATTTTTTAATAAATGTAAAATTTTGTAAAATGATTCTACACTCACCATATTCCATCTAAATGGTTGTTTAGGGATATGATACTACATATACATCTATGATGGGGAATCCTATGGAGCATACATATATCTTTAGATCTAGATTTACATATAATTATGTAAATATGACATAAAATATCATTGTTTAAAAATATAAAAAATTAAACTATGTGTTCTCACCAGTCTCCATCCCTAAATCATAACCTATTACAGAGATAGTGGATTCTCTGATGTAGCAGCAACATCACCTTTTTCTCATCCATGAAGGGTGACCATAGCATCCCTCATCATCTATAAAACCAATAAATGAATAATATGTGAATCCAATGAATATGATAAAAATCTATGACTATAATATATATTAAAACAGAGTTTTTTGTTCAAAGGACAAAAAACATATAAATGAATAAATATGTTAATTTAAAAATTTATAAACATATGTGTAGGATACACCCATACCAATTGCAACCTCTACAATAGATTCAAGGCCTATTGAGGTACATAGAATATCACCAATAAACTAGATACAAACAACAAATAACAAGTTTAGTGAAATAAATTAGTCAATTCAAGAAACACATATACTAGAAAATAAATTTAATATTCTTTTACAAACAAAAAAAAACTATAATTAAAATTAAACTTGTGTATCAAATATAGATGGTGAAGAATCCTCTACAATAGGATCTTGGTGTATCCTGATGGGAGTTAGCTAAAGCTACTACATTTTGCATATTGTCTAAAATTCTAGTCTCATGCACTGTTAAAGCATATGCATGTGGCATATGCTCGGGTAGGCTAATGTCTACATTGATATTATTTAACATGCTAGTGTTTGAAACTATTGCCTCATATATAGATGGCGTATGCTCTAGCATGCTAGTCTCTATAAATATACTCTATGTATGTTACACCTAATTAGGAAGTCCTATACACTTCCTCTTGCATGATGTGTGATGATGCACATGAACTAAAACATGAGTAGGAGGGACACAAGAACTTATACCAACACCAACACCACCACTACCATTGCCACCAAGACCAGTACCACCAACACCACCACTACCACTAACACCACTTGTAGGGTGAGTAGAAGTCTTCAAAGTATGCATACCATGATCAATCATAATTTGTGTCAAACTAATAACCACCTCAATGGTGTCCATCTGTATGTTATGATGCAAATTTTTATGAATATTAACGAATATATTTTTGGTTGCATAAAGTCAAAATAAGGGCCCATGGAGAAGTCAAAGAGTCACGGGGTAAAGACAAAAGAATAATGGGATGCATTTTCCCATGAAGAGACATCTTGGGAAATTCCAAGAGTCACCTAACCAAATTAAAATTGTGTATCAAATATAGATGGTGAAGAATCCTCTACAATAGGATTTTGGTGTATCCTAATGGGAGTCACTAAATCTACTACATTTTGCATATTGTCTAAAATTCTAGTCTCATGCATTGTTGAAGCATATGCATGTGGCATATGCTCTGGTAGGCTAATGTCTACATTGACATTATTTAACATGCTAGTGTCTGACACTGTTGCCTCATATATAGATGGCATACGCTCTAGCATACTAGTCTCTATAAATATACTCTATGTATGTTACACCTAAATAGGAAGTCCTATACACTTCCTCCTGCATGATGTGTGATGATGCACATGAACTGAAACATGACTAGGAGGGACACAAGAACTTATACCAACACTAACACCACCACTACCATTGCCACCAAGACCAGTACCACCAACACCACCACTGCCACTAACACCACCACTACCACTAACACCACTTGTCGGCTAAGTAGAAGTCTTCAAAGTATGCATACCATGATCAATCATAATTTGTGTCAAGATAATAACCACCTCAAGGATGTCCATCTGTATGTTATGATGCAAAATTTTATGAATAGTGAACCCAAAAATTCCAATAGGCCAAGACCTTGAAATAATTACAAACCCATACCATGATTAAATAAGCCTCAACTTAGATTTAGAGTTGACATGTAAAAATTCGAAAAAAACTAATGTCAAAAATAAAAATTCTATTTTTAGAAACTATTATTTTTAGTAAGTCATGCATGCAAGTGTGTGTAGCTCTAAAAATATCCTAAAATATTATAAACACTAAAATTAGCCTATGGGATGAAATTTAATTGAAGTTGAATTTTGGTTCTAAAAATAGAAAAAATTCAAAAAAAATTATCAAACTAAATTTTTAGACCCTATTTTTTCTACATCATTCTCCTTTGGTTGAAAACAACTCAGCTCCCATGAGTTGTCTTGATTGTACCACTTCTATTAGTCTTTGTCAATCTTATTTAGCTCTTGTTCTATAATCTAAGTGTTTTATTATTATTTTAATCCTTTCCACTACACCAAATACCTATTATAATTCCATTGCCTTGTGCTCAGTGTCTTCATATCCAAAACTTTCACTATTTTTTCTTTCTTCTTCTTTGGAACCTATTGCTGCCAATTTACTTCTTCATTTTCATCACCTTCACCATCTTATTCATGGAATTAATATAAATATAAAATATTAAATACTAGATAAATATCAAAACTTTGTGATAAACTCACCTCATAAGCATTGTCATTGATTTTCTTCACAATTCTGCATGGTCCAATTTTCTTGTACTTCAACTTATTGTATGTGCCTTTTGGAAATCTCTCTTTCCTCAAGTAAACCATTACCAACTCTCATTATTCAAATACCTTGGATATTCTTCTAACATCTATTGATGCTTTATATTTCTCATTTCTTTCTTGTAACTTTATTCTTACTCCTTGTAACTGCTACATATGCTCTGCAAACACTTATACATCATCACTAATTCAATCTGCAATTGGCAATTTTACCAAGTCTAAAATACCCATAGGATTTCTCCCATAAATAATTTGAAAAGGTGACTTTCCTATTGATCTATTCATTGAATTATTATATGTAAACTCAATTTGTGGTAAATCCAAGTCCCATTACTTTGGCTTCTCTCCCACTATGCATCTCAATAAATTTCTCAAGCTCCTATTCACAACTTCTATCTATCCATCTATTTTTGGGTGATATGCACTACTAAAATGTAGCTTAGTACCCATCTTATTCCACAAAGTCCTCTAAAAATGACTTAAAATTTTTGTATCCCTATCTAAAGTAATAGTTTTTGGAACACCATGTAATCTCACAATATCCATAAAAAATAATTCTACAACTATAGTGGCATCATTAGTTTTTCTTACATGAAATGAAATGAACCATTTTATAAAATCTATCTATAACAAAAATTGAATCATTACCTCTCTTTGTGTTTAGAAATCCCAACACAAAATCCATACTCAAATTTATCCATGGCCCTTTTAGAATTGGTAATGGCATGTAAAGTTCAATATTTTGTGCATGTTCTTTAGCTACCTGACATATTCTTCACCTTAAAACATACCTTGTCACATTTAACTTCATATTTGGCCAAAAATAATTTTCCTATACCAAAGCTATTATCTTCATCTTACCAAAATATCCAGCCAAACCACCACTATGTAATTCTCTTATTATATTATCTTATAAAGACCCAACTAGAATGAATAATTGTTTCCCTTTGAAGAGATAACCTTCTTGTATAAGATACTCATCATGAATAATATATGTCTTACCTATTAATGGATTCTTAAACCATTCAAATATCTTTCCAAAATATGGATCAATATCATATAATTCTTTAATAGCTTCAAATCCAATTACTTCACTCACCATAGTAGTTAATAACACTACCCTCCTGCTCAATGCATCAACTACCTGATTCTATTTTTCTGATTTATATTTCAATGCAAAAGTATATCCCTTCAAGAAAGAAACCCACTTTGCATGCCTACTATTCAACTTATTTTATGTATTCACAGACTTCAAAGCTTCATAATCTGTAAATAGTGTAAACTCCTTAGGCACCAGATAATGTCTCCAATGTCTTAATGCTTATATAGTTGTATAAAGTTCAACATCATAAGTAGAATACTTTGTTCTTACATCATTTAATTTCTCATTGAAATAGGATATTGGCTTTCTTTCTTGACTAAGCATAGCACCAATTCCCACAAATGAAGCATCACAATCAACCTCAAACACTTTGTTAAAATCTAGTAATGCTGAAATTGGTCTTTCTATAATCTTCTTCTTAAAAAATTCAAAGCTTTTTGTGGCTGCTCTAGTTAATACAAATTCTTTCCCTCTCATGCAATCTGTTATTGGTGCCAAAATACTACTAAAATTTTTAATAAATTTTCTATAGAAAGTTTCTAAACCATGGAAATTTCTTACCTGTATAATGCTTTTTGGAACAGGCCACTCAACAATTGCCTTTATCTTTTTTCATCCATTTTTACACCATATGTTGAAACTACAAATCCCAAAAATACCAAATTATTCTACATAAACCTACACTTCTTCAAATTTACATACAACTTCTCCTTTCTTACAAAATCCATTACCATTCTCAAATGTTGTAAGTGTTCTTCTTTAGTCTTATTGAATATCAAAATATCATCAAAATAAACAACCAAAAACTTACCAATATATTCTCATATAACTATATTCATCACCCTCATAAATGTGTTAGGTATATTAGATAACCCAAATGGCATCACCATCCACTCATATAAGCCATCCCTAGTCTTGAATGTAGTTTTCCACTCATCTCCTTCATGAATTCAAATATGATAATAGCCACTCCTTAGATCAATCTTTGTAAAATATTTTTCTCCTAAAAGCACATCCATCATATCATCTAAACAAGGTATAGGAAACATATTCTTTATTGTAATTTTATTAATTTCTCTACTATCCACACACATTCTACATCCTCCATCTTTCTTTGGAGTTAGAAATGTTGGTGTTGCACATGGACTCATACTCTCCCTTATCACTCTATTCCTTACCAATTCAATAACATGTTTATTTAATTTTCCATGTTCTTTTGGACTCATCTTATAATTTGCTTAATTGGGTAGAGTTGATGCTATAATCAAATTAATGTGATGTTGAATATCTCTCTTTGGTGGTATACTATCTGGTAACTCATCAGGCATAACATCTGCATATTTTTTCAGCACTCTTGTTGATTTTGTTGGTATTTGTACCATTTTTATTTCTTCATTCTTTACTAATAATGCATAACAACAACCTGTTACCTTCATATCTTGGATAAATTCTTTAGTACAAAGCATGTTTTTCGTCTTCTCTTCCTCTTTAAGAGGTAACAAAATTAACTGTGTACCACCTTTCTAAAAAATTTATGTGTTCTTTTCTCCATCATGAAATATTTTCCTATCAAATTGCCACGGTCTCCCCAATAACACATGACATGCATCCATCAAAATAACATCACATTATATTTCATCATTACAAGTTTTTCCTATAGAAAACTTGATTAAGTAGCTTTTATCTACTGTAACTTCATTACCTTTCTTAAATCATGAAATTTGATAAGGGTTATGATGATTTTCACATTGTAGATTTTGTTTCTCAATCATTTCTTTAGAAACCATATTTTCACAACTACCACCATCTATAATTACTTTGCATACCTTTCCACCTGAAGTACATCTTGTTCAAAAAATATTTGATCATAGCCATGCATCACCACCTTATTTATACTAAACTTGTTCCTTCTTAGAGTGATCATGGTTCTTCTCATCATGAGATTCTCTCCAACATCTGTTGGTGCAACTTTAGTATTCTCCTCTTTTATTTCAGCATCAACTAGATTTACTCTTGGGTGATCTTCTTGCCTCCTTTCTTGATCTTGATAGTTTGGACACTGAAATGCTATGTTCCCTTCTTCTCCACATCTATAATAGATATAAGGTATATTTTTATTTATAAACCATCCTCTAACACCACTGTATCCTCATCCTCTTTGAAATCCTCTTTCACTTTGTTGGTATTGAAACCTTTGCCTATTATCATCTTACCTTTATGCACCATGTGATGATTCACCTTTATTGACATTAAATCCACCTCTGGTGGTATTAAACCCACCTCATCCCTTTATTGGAGGAGATCCACCTCTTTTTGGACCAATATATGTCCTTCTAAAATTATATCTATTTTGTTTTTCTTCTGCCTTCAAAGCTAATTAATAAGCCTCCTCCATGTTAAGTATTCTATGCAAGCTTAATTCATCTTGAATAGAAAATTTCAAACCATTTACATACATTTCATCCATCTGCTCTTCTATTTCATCATGCTCCACTTATATGGAATATAAAATTCATCTGTATACTTTTGTATACTATGATCTTTTTGCCTCAAATTTTGAAATCTTCTGTATAGGGTTTGTGCATAATCCATAGGAAGAAATTTCTCCCTCAAATTTTTCTCCATCTTTTTCCATGAATTAACCTTATCTTTACCTTTTCTCTATCTCTCTTTATACAAGTGATCCCACCAAATCATTGTATGATCTTTCAATTTCATGTATGCAAACTTTACCTTCTTGTCTTCTCTCATAGTCTTCCACTCGAAGAAATTTTCCATGTTATTCATCCAATCTATCAAATCCTATGGTTTTAAACTACCTCTATAATCTATAACATCAACCTTAATTCCTTCATTTTTTCTTCTAAATCCTGAACCATCCTCTCTTCTATCGATGGTTGTTATTTTTATTATTCTTCTTCTTACTGAATTTCTTTATCATGATCTATGTATTCCTCATCACCACCTTGTCTCCTTTCTTGATTGGTGATAACCCCTATTAATTATTGAACTTGCCTATATATTTCTTGTATATTCTAGTTCATTTATACCATACCTCCTCATCCTCTTGCCATTCTTCTCTCCTCCAAGATTTAAACTTGCTCTGATACCAGATAATGAACCCAAAAAAATACAAAACCAAAAATTCTAATAGGCCAAGATCTTGAAACAATACTCAAAAATTTATTCTTATTGATTGCTTGAAATAATTACAAACTCAAACAATGATTAAATAATCCATAAGTCAGATTTAGAGTTGACTTGCAAAAATTCTTAAAAAAACTAACATCTAAAATAAAACTTCTATTTTTAGTAAGTCATGTATGCAAGTGCATGCAACTCTAAGAATATTTTGAAATATTCTAAACACTAAAATTAGCCTATGGGATGAAATTCAACTGAAGTTGAATTTTAGTTCTAAAAATATACAATTTCTAAAAATAGAAAAAAAAAATCCTAAAAAAAATTATTAAACTAAATTTTTGGACCCTATTTTTTCTACATCACTCCTGCATGATGTGCAATGATACACATAAATTATAACATCAGTAGAAATAGGGACACAAGAACTTATACCAAAACAACACCACCACTACCATTACCACCAATATGAGTACCACCAACACCACCACTACCATTAGCACCACCACTACCACTAACACCACTTGTAGGTTGAGTAGAAGTCTTCAAAGTATGCATACCATGATCAATCATAATTTGTGTCAAACTAGTAACCACCTCAAGGGTGTCCATCTATATGTTACAATGCAAAATTTTAAGAATAGTGGCATGTGATATTGTTCTTCTATTTCTTAGAGGTTTTTTGTGATGGTTTTGGTCCTACCTAGCACCATGTCTATCAAATGATGACCCACCTCCCCTAACTTAGGATGCCTTCATGTCAAAATAATTTAGAATATTTTTCAATACAAACTCATAGTACAATTTTCTCAAAAAATATTATGGAACCTCATTATTGTTGCATGGAGGCTCATCAAACACCATCCACCACCTATCTCAAAATTTATTTTTAATCTTCACATGAATACACTAATCAATATTAATGTGTTTACAATTTTTTGGTGGAGGTAGGTCGATTCTAGGTTTAATAAATAAAGCATACAAATATTATTTTGTTATTTTTTTCACATCTTCATATGACAATTTATTAGAATAAAATTGTTTTAGAGCCTTTCTTTCATGCAACATTGCATCCAATTATGAAGTCACATTTCCTACTTCATTTTAAATAGATTCTAATGTATTAGTAAGAAAATTTGTGTAATACCAACTGAATATTGATGCAAACCATTGATAATTATCTGTAATTGTCGACATTTGACATTGTATTGATCATACAATTCAACTTCATCTCATTTAAAGTCAAACTCTTGGGTGTTTTGTCTAACATTTTCTTCAAGAAATGGATCCATCAAAATTATATATCTAAATTTTTAAAAAAAGATTTTTTTTAGCCAATGTAAAAAATTTAATGAAAATTTAAATTCAAAACCCTAGTTTAATAAGTTACAAATAAATTTTTAAAAATATCAAAAATAGCATACCTAATGTGAAGCAATCTGATGCCAAATCACATTGCCAAAATAAAGCTCCAAATCATGTGTGTCAATCTACAAATTTTAAAAAAAAATCCCCTTCCTATCTTAGTTATGGGTTTTTGTCTATAGCCCATAAAAATAAGAAAAAAATGAAAGGCATATGCCCTTTATTGTTTACAAAGGGCATTATTTCAGAGAATTTTAGCATATATTCCAAGAAAGGAAGAAGAAAGAAACTAGATATGGGTATGGTAGAAAAACTTGTTTAGTTGTGCACGCATCTATCAGATGATGGTAAAATATCTCCTCTTTAGCTTGGGAAGAATGACTTGTAGATAAAAAAGCATTGAAGTAAATATTTGGTTAGATAGATAGTTGGGTGGATTGCCTAGCGCTATCTAGATCTCAAAAGCAAGAGCTTCCTCAGGGGATATTAATCCATGCTTTTTAAATAATTAAGTTCAGAAATTGAAAGATAAATTACTTGCATGAATAAAAAAAAATACTAAAATTAAGTAAAATAAATTCTTGATAAATAAATTGATGAAGTTGACTAGTCATAACAATAAGTGGGTCAGTACTAATGTTAAATAAGTCAAGTATAGTTCAAAAAATAGGGTAGGGTTTTGTGATTAGGTAGATTCTCTAAAAGTTAGATTTGGTTAAGGGTAAGTGGGTGAAAATAGGTTTCTATTATTTTTCCACATAGTGATAATCGGTGGTTGAGGTGACCATCAGTGGTTGAGGTGTCTATCAACGGTTGGGACAGACCGTTAGTGGTCAGGGTGACCATTAGTGGTTACTTTGGGTTGGGTCTTGGATAATAAAAGGATAATTGATGAGGTTTGAGAATAAGATTCTGAGAGGTTGGTTTGGGCTGGGCTAATTGAGAAATATAAATAAATTAATTGAATGATTGAAAATAGATACTTAGATTACTAGTTGTTGATCTAGTGAACAGTTGATGAAGATTGTTAATAAACTCATTGATGTCTTTTAAAACAATTTAGGCATAGTAATGGCACTTGGTTATTGGCTGATGGATGGTATAATTTCATCCCTCTATCATGATGGTTAGATCATTGGATTGATGGAATAACACCTATAAAAGAAACTCTAGATATAAAAGCTTTTGATAGTTGTGGATCCCTTTTTACCTCTTGCCCCTCTCTTCTTATAGGAAGGAGAGGTGAAACAATACATTAACAAGAGGTCTAAATTACTATATAAATTTATCTCTTTAATGTATGGGTTTAGACATGAATTAGATAATCTAATTATAAAAAGGCAAGTTGGAGTGATGTGGTAGTTAAGTTATTGAGATGGTGGAACTTGACCGTCAAAGGTTAGGGTGACCATCGATGGTCAAGGGTCAAGGTCAAGTTGAGTTAAAAAGGTGGGTTCAACTAGTAGGTCAAGCTAACTAAAGTTAGGTCTAGTTATTAGTCAAAAGGTCAAGGTGAGGTCCAAATTAGTCTTGAGGTGGTCTAGTGGTGTTTCAACACTCAAAACCGTAGTGTGTAGTTTTTCTAGTGTCTACATTTTACCCCTTTTGTTATGTAGTTCATATTATCAAATGGCAAAAAAAAATAGAGTGCGGGTTGAAGGTTTGGTTACCCTGACCATGGGAGGAGGCATTCCCCCTCAAACTAAGAAGTGATAAGCTAAAATAGAATCAGGAGCAAGTTTGATGAGTGGCGAAGGTGATGATAAAAGGTGGGTGATAGGTAGGGCACTAAAGTATGAAAATGCATAAAAAGTGTGACAAAAGTGTAATAGCCAAGATCATGTATTGACTAGGTTACCATAGTTGGTAAAAATTAAGGTCGGTGCTAGAAAGACAAGTGACAAATAGACCACATAATTGTATTTAGGCATGGTGGTTAGGAACATTCATAAAAGCAATAATCCTAAGCAAGGTCTATGTTTTCATGGGTATCCAAGGTAGGAATTAGTCTTAGGAAAAACATAAACTAGTTTGGTGTAGTCACAAGTATCTGAGGTAGGAAGTGCTCCTGAGAAGACACAATTTGGTCAAGTGTGTGTAATGTAATGCAAGTTAAAAAGAGTTCAACATGGCAATTATTAACAATGTAGTCAAAAGGACCAATGTAAGTTCATCTCAAAGCATGCATTAGGTGGGTTAAAAAATGACCAATGGTGAGGCAATGTGATTTGTGGTATGGTTGGTGGAGAAGGCAATCTCCTAAGAGGCATTAGATTTGGTGTTCCAAGAAGTAATTTTTGAGGCAAAAATAAAAATGCCAACCTTCTAATTGTTGATGGTCAGGGGTCTTGAAGTCAACCATTGGTGATATCCCTAACCATTGATAATCAAGTAGAAACCCTAAAAGGGATGAAGTCAAAAGTGACTCCACTTATCATTTTCATTTATTTGAATAATTTGACTTTGGTGTCTAGCTTCTTATAATTTTATGCGAAGATTCTGATGACATTTATTAATTGGTGTGTGAGTGCAAGTGAGTGGGCTAGAGTTTTAGAGGGTTGATTGAGCCAAGATGTAGGGTAGATGAGGATGTGGTTGGGAAGCAGGTCCAAGGATTCCTCCTTAATGATGGTCAAGGAATGAGGTATGGGTTGCTTTTAAATTATAGCATAGTTTTGATTTTACAAATGCATTATAATTTGAATTTAGTTGTTTTGTCATTATTTGGTGGATGTAGATTAGGTTTGACCTAGTTTTTAGTGTTTTTGGTTGTTTAAGTGAATTTTATGGGTAAAATTTAAAATTAGAAGGGTACGATAGGATTAGGGGAGGGTAAAATAGGTGTTAGGTAAATTTGTGGTCTAGTTTTGGTGTTAGGGTATGTTGTAGGGGGGTAGGGTTAGGCTTATTCTATTAGTGGTCATGAAAAATGACCATTGGTGGTCATACCTGATTGTTGATATCCATACCTGATCATTGATGGTCGATGACCATTGGTGATTAGTCACTTGACCATCAATGATTGGTCACCTGACTATTGATAGTCAACTAGGGTGTAAATGTGTTTAAAAGTGTTTGTATGTTTCAATTTTTGAAAGTTTGATGGTTAATGAGATGTCAAGGGTAAAATTTAGGTAGTAGTTTAAGTTTATAACAATGGATGAGGTCAAAGGTAGAGTTGTAAGATAATAGGTAATGGTTAAATGGGAAAAGTAGGGTAGGGTGATATAGACAACAAGCAAAGTGTGGTAGTAAACTAAGTTTGCTGGTTAATGAACTTTACAGGCACAAGAAAAGATTCAGATGTGATATTAGGTGCCTTGGGATATCAAAATTCACCTAAACCTTGAAGGGTGTTAGGGCACTGAAAGGATGCAGGGGTGCAAATGAGGAGCCAAAATTTCCCATTGAGATTTGTTGAAGAATTTGAATGAATTGTTGTAGCATCTATGCTTTATACTATTGGAGGGATTAATTCATCATTTCCTTGAAAGGATCGGATGTCTCAGTGTTTTCCACCATTTGAATTCACTTGGAGCGAATAGGTGGATAGTCTCTAGTTTTATTTTCCACCTAAGATTCCTATAATCTGACCTCATCCTCGAGATCATACACTCTAATGACAAATCACTCTGATACCACTGATCAAAAACTCAAAATCTTTGGTTGAAAGATAATTCAAAAAAATAAGAACAAAACAATTCAAATAATGCCATCTCTGAGAAGAGATGTTTTATTGATCAAATTTGTAGACCCAAACATATGCTTATCTCTGAGAAGAGATATCTGATTTCCATTTCAAGTTACATCTTTATTTATACATGTTTTAAAGTTATGAGGAGGATGTCTAAGGTCACCAATATCAAGGGAGATTAAGTGGTTCAACTTCCATGATTTACAATAATACAAAATTTGACAAATTACTATTTTTAGAAACTTACTATTTTTAGACTGCACTACTAAAATTAAAATTTGGGGCACTTCCATTCGGTTTTTGGGGGTAAAAATTCATCAATAAAATATCAATGCCATCTCACCATGTTCTCCTCATTTGTATCTTTCCAACGATTCAAATGGCGAGTCAATTGGAGCTACGGTGCAAAAGTTATGGCTCCCAAAAGTTCCATCATCAATTGGGGTGGACCCATCACCTGAATTGTCGCCTAAATTATTGCCTGGATCATTCCTCCCTCCTTGAAAATAAATGGTCCCCATTGCATCAATATTTTTTATCAAGTGTGGTAGTTTTACTTTGATTTTATTCCTGATGCATACTTGGAATGGACTCTAATTTATGGAACTGTGCAGGGCTAGATTATTCACCATTTCTATCTGACCATCAATCTGTCGATGGAAGGCTATGAAATTCTTTAGCTTGGTATCTATTTAATTCTATTTTTGTGTTTTTTGTGTAGTCAGGACTATAACATCAGCCCCTTTTTATTCTTGTGGCTTGACCACCATGAGAACAAATTTCTTGGCACTAATCAGAAAGATAGATTTAGAAGGTGGTACCTCTAGTACCCTATAGCACCGTGTTCCAAGAGTGAGATTAATCCTTTGAGTTATTGACTCATAGATTCCATGTCAATCATACATGAATGGCTAACCAAATAATACATCACAAACATCTATATTGACCACATCACATAAGACCTCATTTTGGAAGGGTTTTATTGCATATGAGAGAAGACATTGGTGGGTGACATGGAGGTTTCTCCCTGGACTCAACCATCCAATACTATATGGCTTTGGGTGAGGCTTCATGGATAGATTTAGGATTTTCACAACATTAGTAGAGATTAAATTCTTTTGAATTCCACTATCAAGAATGAAATTTAGAGGCTTACCTTTCACTCATAACTTAGAGTGAAACAACCTTTCCTTGTCATATAGACTCTCCTCATGGGTTTGTGATGAAGCAACAATGGATTTAGGCTCAGCATCTATAATCTCTTCTTCAACATCTTCAATTATAGGGTCTATATGAGGTAGAGCAGTAGATGTTGAGGATTGTAACTCAGAAAGTAAGAACTTCATGGCTCGACATTCTTCTTTGGAGTGAGTTCCAGATTTGTGATAATCACAACACTTCCCAGTCTTTCCTTCCTTTTTCTTCCAATTTTGGCCTCATATTTGACCTTCTTTGTCACTTCTCCATTTTGAAGGCTAACTCTTCATATTCATTCTTCCATGCTTCTACTCAATCTTCACTGTGAACTTGTATGCCTCACCAAGGGTTTCTAAATTGAAGAGTTCCATTTCTCCCCATATGTACCATTGTAGTCTGCCATGATATTTGAGAACCTTATGTTTCTCACTTTCTTGGATTCCCAATATCACAGATAGAGAATGAAAAATATCAGTGTAATCTTGAATAGATTATTCCTTACCTTGGTGAAGTTGTTTCCACTCTATATATAGATCATCATATACTCCAATGAGGTAGTATTCTTCCTTCACGGCTTCTATGAAGTCATCCCAGGAAGGTTATATCTCAAGGCCAATATCATCTTCATTGAATCTCTTTTTGTACACTTCCCACCAATTTTTGACAGGCAATGATGCTTTCAAAAGAGCAAAAGTGATCTTATCTTTATCAGTGAATTTATTTACAAAAAAATAAGAATATAATTGATCCAACCAATTTTATACTACATCAGCATTGATTTTTCCTTCAAATGTAGGGATATCAAAGTTCACCTAAACCTTGAAGGGTGTTGGGGCATTGAAAGGATGTGGGGGTGTAGATGAGGAGCTAGCATTTCCCATCAAGATTTGATGGAGAATTTGAGTGAATTGATGTAGCATCTATGCTTGCTGCTATTGGGGGGATTCATTCACCATTTCTTTGAAAGGATCGGATGTCTCAGTTTTATCTACCATTTGAAGTCATTTGGAATGAATAGGTGGATAGTCTGTTGGTTCTATTTTCCACCCAAGCTTCCTGTAATCTGACCTCATCCTCGAGATCATACACTCTAAAGACAAACCACTCTAATACCACTAATCCAACACTCGAAAGCTTTGGTTGAAATATAATTTAAAAAAATAAGAATAAAAAAATTTAAATAATGTTATCTCTAAGAAGAGATGTTTTATTGATCAAATTTGCAGACCTAAACATATGCTTATCTCTGAGAAGAGATATCTGATTTCCATTTTAGGTTACATATTTATTTATACATGTTTTTAAGGTATGATGAGGATGTGGAAGGTCACCAATATTGAGGGAGATTAATTCATTTGACTTCCATGATTTACAACAATATAGAATTTGAGGAATTACTATTTTTAAAAACTCACTCTTTCTAAACTACACTACTAAAATCAAAATTTTGGGCACTTCCATTAGGTTTTCTAGGGTAAAAATTTATCAATCAAATATATATTCCATCTCACCATGTTCTCCTCATTCTTATCTTTCCAACGGTTCAAACGGTGAGTCAATTAGAGCTATGGTGCAAAAGTTATGGCTCCTAAAAGTTTTGTCATACATTAGGGTGGACCCATCACCTAAATTATCACCTGAATTGTTTCCCGGATCATATTCACTAATATTCATCAAGGTATGACTATTGTTTATTGGGTACACATAGAGGAGGTGGGACTTGGTGTGATGTAGTATTACCATCATGTGTCATGGGATGTGGTGATGATAGTAGACCTCATCGAGAGATGGGATCTGGTCACTAACACCTTCCTACTACCCACTAGTGAGATGAAAATCTTACCTAAGGATGTGCACAAGATTACACAACTACCCATTTGGGGTGAGCCAATTTATCATATTGAGAGAGAGGAGAGAGATGATTTCATAGAGCTATTATATAGAGATGACCATGATTTTTCTAGGTGGCACGCTAGAGGTTTTAGCTACACTCTGTTATATCATAGGGCCAAAGATGATAGGAGGCCAATGAATATGATGATGATGGTAGTATCATGTTTAACTATACTAGATTTGAGTAGTAGGAGGTTCCCATATTTTTTATTAGGGGTATTAGTTGAGATGTTACTAGGCCACACAGTGTTTGATTGGATGCTTATGCTGCTAGTCCAAATATACAAGGAGATGTGGGGATTCAAAGGTCATAGGAGTATGGATTCACATAGTATTTTTTCAACACTATTAGGCTTATGAGCACATTTGAGTGCTAAGGCCAATGGGGATATTTTGGGAGAGGTATGCATAGATGGAATTTAGAGTCAGCTTCATGCGATAGAGAGATGATTTTTCCATTTCAGGACCAAGTGGAGGGGTTCACAAAATTGATTGGTTCATAAGGGCACTAGATGCCTTGGTTATTAATAACATTATTTAGAGGCCATACGTCAGGCTTATAGAGTGGGCTCATTATCAGAGGCATACATTTTCCTTACAAAAGTATAACTGGATCTTTGGTAGGAAGGAAGGTGAGATAGAGTTCATTCCTTTTGATAGGGTTTGGTGATAATTTGGCTAGGTGTAGGGTATTCTAGGTCCAATATTGAGGTATAAGAAAGAGGATTTAGATATTTTAATCCTATAGCCATAGCTAGTTTAGATTTACATTGATAAGGAGCTATCGACTAGGGCTGAGATAGATGATGTAGGTTTTGTAAATGGGTACCCTACATGGTACCAAGCACTATATATGATGACCAATTTTGGGGGTGATGATGGTGGGTGATAGGCAATGGATGAATATATAGCTAGTAGAGTTGGTTAGCAAGAACCAGCATAGGGAGTTGACCCAGATGTACAAGTAGTTATTATAGAGAGAAATTAGGCTCAAGCAACACTAGGAATGACACAAGCTACTATGGAAGTACTATGGGGTTAGTTGGTAGTGGTATAGGGTTAGATGTCTATAATTATAGGTGAAGGGGACCATGTTATAACTACATTAGCTTTGGTTACCCAAGAGAGAGTCTTATTGAGATAGGCTAGATGAGGAGCCATAATACCTATAAGACCACTATACATTATCCCCATGGCATGATATAAAGCCATAGTGGAGGAACTCCACTATTATGAGGTGATGGTCTTGAGACATTATCATGATGATCCTCAATGGGGTGAGTATATATCTAGTTTAGCAGGTGGTGCTAGCATGGCAACACTATGATAATGGGTTGCATTCATGGCAAGACATGCAAGGACCTAGGGAGGATAGGCACCAGGAGGTAGTGGTGCCCCAGGTGCATAGTCTTGATTATAAAAAATTACATATGTTGATGTATATGATTTTGATACTAGCCTAAGAGCTGATGTGGTGAGATGTATACTTTGAGAGAGATGCGTGTATATTTTTTGTATATAGGATGATTATGTCGTTATCTATAATTATAGACTCATGATCTTTGCATATTGTTTATGGTGTTGATGTTCATTTTGATCATTGATGATGTTATGGATTGTGGTTATGATATGGACTCACTTAACTAGGCATGTGATATATTTTTATTTATTTTGATGTTGATATGATGGTCATAGTTGGTATGTTTCAATATGATAATGGTTTGTGTGATGGATGGATAATGCAATGATGTTGATCACATGGATTTATTGTTTATGGTTTGTTTTTTATTGTTTATGATGATGCCTTTGATGGATGTGATGATTCTAATTTCATGTTTTGAGATGATTATTGATGATGATTTTGGTGCTAAGTTTTAATGAGTATATGCTTTCCCATTTAGATTTAGGCATGTGTTGAAATTCGTTTATTGCTTTATTGTTCATGTATGTTATGATGTTGATTATGATGATGATGTTCATGGATATGGTTTATGTTGATGATGTTTTATTTTGTGCATGATATGATGATGATATTTTGTGATGTGGTTATGATTATGGTGATTTTGCTTAGGGTAGAACACATAAAGTAAGTTTGAATAATAACATTAAATGTGAGAAAAAGAAGATAATCAAGAGACAAACGTCTAAGTGAATATATAAACTAGTTATGAGAGCATAAGAATAGGGAATGATGCTTATTCTTTAGCAAGGACTAAAACAAAAACCAAAGTTTTATTGGCATAAGGAACATAAGCCCTTCAAATACTTCACATTAGCATTCATTAGTTGGTTAGAAAGGTTTCTTGTTCACATGATGTCAAATGAGCTCAAAATCCCTTTTTTATATTGTATAAAGGGGAGATGGATGAAAATGGGACATTCTTATGTAACTAGCATGCCTCTTTTGGAGGTTACCAAAGAGTCAGTATAAATAAATCTATGGCATGTAAGGTGTATATTGATCAATGCATGAAGCCTACTTATGAGAACTGATTGTTGCTTTCAAAATTCTTTTTCTTTTACTGATACTTGATAATGAGTCTTTTGCTTATTATGTTATTGCTTGGGAGGGTTGGGGAAGTTGATCAATGTGGGAAACTTCCAATAAATTTCTATGCTTTGACAAATGCTTTACCCATCCATCCTTTAAGGGAGTGGTTTAATTTTATGTACTTTGCTTAATGCCTTTGATAGTTATCCTTCAAGGGAGAAATCTACCTTATTTTGAGCAATTTTGATATGTTTCTAGTATCTATCCTTTGAGGGAGTGGTCTATGAATGCTAATAATGACCCATGATTTTTTTTATTATGAATTTTCTTTGACTTTTTGCTTGACATAGACTTGCTTATATAGGCTTAAAGGTTAACCTTTATGAAGGAAAACTAAAAGCACAAAAAAATTAATTAGGTGTAAAGAGGTTTAGGCAAAAATGAGCATGGGCATTAATCTTATGGAAGGGGCATAAATTACCATAAGAATCATGCCATGAGTAGAGCCATGGTACCCATTTTTTAAGACTAGGCTATGATTGTGACAGATAATCACATGATTTAGTTTTAATCGATTGCCCTCTAAAATAGGGAGATGAATATGATTTGAAAGCAAGGGATGAACTTAAGTTAGACAAAAGGTGATTTTGATCCTTTTTAATAAAATAAAGGATGAAGATTTGAGGCATTAAGGGGCGCAGATTCTAGATTTCCCTTAAGAGATTATAATTGGTAAGCTCCTAATCCATACTATGCATTATGATATAAGGTCCAAGCTAATTAAAAGAAAATTTTCCTCACTTTTTATTATCTATATTAGTGGCATGCTTATTTTCCTTTTGGATGAGATCTCTGATATTGAATTATCATAATTTAAGGTGTTTATTATAGGCATGTTTGATTCTCCCTTGATAGACATGACAATGGGTAAGGGTGGCTAAATGATGTTTGTCAAGTAGCTCAAGTTGGACTAAAAAATATTGATGATAATCATCTTCAAAAATGATATCCTATATGGATATACAAATAAATTTGGACTTTGAGAGTTAAGACAACCTCTACTCAAACACAAGAGAGAATGGGGTATCACCCATAGGGGTTTGGATACTAGTATGATATGCCCATAAGGCAAAAGGGATGTGAAAATGTCAATCCTAACTAGATGCATTGACCATTTTAGTTAACATGTTGTTAAGAGTTTTATTAGAGGCCTCAACCTATCCTTTAGCTTGTGAATGATAGGGTGAAGAGAAACTTAACATGATTTCAAATGCATCACAAATACCTTGGACTTGTTTGTTTTTAAAATATTTGCCCTTGTCAGTGATGATTTTTGAGGAACATCAAAATGACAAATGATGTGATGATTGATGAATTCGATAATATTTTTAGCTTTGGTTGAGACAAGAGGAATAGATTCTACCCATTTGGTAAAGTACTCAGTCATAGTGATGATATAATGATGTCGTTATGAATAATAGGGGTTAATTTCACCAATAAGGTCTAAACCCCATTGTGAGGAGGGATAAAATTTTATGGATACATGAAGACTATGGCTAATTGCATGATGTAAATTGGCATGTCATTGACACTTAACACACATTTTAACATAATCACAATAGTCTTGGTTAATGGTAGGACAATAATATCCAAGGCAAAGGATATGTTTATCAATGGAAAGGCTACTAAAGTGTTCCTCATATATCCCATCATGCATTTCTTTGATGGCATGAGATGCTTCATGACTATGTAGGAAACAAGAGAGGAGACCATTAAATCCATGTTTACAAATAATCCCCCCCCCATAATGGTATAACATGAGGTACGCTAGATAAACACTCTTTGAACATTCTTCGAAAGACTAGAAGGAATGATGGAGAGGTTAAGATAGTGAGAGGTCTACTTCTACCAAAGTTCAGGTTGGGTCTTCTCCACATTAAATATGGTGAGAGAATATAGTTTGACATAAGAGGGATAGGTAATTATATGGATAATGACAAATATATTAGAGTTAGAGGGTACAAATGGGATCTAAGAGGTGAGGGAATCCATGGTGTCAGTAAACTTATTCATAAATCATGAGGTGGTTTGGATATGGTATTGTTCAAATGATATTAAGGATTCATCAACTAGTTGTTTATACTATTGTAAAACATCATTTTTACACTGGTAAGAGCCATTGATTTGTTAAGAGTCACCAAAAATTTTGATCATTTTGACTCCCAAGGCTAACTCAGTTTAAAGGCCTATGACTAGGGATTCATATTCAACCATATTATTGGTACATTCTAAATCTACTTGAAGGATAAAGGTAAAGGTTCACTATGAAGGGGGAAAAGGATAATGCCATCTCCCCCACCATTTTGACACTTTGATCCATCAAATAAAATGGTCACTTGATAGGTGAAATCTGCCTGAGAGAGGGTCATGATGGACTCATCAGGAAACTCAAGAAGAGGAGGTTGATTAACTGGTAATGATACGTTAGACAATTAGTTGGTAATGACTTTCCCTTTAATTGACTTATGCTAAATAAACTCAAGGTCAAAATCAACTAAAATCATGAGCCACTTGGCCATACATTGGTTTTGGTATGGCTTGGAGAGCATATACTTGAGTGGGTTGGTATATGTTATGACATAGGTTTTGTGGTTAATAAAGTAGTGGCAAAGTTTGGTGGCCATAAAGACTAAAGCTAAGTAAAGTTTATTGGTGTGTATTTATCGAGTCTCGTACTCTATAAGCATGTAACTAATGTAGTAGATGGATTTCTCTTTGTGTTCTTTATCTTGATGAGTGAACATGGCCCTGAAGGAATGGTCAATGTAGAGATATAAAGGCAAAAAGGTTGATCATATTTAGGAGGGGTGAGGATAGGTGGAGATAAAAGGTACATTTTGAGTTAATCAAAAGGCCTTTTGATAGTCATAATTCCATTTGAAAGAAACTACATTCTTTAGGAGGTGATAGAAGGGTTGGCATTGGTCTGAGAGCTGAGAGATAAAGTGATGAATAGTTTGGAGATTCCTTTGTAAACTATAGATTTTTTTGAGGTTGATTAGAGCGAGCATATCAAGGATGGATTTGATTTTGGTTGTATCAACTTAAATTCCCCAAAGGGAAATGATAAATCGCAGGATCTTTCCTGATAAGACCCCAAAAATGCATTTTTGGGGGTTAAGGTAGACATGGTAATGGATGAGTCACTCAATGATAATCTTGAGAATGGCCAAATGATCCTCATGATTTTTTTATTTCACAATAAGGTCATCCACATAGTCCTTAATGATTTTATGGATAAGTTCATGGAAGATGTAATTCATAGCACATTGGTAGGTTGCACCAGCATTTTTTAGTCCAAATGGCATGACCTTATAGCATAAGGTCCCCCATGGGGTGATAAAAGTAGTTTTGTGTTGATCTTCAGAGGTGATTAGGATCTGATTAGAGCCTAAGAATCCATCCATGAGAGATAGCATCTCAGGGCTATATGTAATATCAACTAGTTGGTCAATGCTTAGTAGAGGAAAGTCATCTTTTAAGAAAGCAAGATTGAGGACATGAAAGTCCACACAAATGTGTAATCCCCCTATGGATTTGGTGATAGGTATGATGTTAGAGACCCATTGGTGATAGTAAATGGGTTAAATAAAATTGATGGATAGGAGATGTTAAATCTCTTCTTTGATGAGAAGGGTTATGCAAGGGTGCATTCACTGAAGTTTTTGACTAACAGGCTTGGCATCATGATTGGTCACTATGTTGTGGGTAGAAATAAAGGGGTCAATTCCTGACATGTCACTATAAGACTAATAAAATGTTATTATTCAATCATGCAGAAAGGAGGAAAAGTCCCAAAGTTCATTGGAATTTAGTGATTTTTCAATTTTGACAATATGGGGGTTATCTGAAGTACCCAAGTTAATATCCATGGTAGATTCATTAAACATGGTCAAAGTCTCTAGAGGAAGAGATTTATGGATGGAATAATATGGTGAACTAAGGTAGGTGAGAATGGAATCATCATCCTAACACTAAATGGTATTAATGGTATGAGAGTCATCTCTTATCAGGGATGGTTATGGTCACCCCATCCTTTTGATAAGTCAGGGGTTTGAGGTTGATCATGTTGTTGAAAAAAAGTTAGGGGGGATGATGTCAAAATCCTAAACTATCGATGGTGGAGTATATGGTGAGGATGGGATGTCCTCGTCAATGATGATAATGGGAGTTAGGTTAGTTTATTGTTTAGATTATGTGAAACTAAGGCTATGTTTTTCATGAGGTTTTTGAGTTTTGATTGGAATCAACTCATATGGCATGTTTTCATACCAACCTAGGTCAAATCCTTTCTAGGCACACCGATAGAGGTATGCTTAGAAAATTCCATTTTATCTAGATAGGATAAGCTAGAGGTACATGGTTAAGGTGAAAAAGAGGTGGTGGAAGTGCCAAGGGGTTTATCAAGTCCCTTGTAGATGAAATGGGTTTGATAGTTTTAAGATCCAAGGGGAATAATGGATCCAATATTGGGGTCATACCCAGGTTGGTTGTTAAGTTACTCATACTCATGGGGAGTAGGGAAGGCATCAAGGTTCAAGAGGTGATAATCCCTAAGTGAAAAATGTTTAAATGTTGATTCTAAGTGGTCTATGGTGGGGATTTGATCTAAGGGGGTTGATGAGTTAGTAGATGCCTCATTGGTAGAAGGAGATATAGCTTCATATTTTATGTTTAAAGGCTTGTGTTTGGCTGATGAGGGTGTGCTAGATAGAGGTAGGAGTATGTTTTTGGGTAAATAAGTCATGTTACATGATGAAAAGGGGCTTGAGTCAGCTTGTATAGTGACAACCTACCCTTCATGCTTAAATTTGATGCAATGAAGGGTAGAGGGTACATAGCCCATGAAGTAGATCCAAAGTCATCCCAACAAAACATTATACTAGAATTCACCTTTCATTACATAGAAGAGTTCGAGGAGTATGTGAGGTCTGAAATGGATATAAAGGAGAATAGTTCCCAAAGTAGTAGCCATGGTATCATTGAAGGATTGAAGGATGGCTGAGGTTTTGGACATGATATTTTTTGGTGGTTTAAGTTAAATATAGGCATGGGAGGAGATTCTAATAATATTGGCTCCCCCATTGATCATAACCCATTTGATCTGGGTTTGGTTGATGTAGGCAGTAATGAAAAGAGGGGGATCTGGATCATTAGGGTGGATAAAAGGTATTTCCAAATCTTTGAAGGTAACAAGGCTAGAAATTTGAAGAGCACCAACAAAGGTTGTCAGAGGTTGAAGGTCTTTAGGTTAGACCTCTATTGATTGACATGCCTCTATCATTGCTTGGTGATAATGAGGCAAGGTATAAATTACTTAGTATAGACTCATATTTATCAAGATTTGGTGAACTTGTTTAAGAACCACTCTCCTAATCGATTTAGAGGGATTAGAGCAATAAGTACCCAAAATAGATACCTTGGGTTTAGTTAAAATTAAATATGATAGAATTTGACTTGGTTAGGAGGTGGAAGAGGGGTATGTTCATGGGATGGACACTTTCACCTTCCCCTTATTATTTTGTTGAGCATGTGATCATGTGACCACATGGATAGTATGGAAAGAGGGAAGAGTTGGGGTAGGATATTGGTTTGGTTCCCCATCACTTTGAGGTGAGATTGGTGGAGTAGGTAGGTGGTGGGTATTAGTTATTGCTTGTTGTATTGGTAGTGGGCTCATGGGAGGTTCATTTGATAATAGATCATCCTCATCATAGAACTAATGGATTATGGTTTGGATATCTTTGTAGTTCTCTATGTCATGTCTGGGTGTCTTATGATAGGAGCATACTTGACAGTCATTATACCAAACTAGTTTTGTATCAAGAGGGTCAAATGGTCTGATAGGAGGTAAGGTCAAGCAATAATCTTGTAGTAATCTTTGGAAAATAGTTGAGTAAGATGCAGCTAAAGGTGGTGAGGGTCTAAAGGTTTGGCCTTGGTTGGTGAGATGAAAGTAGTTTTAGGAATAGGCTTGGTGGTAGAGGTCTTGGGTAAGGTAGTGTTCTTAATTGATTATTTTAGTTTAGGTATGGAATTTTATAAGTTGTAGGTAGAAGATGTCAAGGTATCTAGTTTATTTATTTATGTCTCGATGAATATGGGTGTGTCAGAAAGCAAGAGTGATGGCATAACCAAAAGTGGTGGTTAGGTTCTGGTTGAGACAATTAGCTTCCTAATCAAAGTAAAAGGATGATGCCCTAAAATAGAGGGCAAGGTAAGGGAGGTATAACTCTATCCTTCTATAATTTTGGTGGTTTCACCTCCTTGGTTGATTTGGTTTGGTGTTTGGTTGATGGGTTTGGTGAGGTTAGCTCTAGTTTCAAAGATGGGTGATTAAGGCTCTATGTGGGTAAGACACCAAGGTTTTTGGTTGGTTTGATTGAAGTGATAAAGGATTATTTAGTTATTTGGGATTTGGTTGATTTGGATGGTTGAGAGATGGTTAGGTTGGTAGAGGTTTATATTGGTTTGATAGTGGGTTGGATAATAAAAGTGATGCATTAGTCTATCAAAGATGTGGTTGGAGGTTCCTATTTGGTGATGTAAGGGAGCCCCAATTGTTTCCAAAAGGTGGCTTGATCTAAGTTGTGTTTGGAGATAAAATTCAATCTTTGAACTAGTCTATAAAATGGTATATAGATTGGTCTTGTTCCCTAGGTAGTGGAATCAAAAGATAAGCCCAGAGGTTGAGAAAGGGGAATGGTGACCTCATCCTTTTCCTCAATCAAAGGATACAAGGCTTGGATGGGTGGTTTCTCTATGGGAAGTGTAGATATGGTGGTTTATTCCTTGGTAATGATCTCTAAAGGGGAAGTGAATTATTTAGTAGTTGAGGGAGGACGTAAAGTGGTGATCGTTGTTTGCTCTAGTATGTCAGTTGAAGGAGGGGTTGATGACTATACTACCTCAATAAGTGGAGGAGGTAAAAATTTTACTTCCATGGTTTGGGTCTCCATAGGAAGAGAAGGTAGTTCCACTATCTCAATAAGTGGAGAGGGCAAAGAATAGGTAGATTGGGTGGTAGTTCCATGGTTTGGGTCTCCATAGGAAGAGAAGGTATTTCCACTATCTTCAATAATGAGCATGTCAAGAACCATATTGATGGTATGGGCATCATGAGAAGGCTCAAATTTGTTTCTCTCATTTTTATTAGGTGCATGATTGGGAAAAACTTATTTGAAAATGTCAAGGGCTTAGTTTGGAGGTGCATTGGGGTTGTCCAACATAAGTTCCACCTCGTCAATGAAGGTTTGCACAATGTTTTTAAAGGTATTACACCTACTAAAATCATGCCCAACTACTTGATGTAAATCACATAGATCATTATCATTGTACCAAATAGGTGCAAGATGAGAAGAATCAAATTGTTGAGGGGGTATGTTAGGAGGAAGCTATATTATATTAATTTTTGGCAACTTCTCCAAGACCAAAGCATAAGACTCCCCAAGTGGAGTAAATTGATTTTGATTATTTTGGTTTTAGTTAGTCATGTTTTGATTTAAGGAGTTAGAATAATTTTTTTGATTGATAGATGGTGGAAGAGTAGTATTAAGGACAATCGCAATCACATTTCCCTTGATTTGGGCATTGGTGTTGGTTTAGTTACTTGGATTAGAAGAAGAGGCCTCATTGGATTTGAAGATAGAGTTTTTGTTTTCCAAATTCAACTTTCCTTCATCGATGGCTCTATTTTATAGATTATGTGCCATGGTAAAAGCTTCATCAAATTTTTTGAAGCTCTAAACACACAATGTAGAAGAGATGTGCTTGAAACATGTCCAAGAAAAAAATTATATTAACTCAGGTTGGGGTAGGGAGAAAGAAATTTGTTTGATTAAACTCCTCCAATGGACTACAAAATCAGCAATAGATTCATCATCAAATTTTGGATAGAGTAAGGGTCAGTGATGGAAAATTTTTTGGAGATGTTTATTGAAAAGTGATCCAAGAAATTTTAGGCTAGTTGGGTGAAGGAGAAGAGAGAGTGTTTTTTGATGTCACTGTAACAATCTAGTGCTAGACCAAATAGGGACATGGGGAAGGTAGAAAGAAAGAGAGAATCATCATAGGCAATAAAATAAAATGAGTGGATAAATACCCTGAGGTGCTATTAGGGGTCCCCCTTACTTTGAAATTTAGAAAACTTTGGAAGTTCCCATTGGGGAGGATATGGTCTAATAGGGACAAATGAGTGAATGGGCTCGTTGTAGATCTGGTTGTATGATAAAATGTTGTGAGCCCAAAAAATGGATGACTCTAGAGTGGTCATTTTATCCATTAGCATTTTCATTAGATGGGTTGAACACATAAAAGTTTTCAAGGTGCATATTGTTGTTATGTTTGGGTGACATATTCATAATTGATAGGAG
The DNA here is from genome assembly GCA_037957365.1 of Torreya grandis. Taxonomy (NCBI): domain Eukaryota; kingdom Viridiplantae; phylum Streptophyta; class Pinopsida; order Cupressales; family Taxaceae; genus Torreya; species Torreya grandis. The sequence goes on along the minus strand of JARHVA010006569.1, from coordinate 245,173 downwards.
GTTGAGGAGCTATGACATATTGATATGTGGAGACAAGTGGTTGGGTATATGTCATGTAGGGGTAGGTGGATGTAGGTGGTTGGGTAGTGGGTAGAGGTACATACCCTTGTGGGTTAAGGATGTAACCTAGGTTGGGTGAAATGGGCACTTGTTGAGAGGTTAAGGTGGGTTGGGTAAGAGCTATGGTTGGGTTTGTAACAAAAGGAAAGGTGGTGACCTTTATACTGATTGGTGGTAAGGTAGAAGGTATAGACACCACAAGATTGATAGTGGTAGTAGTAGGTACTCTCATGGTGAGTGGAGTATAGGTGGTTAATATTTGGGTTATTGCTAGGGTAAAGGAGTTGTTAGTGGGGGTGGAAAGCGTAAGGGTGTTGGTAGCTTGGGTAGGTTAGTTTTACATAGTGGTATCAAAGGGATTATTGGTATATGAATATGCTTAGGTATTCAATGATTGGGTGGTGACTATGGAAACATAAGTGTTCTATATAAGGTGGGAAGGCATGCCATAAGGTAGATCCATAAGTGGAACTGAAGCAGGGTTATGCTGAGGCATAGTGCTAATATAATGTTGAAGGGCCAAAAGATTATTATCTAAGAAGGTGGAAAAGTATGTATCTCCTTGAAAAACTACCCAAGGGAAAGAATGACTTCCAAAAGGATGAGGAGAGTTTTCTAGTTCAGAGATGTACTCCATAGATGAAGAGGTAGAAGAGGTTGATTGGTTTAGTGATGGGTTTTGTTCTACTAGGATCTTTTATTGCTAACGAGTTAGAACCATGCAAGATAAGGGAGAGAGAATACAAAAACAATCTTACCACTCAAATAGAGAGAAGACAAGAAATGAGAAAGGAAATCAAACACACACTAAAAAGTATGTTAAGTCCTAAAGTTCTTTTTAGTCTCTCTTTTGGCTTAAGCCTTAAGCTTTGTAAAAAATTGTGTGACTCTACTTGGGTTGATAGAAAAGGTACTAAAAAAGAAATATATGGATGGTTTTAGATTGTTTAGGCTCTCAAAAAATATTTGTATTGAAAATCCATACGTGGCCTGATATTGGGGCCTACCCCCTCACTTCACAAACCACTACTATAAGGGTGCCAGGTGCTTAGCTAGTATATATCTATTTCTAGAGTTTATATTCAACCAAAGAGATGAGTTGGTTCTCCCCTTGGTAATGACCTTTAAGTAGGTACATCAGGAAAGGGTAAGGTAACTGCTAAGTGATGAAATCCAAGTCAGGCCTTATGTCAAGTTGTTTTGATGTTTTATTGATGTAAGTGATTTGGTTTGTATGTGTGATACAAGTGATGCTACAATCAAATTACTTTACTTTAATTTAACTAAGTGAGCTAAAATTGCAAAAAAACAATGTATGTAGTTGATTTTAAACCCAAAAGAAATTTTTGTTTTGTTTATGAGAATAGAATAGGGAGAAGATCATGTAGATGCAAAAAAATAAAAAGAAATCCAAGTAGAGACTCAAGGGTCCCACCGGGAATGCCATAATGTTTAAGAGAATTTTAGCTTATATTCCAAGAAAGGAAGAAGAAATAAACTAGATACGGGTATGGTAGAAAAACCTATTTGGTTGTAGACATGTTGATTAGATGATTGTAAATAACTCCTCTTTGGCTTGGGAGGAATGACCTGTAAATAAGAAAACACTAAAGCAAATGGTTGATTAGATAGATAGTTGAGTGGATTTCCTAACACTAGCTAGATCCCAGAAACAAGAGCTTCCTCAAGAGCTATCAATCCATAATTTTTAAACAATTAAGTTTAAAAATCAAAAGATAAAGTACTTGCATAAATCATAGAAGATACTAAAATTAAGTACAAGAAATGCTTGATAAAGAAATTGATGAAGTTGACTAGTTATAGCAATAATTAGGTTAGTACTAATTCTAAATAAGTCAGGTATGGTTCAAAAAATAGGGCAAGGTTCTATGATCGAGTAGTTTTTGAAAGTTAGATTTTGTTGAGGTTAAGTGGGTGAAAATATCTTTCTATTATTTTCTCATACAGTGACCGTTAATGGTTGACGTGATCGTCAATGGTTTGGGTAACCATCAATGGTTGGGATAGGTCATCAGTGGTTAGGGTGACTATCAGTGGTTATTATGGGTTAGGTCTTGGGTAATAAAAGGCTAATTTATGAGGTTCTATAATAAGATTCTGAGAGGTTAGTTTGGGTTGGGTTGATTAAAAAATAGAAATAAAGTAACTAAGTAATTAAAAATAGATACTTGTTTTTATTTGTTGATATGGTGAACAATTGATGAGTATTACAGATAAACTCATTGATGAGTCTGGTCCAATTTTGGTAGAGTAATGGTACTTAGCTATTGGTTGATGGATGGTAGCACCTTAACCCTCTGTCATGATGGTAGGATTGTTGGATTCCTAGAAGGACACCTACAAAAGAAACTTTGGATATAAAAGTTCTTGATAGTTTCATATCCATTTTTACCTTCTGCCCCTCTCTTCTTATAGTAAGGAAGGAGAGGTGAAGCAATACATTAACAAGAGGTCAAACTTGTTATCTAAATTTAGATATCGCATGCATGGGCTCACACATGAATTAGATGAGCTAATAATAAAAAAATAAGTCAGAGTGATGTGGTAGTTAAGTGGTTGAAAAGATGGAACCTGATCGTCAATGGTTAGGGTGACCATCGATGGTTAGGGTGATCATCGACGATCGAGGGTTAAGGTTAAGTTGGGTTAAAAAGGTGGGTTCAGCTAGTAGGTCAATATGACTAGAGTTAGGTCTGGTTGTTAGTTGAAAGGTCAATATTGAGCCCAAGGGGATCCTGAGGTGGTATATAAGTGTTTCAACACTCAAAACCATAGTGTGCAGTTTTCTAGTGTCTACAAGCATATGCCCTTTACAAAGGGCATACACCCTTTGTAAAAAGTGAATGCCCTTTATAAATGGCATATACCCTTTTTCAACCATAAAGGGCATATACCCTTTTTAAAGGTTGAATGCCTTTTCTAAAGGGCATACACCCTCAAAGATTAGGCAATAGCTTGAGCCTCAGATTTTCAAAACAAAGGGCGTACACCCTTTGTAAAAAAATTTCAAAATTAGGGGGCTATGATGTTTTTGTCCCCTAACTTTATGCATTGACCTAATTATCAATTCATCAAGATATACAACTATACTCTTTTTATTTAGATGTATAAATGCTAGATATATCACTCATTGAAAAGTTACTCCAACATTAACAAGCCCAAAGGGCATCTTTTGATAGGTAAAATTCCACCATGCTTTTATGAAAGTCATCTTGTATTAATTTTATTTTACCACTTTTATTTGATTATATCCTAAAAATCCATTTAACATGGACAACATTTCTAAGCCTATAACTACTTGCAAGGTATGATCCATAATAGGCAACATATAGTTATCTTTCAAAGAAGCTTGATTAAGATTATGAAAATAAACACACAAACGTATTTCTCCATTCATCTTTCTTACTAGGATAATATTAGCTAATCATGTTGAATGATGAATGGAATAAATAATCTTAGCATCAAGTAGCTTCTATATTTTAGCAAAGATAGTACCTGTGATTGTTGGGTTATGATGGCAAATCTTTTGCTTGAAATGTTTTGCCTCTAACTAAAGTGGAATGTAATTGTGTACCTCTTTTGGCTAAAAGGTCTTTAGGTCTTTGTAAAACCAAGAAAACACATCAATATATTTCTTAAGAATCTTAATGAATACTTATTTTTCCTCTTGAAAACAACATTTTCCAATGTTGACCATCTTGGGCTTTTCTTCAGTACCCAAATTAACTTGTACTTCTGGAGAAGAAATCTCACCATACTCTTTCTTTTTCTTTAGAAACTAATCATGCTCATAAGAAATTTCTTCTAGAGAAACTAAGCCTTTATATATTTTATTTCCCTTTAATTGAATCACATCTTCATTATCATCATGCTCAATGTCAGTATTACTTGTTGTCTGGCATGGAAATGAACTAATTCCTTCAAAATATAGTTCTTCAAAATTATCTTGTTGCTCAAGGAAAGCAGTTATCTATTTGTCATCATTAAAGACCTACCATTGATTAACATTATCTGGAATCTTTGGAAAAAAAACCATATCAACTCGATATTCACCTTCTTAAAAAAGTGTAGGCTATTGATTTGGCATGAGCAAAGCTATATTAACCATAAGAGAATAAGCTCTAGAGTTCTGATCATGAGGAATGAAATTGCTTGAAAAGGCTGTAAAATCAAGTTGTGCATTCATAGCTCTATCACAGTAGTGCCTTAGCTTATCCTTATTTACTTGATATTGGCCAAGAATTTACCTTACAATTAACTCAACATCTCCTTGTGATTTTAAAAGTCTCACTCCTTTTTATTTTTCTTATTCTATTCCTAAAAAATACTTTGTTATGTTGTTAGTATTTTCAAACATTAATTTGTAAGAATAAGGATATACCTTACCATCAAGTGATATCAATACAACCCTAGCACCTAAACTAAGGGAACTGTGGCTTCCATAAAATTTTAGAGTCCATATTTTCTCTTCTTATACTTGTGTCTCTAGTTCTTGTATGTCCTTACCTAATTAAAGGTAATAGACTCCATGATCTGATTCTTCAAAAAAAAAATGTCATCTTGGATCATCTGACTTAGAAACTGTATACATGGATTTATTCTTAGGTTCAAGTTTCAAATTTACACCTTTGATTAGAATATGAGCACAAGACCAATCCATCTTGACTTCTCCCCCTAGTTCTTTGCATAAGTTTCTACTCAACAACATTTTGTAGGAAATAGGAATATCTGCTACCAAAATTATTATTTTAAACTTCTTATTTGGAAAAGCCATTAGAATAGCTTGAACATCTTTGATTTTTACAATCAAGGGAAATTATCTTTCCATTGAGTAACATCTCTCTATTGACTTAGTTAGAGTGAGGCCAAGGGCATCAGCGACTTTAGCTAGGATGACATTATCAAAAACTCCAGAATCTAGGATACACTTACTCAACTTCAACCCATTTATTAAGAGAGATACATAGAATGGATCTATTCTTTTGGATGTGGAAATAGATGTGGGATAGGTAGTTGTAGCATTATTTTGGAAAGAGACTTATTTGGAAGTAGACAATATACCTTTTTAAGCATTATTTGTATTGATTGATCCTTTACTTTGAACATACTTAACTAGTCTATTCAGTTGATTTAGATATGACCTCAAGTATTTGGCTTCTAATATTTGAATCTTAGTTTCCTTGATGTGGTTAATAATGTCAAAATAAGGGATGGGCATAGACAAAGTAGGATTAGCTTCAAAATTATGAGTGAGTAGTTTATGAGATTGAGAATAAGATGTTTCATATTTATCTTTTAGAACAAGAGAAGAGGGTAAAGGACTACCTCTTTTGAGGATGCTAACATATGACCTATAGTCTTCTTTTTCTTTCCCTTGTTTCTTAAAATATTTTTCACCAACTTGTTGAATTTGTGATCTTGTAAATACTTCAAAGGAGTGACTATTATCATCTTCAAACATTTCTTCATAATCACATTCTTATTCATATTCAAGGTAGCCTATATTGGAGTCACCATCAGGATCTATAAAATCATCCTCATCAATGAATCTTTGATCAAAATTAGTAACCATATTATCTTCTTCATTCATTTCAATGTGGTTTTTTTGGAACATACTCAATTGTTAGTATTTTTGGAAGTCCAGTAATATGATTTCAATATTGATTATTAAAATTATGTGTAGGTACATTCTTGATAGGATCAAAATCAATACCTTGAGTAATTTTCCTTTTAACTTGTAGCAAGTCATTAGTCATTTTATACAATAGGGGATTAGTAGTGGTTTTTAATGTAGTCAAAGTAGAAACGTCAACCTTGGAAGTTTTTTTCTTAATATTTTCAGCCATAATAAGGTCCTCTTCAACCTCTATAATAATGTTTTGACTTATTTCCAAATCAGTAGGACATTCTCTACACAGTTGATAACTAACCTTTGGTAATTGAGCATTGATGAAAAATCATTTTTGATTATCAATAGTAGATTGAGAAACCTAAGGTATTTTGTAGAGTAGTCTGTTAAATTTAGTAATGAAATCTTGCATGTCTTCATGTGGTTCTTTTTTAAGCTGAGTCAATTGGATGAGAAATATGTGTGAGTCTTCAGCGGCTTTAAACCTTTTTAAAAATTGCTCATACATAATGGCCCAATTGGCTATGGTGCCAGGAGCCAAAATTTAGAAACATTATGTAACTAAATCATGTAAGGTTTCAATGAAGAGTCAGACTGATGCATCTTCATGATCAATGACAATCACTCCATGGGCTACAAAGAAAGTAGGTAAGTGTTATCTAGACTTTGTTTTCCAACCCTTGTGAACTTATAAAATTTCTTTCTTGACCCCTTAGTCAAGTTATGGAGAGGAGGAGTTAAATTCAATGGGTCAATTATTACTCCCCCCAAAGGCCAATAAGTTGTTATTGTGCCATTCTTCTAAAAATAAGAAATTGAGGATTAACAACTTGGATTATTATTTAATAATTATGTTGCAACTAATTCATAGGAGTTTGTATTTATCTAATATGAAAAATACTTGTTCTTCTTGTTTTGGTTTGGAGAGGGAAGCTGAAATTAAACTGTTCTTGTAATTGAAAGAAGTTATCAGTTTGGCCTTGAGCTCTTCTTGCCTTAGTGAAAGGTTGATTTGCCAGATTGAAGTGCTTATGCTTCTCTAAGGATTTTTTTAAGTTACTTCAGGTTTATAAATAAATAATTGGTAGGCGATTACTTGACATGCATCAAATTAAGATAAATAAAGCATTTTTTTGGACAAGTAAAGCTATCTTCATAAAACATGTGTTTCCATTCACAAGTGCACCTTTATTTTGCATGTAGTTTTTTGCACAATAGTGTGGAAAACTTGTAATTTTGGAGAATTGACCACTGGTCTACATATAATTTAGTTTTAGTTAAGCTACTAGTACCAAATGTGCTTGGATTAATTTTGTGAAAACTTCATAATTTGAACATGTTCATGTTCCCTAACGAAATCACTAAAAACTATTGACTAGATATTTTTTAGGCTAGAAAAATATACCTAGGAAGTCATGAGATTAAATCCTCTTCATTTAATGGTGAATATCTCATAATTTTATGTCTATCTACTCTGATTATTCACACTTTGAGTTTTTCATAACTTATACAAATTATGCACATGATATACACAAGTTATCTTATTTTTGGGTATTAATTTTAAAAAAAAGTTCATGAACCATAGTATAATGATTTTGTAGCAAAGAAGTTCTTATAAAGTGGAGAATAAAAGAAACTAGAATCTTTGAAAAAAAGAAATTATATTTCACAAGTAGTTTTGTAGAGCTTATTGTATCCGTACAAATAAATAAATATATAATATGTGATAATGCTTTCATCAAATGATTAAGAAAATTTTGAATTCATACTCAAATTAAATGATAACACAAATTTTACCATTTTAATCCTTAGAATGCACCGAAAGATCTCCTTAGATGCAAACTTCCTCAGAAACCAACTTTCTTCTTATTCACTTTGAATAAAGTTCATACAAAAATCTAAATACAAAATTTCAAATTGCTTAGTATTTTTTGTATAATAGTTACCATTGCTTTCTAAAATTACCCCTTTTATTTATGTAGTTATTCTCCCATATTTATACCACTTTCAGATATCAGATATAATTAAGAGACAAATCCTTGAATTCCCCATGCGTTGCATCAAATTCTAAAAACCATTGGGAAACATCTTCTTTAAATTTCTCATGTGTGGCATGCAATGGATAATGACATGTATCTCTTCTTGGTTTTATTTTTTGGATCAAATACAACTTCTTTACATATTGTGCTCAGCTCGCTTAAGTAATTTGTTTTTACAAAATGAATTCAAGTAATGACATCTAACCAAATTACTTGAGTCTTTTATTTTATAGAGCAACTTACTTTTATAAGTAATTTTTTTTAATGACATTAATTATAAAGTAACTACTTAAAATAAAATTACTTCAAATACATTTCTCAAGTCATTTGAATAAAATAGAAGAATTTGAGAAGAGAAGTAATAGTAATCACTATAATTTATGAACTTTTGTTCTACACTTTTTCCTATAGTTGATGTGTTGTGATAACATAAATTGAATGGCTGTATCATCTATCTTGGAAACTGATTGCCTTTCTATTTCAAATCTCAATAGCTCATTTTCTATCTTCTTACAATGACCTTTCACCTTTTCAAGATTAGGTTCCAGCCTTTTGAGTTGTTGATGACTTTTCATTAACTCCTTTATTGATTTCATTGTGAATGAAGTCATGGCATCTTTAATTACTTGCTTAAATTCTTGATGTAATTTTTTATGTGTTCTTAGTGGTTATTTTGACCAAACATTCATGAGATATAAGATAGATTACTCCAAATATATTTTCACATTGCAAGTATCTTCTTTTATAATCTTCAATTCATCAATCATTGCTCCAAAAATGTGAATAAAAAAAGATATGATGTGTTCTTTTTATTTTTCTTTTATCAATGATCCCTCTGGAACAATCTTTTCTTCAACAAAAATCTTTTTTTACTTAAAGAATTTATTTTTCAAAAGTTGTCTTGTTGTAATTTAGATATTCCACTTTCATTTTCAATCTCATTCATCATTGCTTTTAGTTGTGATAATTTATTCTCAATATCAATTAAATTACCTTGAACCTCAAGAATCCATTTTTGTGTAGTTTGTATCATTTTATCTATCCATTCATCTACTACTTTGGCCTTATCAACAATTTATTCTACTAAAGATATTATTTAATGATAAATTATATATCTTAAAAGTAATAACTATTTTGAAGTATATCTTACCACTTTGGCAATTATTTACACATAATTTAGAAATGTATTCCTTTAGTTTGGCTTTATCAGCCTTTTCTTCATCAAGCTTCTGAAAAAGTGTATTGATAAGATTTTGTGTGTCTTGATTTATCTCTCTATAATGACTTCCCCTAGGGATACCTTTGTAATTTCCAAGTCTTCTTCAATGGTTTAACTCTTATACTTACCCTATGGAGGAATTGACATTTCTTTAAATTTTTTATCTGAAGGCTCAATTATCAATTTTGAAGTCACTCTAGCATTCTTGAGATTTTTACCCTTATGATCAAGACCTTTAATAAATTACAAGTCTATCACTTTCAAATTTATTTCTTATTTTGATTCATGAGCTATTTGTAATGCCACCCATGAGAAAAAATTTATACTAGTGGAAGTAGCTGAATGTATCACCATTTATTATTGATTATCTTCCACTTCTATCTCTTGATCAGGAACTTTTTTTATATTCATAATACCTTCTATATGAACAACATTAGAATCTAGTTTTCATCTTTCTCTTTCTCTACCTACTTGTCAAAAGTTTCCTATTCTTTTTCTTCTCTAGTGGTTTTATTCTTGGGTTCAACTATTATATTTTGTTGTGATATCTCTGAGATGAGATCACCTCTGTAGTACTTATTTGATTTGGCTATTTTGGGGTAGGAACAAGAGGAATGGTGGGCTGATCATTTGAAGTAGGTGGAGGTGGAGTAGTAGGTGGAGAAGATGGGGGAGGATGAGGAAGAACATCAGTCTCCTTCTAAATAGATTTCTTAGAAGATTTGATGCTAGGAGACTTTAGAGGTGGCATGAGTGTGGATGGATCTACATATTTCACTACTGGATGTATGTTCTCCACTATTAATGAAGACAAATATATGGTAGGTACGGTATAAATAAGAGTGATAGGAGGAGTAGTGTCTATGATAGAAACCAAAGGAGATGAAAAGGTAACTGACTGAATTGGCACCTTTTCTTTTACCTGAGAATATGTTTCATCATCATTCTTCTTGATTTTCAACTTCTTCATTGGTCCTTGACTATATTCTATTTTTATCATTTTCATTTTATGACCTACTTGGCTAATTTATATCATTATTAACTTATTCATGTAGTAGCCCTTACTAAGAAGCTATATTGAAGTCATAGTAAGAACCATTAAAGTTATCTCAGCAATAGTCTTTACCTGATTCTTCTTGTAATCAATTTCTGGGAGTGGATGATTATCGCCTCCTAGTGCATGATAAGATTAAATAATTACTTTCCCATTATCTTCTATGTCTTCAATAATTGTAGCCAAATCAAATGAGTTAATTTGTTAAACAATCATCCTACTATTATCTCTTCTTCTTACCTCAAATTCATCTTTGTAATCAATTTATAAGTCTTCTAGGGTAGCGATATGCATATATTCAAGAGAAATTATGCTTTATGTTATGCCTATATAATCAAAATTTACTCTAGCCTAAAAATGTGATTGATTATAGTTATGATACATCTCTATTTGTATGTTTTTCACCTTACAAATGCATACATAATTGTATTAGACAACATTAATAGGAAAAAATAACTGAAAAATGGTGTACTTTTGACTGAAGATCATGTAATTCCACCAACTATATACATAATTCCATTAGAATCCATTTATCACTAGGGTACCTTGGCAATTTTATTGGTGCCCCTGTGAAACCACCAACTTTGATGTATGTGAAATTCAAAAATTGAATAAAAATACACCCAAAATGGGAAACTATCTCCCAAAATGCATCAAATACTCTCTTGGCCTTCAAAGCAACATTCAATTTACAAATGACTTCATAGAATAATGCATCATTTACCAGTGCTTAAAGTATTTTAAAAAGGTCAATTGAGGGTAGTATTCATAGATGGGCTATGTTGCCATCAGACCTTTTGTAGTCAACCTAGAAAAGACTCCATTAGATGTTGCAGCATATGCTAAATATGAAGTCATTTTAAAATCAAGAGTTTGTAATACATTACTCAACTAGTGATCAATGTTGTCACTTATCATTATTGACCATGCAATCTTAGCATAACTCCTATTAACATCAATAGCCCTTATGTAGCCATATATATAGGTGGAAAAGTTCTTGTAATTTTTATCTCCATTGATTCTACATAATAATTGCATGATGTCATCAATTCCTTTGACCAAGTCAGACCTCACTATTTTCCTTGGAAACTTTGAGGACTATTTTGGTTTCTTTAGATAATTATTATTCATTATCTTTATACAATCTATTATTTTACTCTTCTAGAGATCTTCAGCTTTTTTCATTGATAACTATAACAATTTAGGTCTTGTTGTATTCTTCAAATAATAGTCAAAATACTAAACATCTAATGTGATCACAACTTTACCTACAGTATAGCACATTCTAAAATAAATTTAGGCATTTTTGCAGAGCTTGGGAAAACTGTAGCTTATAGAATTCCACTATTTTTATTTGCTAGCATGAGTGGTGTTTTGATTATGCTTTTATATCTTTTCAATAACTCAGTTATGGAAACATGTCCCATGCTAGTGTCATTGATTTTTGACACTTTAGATGTAGTTCAAGACTCAATGGTATATCCTTTGTATTCATTCTTCATCTCTGCTTCTTTTTACTTTCTAACTTTTTTTTCTTTAGTCTTTTCTTTCATACTTAGCCTTGGAACTTCTTCCAATGCAATCTTAGGAACATCCTCAATTAGAGTTCCTTCTTCTACTCCTAACATTTATTGTGACTAACACTTGAAAGACTTGGTAAATGCTCTTAAAAACTCAATAATTATTCCAATTGATTTTAGAAAAGGTTAAACAATTGAGTTAAGTTGTTGTCTTATGTAACAATCCTAAACAAGATTTAGGTATTAGGAATTTTAATTAGTAGTAAACCTTCAAAACTCTAGTAAACTCATTTTAAGTAATATGGTGTTGCAATATCGAGAAGGCATGGGTATTTCTCAACTCTTCAGGGTTGAAGACTCCAAGTGAGTGATAGGCATTTACAACTCTAATTTTATTTGTGGAATCTTATAGGGTTGGAAAACCTGACAAAGTAGAAGCAAAAGATAGTTAGAACTCTAATTAAGTAAACAATAATTGAAAATCTAAGTAGGCAATACCCCTTGGGAACTTCATGTAACATTAGACTGGTTGTTTGGGTTCAGGATTCTAATTAAGTAACAAGCGATGAAGAGTCTAGGTAGATAATCTAGGTCAATTTCTAGGTATTTACAAAAAGATTCTATCTTTTAGGATTTTGTTTGATATTTTCATATGTAAACTATTTATAAATAATTTACAAGGTTTTTAACATCACCATGCATGTAAAAATGACTTACAATTTTAAGAAAAATAATAAATGACTAAAAAAAATTCAAATGATGCATGAAACTTTACCAAAAAATGAGATATACAACCAAAATGAGATCATGAAACTGAAAGGCAAAAAAACTAAATATAATATAAGCTCAAATAATGTCACTTAGAATCTATAGGGGAAACAACTAGGTTATAAAATTTGAAATCTAGGTGGGAAATGAGGTGGAATTTTTAAATATCTATATTAAAATGTGTATTAATGACAACTAAGTGACACATGTGAGGGTATCCACGTAATCATTTTACCGACTGTCAGGTTTCATGTATTACTTTACTTAATTTGGTTTATAAAGTCAAGTAGCTTTGTAACCTCAATTTGGTCTAAGCTTATGAAGACTTCAGGCTTATGAACCTTTATTGATTTTACTTATGATTTAATCAAGTGAATTAATGTAACTTCAATACCATATATTATTTTAATTGGTGTTTGTGGGTTTACAAATCTACTTTACTCAATTTTTATGATTTTGAGAAGTAAAGTCATTTCATAATTTCAATTTAATCTGGATGGTGTAACTCAGGTTTGTGAAGATAACTTCACCTTTGTCATTTTGAATAAGTAAAGTAACCTAGAAAACTTGAGTTGGCTTAGAAATGAGCCCAAACACTTATTTTTTTTAATTTCTTAGAAAGATGGATAAATGGGTTTTATGATAATGACCCAAGCAGACATTTTATAATCTTCTAGAGCAATTTGAATCAATTTTTGTAACTAAACTGATTATAGTGAAAACTACTAAAGTCTAATTCTTATTCAGGGGACTGAGTTTTGACTAGGATAACTGACTCTCATAAGATAAAAGACAAAAAATTCAATAGGGGTGACCCAAATTTTGCAAGTGTGAAATTTTTGGGACACCACATTGTACTTCATATATTGATGAGGTTTTTCAAGAATGTATGGTGTCTTCCCCATCTAAAACATCAAGAGAATTAATCCAAGGTATTTTTCACCAAAGACATGAGGGATAGTTTTTTTTTCTAAATAATATTTAGATATAAAATTTAATAGTTTTGGTGGTTTGTCAAATTTGATGAGTTATTTCCATGAAAATATTTTACATGAATTTGGAAAGCAACTAGTTGATTATAAGAAGTACAAATCTATTAAGTATGTGTTAAAATATGGAAAAAAGTCATCAAGATGTGAATTGGTTATGATCAAAATTTATGTATGTGATTTCATGTTTGAATTAAAATAGAATAATATCTACCAATATGAAATACATACGCACAAATCAAAATGGTTAGATAATTAATTCAAAGCATGCAAGGATAACTTTCCAGTTGGCACCATTATTTTAGTTGTGGATTTTTCTAAGAACTACACACTACAACCATAAAATGAGGTTCAATCCCAATATTATAATTCAATTCAAGTTGGAATTTTTGTTCATATTACATTCAGACATGCACCTGATAGCATATATGATAAGAAAAATATTGTGAGGAAGTACCATTTTTATATGAGTGATGACAAATCATATTCTCTAGAGTTTGTCCAGGATTTTTTTTTGATATAATTTATATGAATATGAATGTAAGATAAATCATGTTTAATACACACTACATTTAGTCAAATAATTATGTAGGGCAATTTAATAATTTTTGAATGTTTTATTGGTTAATCAAAATGCATAAAAAGAATGGCGTTCAACATTTTTAGAGCTTCTTGAGGCTAAGCAATGAAAAGGGGAACATGATGGTGATGGAACATGTGTAAAAAGATCCCTTAAAAGAGAGCAGCCAAAGCACAAATATGGTGCTAATTTGATCAATTCAACAAGTATTGTGACTTGGTGTAATGAAAATATTTGTGATGGATCAGATAAATATTTTCATGTATGAATATTCCTTTAGTTAATATAGGAACAACATAAGGTAATGTATAAGGATTGCATTACAGTACTTGGATTGAGGGTTTTTCACTTCATTCAAATCTCAAACGTAAGTTTATTGATTATTTAAACTAGGGATATGGCATGTTTTTATTCCTCATGTATGAAATTTAATTTAAATTAATGTGAGTCAAAATAATGGGTTGATGAATGGTATTTTAGACCCATATCACTTGTCGAGAGTATCCATTCACTTCAATAATTGACAAATCATGAAATGGCATCATCAGTTGACTTTGATCACATCTCACATCTTGTACATATAGGTATAATTTATTCTTTAATTAAATATACAACCTTAGATATTAGTGATCTTTTTATTTTTTCCTATATGTACTTACAATTTGATTATACTTTAAATGTAGGGCATGTTTTTTAAGTCATTGCACCTGAGAACAATGATGAGGGAATAAACTACTACTTGTGTCAATACGTAGAGGCAAAAAAAATTAACCACAAATGTTATGGATGGAGAAGAGCTAATTTATCCCACTGGATCTATAATGGTTACTAGAACTTAGCTTCGTAGGTACTATCATAAAAAATTAAAACAATTTTTATTTGAGGACTTTGAAATACATAGTATGGTGCTTCATTATTCAAACCTTGTTATTGATACAAATATTCAAATGATCAAATATTATGGAAAGTCTCACAATAGAACTTTGTGGAAAGTACATGAATCTGAACATGAAGCGATTCTCGAAACACTTTCAAACAAAGCTAATTTTGAAGGTACATTATATTGAATTAGTAAGTTTATCTAGTGTTTAAAATTAATATAATAATTTATTTGATTTAATGTATTTTAATTTTCAAATATTTTATGATTATGTGTTTATTTATGTTTAAAATTTTTACTAATAATTTAAATTTAGGTTAGTGGCACCATATGATCTTCCACCTTCACATGGTTGGCATTGTGAGTAGAGAAGATTATCTTCTTGAAATGAAGAGAAGCCAAAATAATTTATAATAATTTCATCTACCTTAAGAAAATCCTTTTTCACCTTATTTCTATTTATCCTTTCAATAAAACTTGAAAAAAATCTTATCTATGTTCTCTTAAAGGACTCATCTTTTCATGTGTGGGAGTTGATGGTTCATCTCTAGCCCTCATGATTCTAGTGCAACACATATAAGTTCATTCATTTTTCACATTCAGGGATGAGTGAATTCTCTTAAGGGATACCTTTGATCAACTACACCTTTTTCTCTCAAGGATCTATCAAGACTATACAAAGGTGATTCTATCCTAAAAATATCTATTCCAACATGTCTGTGTAGATGGTTCATCAATTGGGTTGACGAGGCAGATTCTTCGGCCCTCATTAACCAACTTTTGGCATGTTATGGGAGATTTGGCTATGAGATAAAACTCATTTCTGCATCTCATCCATCATGAGTTAGATAAAATCTTATTGGTCTTTCTTAGAGGACTCATCCCTACAAATGTATGAGCTAACAGTTTATCTATAGCCCTCACGATTTTCATGCAATGTGCAAAGGAAGTTCACTCATTTTACACATTTGGGGATGAGTGAATTCTCTTAAGGTATGCATATGATCAATTGAAAATTTCACTCCTAAGGGTCTATTAAGACTAGACAAAGGTGATTCTAACCTAAAAATTCCTATCTTAACATGTTTGCATAGACGGTTCATCGATTGGGTTGATGAGTCAGATTCTATGGCCCTCATTGACTAAATTTTAGCATGTTTTAAGAGATTTGGATACAAGATAAACCTCATTACCACATTCCTTAATCATTATTTAAATAAAATCCTCCTAATATTTCTTAGAATACTCATCCTAACATGTGTAGGAGTTTATGGTTTATCTCTATCCCTCATGGTTCTTGTGTAATGCGTGAGATAATTTTTCTCATTTTGCACATTTGAGGACAAGTTAATTCTATTTAGGGATACCTCCAATCAACTAAAACTTTCATTCTTAGGGGTCAACAAATACTGAACAAAGGTGATTCTATCTTTAAAATTTCTATCTAGATGTGTCTGTGTAGATGGTTCATCGATTGGGTTGATGAATCAGATTCTATGACCCTCACTAACCAACTGTTACCCAATTATAAGATATTTGGCTGAGAGAGAAACCTAATTTCCATGTCTCATCCATCATGAGTTAGATAAAATATTTTTGAGTTTTCTTATAGGACTCATCCCTACACATACAGGAGTTGATGGTTCATTTCTATCCTTCATGGTTATTTTACAACATGTGATCAAAGTTTGCTCATTTTGCACATTCAAGGATGAGTGAATTATCTTAAGGGATGCCTCTGATCAACTAAAACTTTTACTCCTAGGGATCTACCAAGATCAAATAAAGGTGGTTCTAGCCTAAAAATATTTATCCTGATGTGTTTGCATAGGTGGTTCATTGATTGGGTTGATGAGTCAGATTCTACAGCACTCACTGACCAACTTTTGGCATATTATGAGAGATTTGGATATGATAAAAACCTCATTTCCATGTCTTATCCATAATTATTTAGATAAAATCTTCTTGGTATTTCTTAGAGTACCCATCCCTATACATGTAAGAGCTGATGATTCATCTCTATCCCTCATGGTTCTTATACAATATGCAATGTAAGTTTTCACATTTTGCACATTCAGGGATGAGTGAATTATCTTAAGGGATTCCTCTAATCAATTACAAATTTCACTCTTTAGGGTCTACTAATACCAAACAAAGGTAATTATAGCTTTAAAATGCCTATCTTGATGTGTCTACATATATGGTTCATCAATTGGGTTGATAATTCATATTATGCGGCCCTCATTAACCAACTTTTGACATGTTCTAAGAGATTTGGGTATGATAGAAACCTCATTGACATATCTCATTTATCATTATTTAGATAAACTACTCTTGGTATTTCTTAGAGGACTCATCCCTACACGTTTAAATGTTGATGCTTCATCTCTATCCTTCATGATTCTCGTGTAACATGTGATGGAAGTTCACTTATTTTGTACATTTTGGGATGAGTGAATTCTCTTCTAGGATGCCTCTAATCAAATACAAATTTCACTCTTATGGGTTAACCAAAAATATATAAAGGTAATTTTAACCTAAAAATGCATATCTAAATGTGTCTGCATAGATGGTTTGTTGATTGGGTTGATGAGTTAGATTCTACAGCCCTCATTGACCAACTTTTACCCCATTCTGAGAGATTTTTCTATGATAAAAACCTCATTTCCACATCTCATCCATCACAAGTTAGATAAAATCCTCTTGATATTTATTATAGGACTCATCCCTACACGTATAGGAACTAACAATTCATCTCTAGCCCTCATGGTTCTCATGCAACATGTGACTAAAGTTTGCTCATTTTGCATATTCAAGGATGAGTGAATTATCTTAAGGGATGCCTCCAATCAACTAAACATTTCACTCTTGGGGTTTTACTGAGACCAAAAAAAGGTGGTTTTAACCTAAAAATGTCTTTCTTGACATGTCTACATAGATGGTTCATCAATTGGGTTGATGAGTTAGATTCTACAGCCCTCATTAACCAACTTTTTGCATGTTCTAAAAGATTTAGCTATGAGAGAAACCTCATTTCCACATCTTATCTATCATGAGTTAGATAAAATCCTCTTGTATTTTCTTATAAGACTCATATATGCATTTGTAGGAGCTAACATTTCATCTCTATCCCTCACAGTTATCATGTAATGTGTAATGGAAGTTCACTTATTTTACATATTTGGGGATGAGTGAATTATATTAATGGATGCCTCCAATCTAATAAAAAAAAATCTCCCAAGGGTCTATTGAGACCAGAAAAGGGTGATTCTAGCCTAAAAATACATATCTCGACGTGTTTGAATAAATGATTCATCGATTGGGTTGATGAGTCAGATTCTATGTCCCTCGTTGACCAAATTTTTGCATTTTTTGAGAGATTTGGATACAAGAGAAACCTCATTACCACATCTCATCCATCATGAGTTACATAAAATCCTATTGATGTTTCTTATAGAACTCATTCTACATGTGTAGTAGTTGATCATTCATCTCTAGCCCTCATGATTCTTGTGCAATGTGCGATGGAAGTTTACTCATTTTTCACATTCAAGGATGAGTGAATTATCTTTAAGGATGCCTCTAATCAACTAAAAATTTCATTCCCAAGGGTCAACTAAGACTAGAAAAAGGTGGTCATAGGTGGCCTAAAAGTTCTTATCTAGATGTGTCTGTATAGATGGTTCATTGATTGGGTTGACGAGTTAGATTTTATGACCCTCACTAACCAGTTTTTACCCCATTCTAAGAGATTTGGTTGTGAGATAAACCTCATTATCACATCTCATCCATATCAAGTTAGATAAAATCATCTTGTACTTTCTTAAAGGACTCATCCCAAAATGTGTAGAAGATAACAGTTCATATCTAGCCTTCATAGTTCCCATGCAATGTGCGACTAAAGTTCACTCATTTTTCACACTCAGGGATGATTGAATTCTCTTTAGGGATGCCTATGATAAACTAAAATTTTACTCTTAGAGGTAAATATATACTAGAAAAAGGTCATTTTATCCTAAAAATGCATATCTAGACATGTTTGCATAGATCGTTCATCGGTTGGGCTAATGAGTCAGATTCTATGGACCCCACTAGCCAAATTTTACCCTATTTTGAGAGATTTGGATGTGAAATAAACCTCATTTCCACATCTCATCCATCATGAGTTATATAAAATTCTCCTATGATTTCTTAGTGTCATTACATGTGTAAGAGTTGATGATTCATCTATATCTCTCATGGTTCTTATGCAATGCACAACCAAAGTTCACTCATTTTTCACACTCAAGGATGAGTGAATTATCTTTATAGATGCCTCTGATAAACAAAAACTTTCACTCTTAAGGGTCAATCAAGACTATACAAAGGTGATTCTAACCTAAAAATGCCTATCTAAACATGTCCATGCAGATAGTTTATCAATTGGGTTGATGGCTTAGATTCTACAACCCTTGTTGACCAAATTTTACCCCATTCTGAGAGATTTGGTTGTGAGAGAAACCTAATTACCACATCTTTTCTATCATGAGTTAGATAAAATTGTCCTCAACTTTCTTAAATGAATCATCCTTTCATGCTTAGGAGTTAAGGGTTTATCTATATCCCTCACGATTCTTGTATAACATGTGACCAAAGTTCTCTCATTTTGTACATTCAGGGATGAGTGAATTCTCTTCAAGAATGCCTTTGATCAACTATAAATTTTTCTCCCAGTGGTCTACCGATATTGGACAAAGTTGGTTCTATCCTAAAAACACCCATCCATAGGTGTCTATGCATAAATTTTATCAATTGGGTTGACAAGTCAAATTCTATGGCCCTCACTGACTAACTTTTACCCCATTCTAAGAGATTTGGTTTGTGAGAAAAACCTCATTTCCAAATCTCATCCATCATGAGTTATATAAAATCCTCTTGATATTTATTATAGGACTCATCCCTACATGTGTATGATATGAAAGTTCATCTCTAACCATCACAATTCTCGAGCAACACATGACTAAAGTTTGCTCATTTTTTATACTTGGGGACGCGTGAATTCTCTTCAGGGATACCTCAAATCAACTATAAATTTCACTCCCAAGGTTCTACCAAGATTTTAAAAAGGTTTTTCTAGCCTAAAAAAATTTATCCATATGTTTGCACATAGATGATTCATTTGATTGGGTTAACGAGTTAGATTCTATAGACCCTGCTGACCAACTTTTACCCCATTCTAAGAGATTTGGATATGATAAAAACATCATTTCCAAATCTCATTCATCATGAGTTAGATAAAATACTCTTTATCTTTATTATAGGACTCATATGTGCATGTGTAGGAGTTAAAGGTTCATCTTATCCTTCACGATTATCATGCAACACATGACTAAAGTTCACTCATTTTGCACACTCAAGGATGAGTGAATTCTATTATAGGATGCATCTAATAAACTACAAATTTCACTCCTAAGGGTCTATCAAGATTGGAAAAATGTTGTTCTAGCCTAAAAATTCTCATCTAGATGTGTTCACGTGGATAGTTTGTCAATTGAGCTTACTAGTCATGTTCTACAACCCCCACTGACCAATGTTTACCCTATTTTGATAGATTTAGTGGTTAGAGAAACCTCATTACCACATCTCATCCATCATGAGTTAGATAAAATCTTTTTGGGATTTCTTAGATGAGTCATCCCTACATATGTAGGAGTTGATGATCCATCTCTATCCCTCATGGTTCTCATCCAATACATGACCAACGTTTGTTCATTTCCTAGACTCTAAGATGAGTGAATTTTATTTAGGGATGCCTCTGACCAACTATAAATTTCACTCCAAAGGTTCAATCAATACTAGACAAAGGTCTTTTTAACCTAAAAAATTTCCATTCAGACATGTTCGCATGGATGGTTTATCGATTAGGTTGATGAGTCAAATTTGATAGACCCCACTGACTAACTTTTACCCTATTCTGAGACATTTATCCATGAGAGAAACCTCATTACCACATTTCATCCATCATGAGTTAGATAAAATCCTCCTTGGATTTCTTAGAGGACTCATCCCTACATGTTTAGGAATTGACAATTCATGTCTAGTCCTCATGATTCTTGTGCAATGCATGACCTAAGTTCACTCATTCTGTACACTTAGGGATGAGTGAATTCTCTTTAGGGATACCTCTTACCAACTAAAAATTTCACTCTTAGGGGTGAACTGAGACTAGATAAAGGTTGTTCTAATCTAAAAATTCCCATCCATGTGTGTTTGTGTAGATGGTTCATTGATTGGGTTGATGAGTTAGATTTTATAGCCCCCATTGACCAAATTTTACCTCATTCTGAGAGATTTGGCCATGATAAAAACCTCCTTGTCACATCTCATCCCCACAAATGTAAGAGTTGATGGTTTTTTTCTATCCCTCACATTTCATATGCAATTCTTGATTGAAGTTTGCTCATTTTACACACTTAGAGACACATGAATTCTCTTCAGGGATGCCTATGATCAACTATAAATTTCACTCCCTAGGGTTAACCAAGATTGGAAAAAGGTCGTTCTAACCTAAAAATGCCTATTTGGATATGTTTGCATAGACAGTTCATTGATTAGGTTGATGAGTCAGATTTTATGGCCCTTACTGACCAAAGTTTACCCCTTTCTAAGATATTTAGCTATAATAGAAACCTCATTTCCACATCTCATCTATCATGAGTTAGATAAAATCCTCCTAGGATTTCTTTGATAACTCATCCCTACACATGTAATATTTGATGGTTCATCTCTAGCCCTCACATTTCTCATGTGATGTATGACTAAAGTTTGCATATTTTGCACATTTGAGGATGAGTGAATTCTCTTCAAGGATGCCTCCAATCAACTACAAATTTTGCTCACAAGGGTCTACCAAGATTGTATAAAGGTGGTTCTAGCCTAAAAATTCCCATCTAGATGTGTCTGCATAGATGGTTCATTGATTGGGTTGATGAGTTATATTTTATGACCCTCGCTAAATAAATTTCATCTTGTTTTGAGAGATTTGGCTATGAGAGAAACCTCATTGCCATATCTCATCCATCATGAGTTAGATAAAATCCTCCTAGGGTTTCTTAGAGGACTCATCCCTACACATATGGGAGATGATATTTCATCTCTATCCCTCATGTTTATTATGCAATGTATGAGGGATAGAGATGAACTGTCATCTCCCATATGTGTAGGGATGAGTCCTCTCATGGTTCTTGTACAATGTATGACCAAAGTTTACTCATTTTATACACTTAGGAATGAGTGAATTCTCTTTAGGAATGCCTCTAATCAACTAAAAATTTCAATCTTATGGGTATATTGAGACCTAACAAAGGTCATTCTAGCCTAAAAATTCCTATCTAAACATGTTTTCATAGATGGTTCATTGAATGGGCTGATGATTCAGATTTGACAAACCCCACTGACCAACTTTAACCTCATTCTAAGATATTTGGCCATGAGAGAAACCTCAATTATACATCTTATCCATCATGAGTTAGATAAAACCTCCCTACATTTCTTATAAGAATCATCCTTGCACATGTAAGAGCTAATGGTTTATCTCTATCCCTCATGGTTCTTATGTAACATGTGACCGAAGTTCACTCATTTTGCACACTAAGGGATGAGTGAATTCTCTTTAAGGATACCTCTCATCAACTACAAATTTCACTCCTAGGGGTCTACCAAGATTGGACAAAGGTTTTTATAACCTAAAAATTCCCATTTAGATGTGTTTATATAGACAGTTCATCGATTAGGTTGATGAGTCAGATTTTACGATGCCTACTAACCAACTTTTAATTTGTTTTGAGAGATTTGGTGGTGAGAGATACCTCATTACCACATCTTGCATCATGACTTAGATAAAATAATTCTAGGCTTTCTTAGAGTACTCATCTTTACATGTGTAAGATTTGATCGTTCATCTTTATCCTTCATTGTTCTCGTGCAATGTGTGACCAAATTTTACTCATTTTACACACTTCGAGATGAGTGTTATCTTTAATAATACCTATGTTAAACTACAAATTTTTATCTTAAATGTCAACCAATATAGTAAAAATGTCATTATAGCTTGAAATTACCCATCTATATGTGTTTTCATAGATGGTTCATTAATTGGATTGACAAGTCAGATTCTATAAACCCTACTGACCAACTTTTACGCTATTCTAAGAGATTTGGCCATGAGATAAACCTCATTGCTTCATCTCATACATCATGATTTAGATAAAATACTCTCAATATTTCTTATATGACTCATCCCTACATGTGTAGGATCTAATAGTTCATTTCTATCCCTCATGATTCTTGTGCAATGCATGACTGAAGTTCACTCATTTTGCACACTCAGGGATGAGTGAATTATCTTTAGGGATGCCTCTAAACAACTATAAATTTCACTCTTAGGGTTCAATAAAGACTAGACAAAGGTTTTTCTAGCTTAAAAATTCTCATTTTGACATGTCTATGTAGATGCTTCATTGATTGGGTTGACAAGTCAAATTCTATGGCCCCCACTGACCAACTTTTACCCCATTCTAAGATATTTAGCTACAAGAAAAAACTATATGCCATGTCTCATTCATCATGAGTTAGATAAAATCCTCTATATATTTCTTATAGGACTCATCCCTACACATGTAATAGCGGATGGTTCATCTCTAGCCCTCATGATTCTCATGTAATATGCAACCAAAGTTCACTCATTTTACACACTCAGGGATGAGTGAATTCTCTTCAGGGATGCCTCTGACCAACTACAAATTTTTCTTCTAGGGACCGATTGAGACTATACAAAGGTATTTATATCCCAAAAACACTCATATATATGTCTACATATATGGTTCATTGATTGGGCTGACGAGTCAAATTCTACAGCCCCCATTGACCAAATTTTACCCCATTTTGAGAGATTTAGACATGAGAGAAACCTCATTTCCACATCTCCTCCATCTTGAGTTAGATAAAATACTCTTGATCTTTCTTATAAGACTCATCCCTACATGTGTAGGAATTGATGTTTCATCTCTATCCCTCATAGTTCTCGTAAAATGTATGACTGAAATTTGCTCATTTTACACACTTAGGTATTGGTAGATTCTCTTAAAAAATGCCTCTGAACAACTAAAAATTTCACTCTTGGGGCCCAAAAAATATTTTATAATAGTCATTATAGCCTAAAAATTCCCATTTAGACATTTTTTCATAGATAGTTCATCAATTGGGCTCCTCTAACCAATTGAGTATGTGTAAAAGATACCCTATTTTCTATGTTTCTTTGACAACAAGGAGAGAGATTGGTTTAGAAAATTTAAAATTGAGTCTATAAAATCTAAATGAATGTTTAATAACCTCTAATTAGTTTTTATAGACCTCATAAAAGGATCATTTATTGTAAGAAAACTATATCTTGAGTTTTGACCTACTAGAGGGTAATTAGGCCTAATAGACAAAACATGATTTTATGAATTTTTGGGTAAAATATTAAAATTATAAATCCAAAAAATTTATTTTGGCATTGATAATTCATAAAACACATAAATACATATTTATAAGGTGTTTTGATGTGTTAATTCAATACAAAATGGGTTTTGACATGTTAGAGCAACATTAAGACTAGTAAGTCTAAGAGAGGTTTTTGATAAAATTCTTTGTAGCAGACCTTATGAGGTAATCTAAAATTTGAGTCACCTATTAAATATTGTGATAAATTATTTTTAGATTGGTCTATAACCATTTTTTCAAATATTTTTTATTTTGATCCTTTTAAGGCATTTAGGCTTAATTAGCTTGTAAAGAGCTTTAAGTCTTTTGAGTTCAAATAGACAAGACCAGTAAATGGATTAGTTTTCCATATTGAGATAAAGATTGAATATTTATTTAAATACCTTAATAATATAACCTCAAGTTTTATATACTATTCAAGGAATATCGGATTTGCTTAAGCCTCTTCATTTGTGTCTATATTCTTGCCTTGACAAGATAATAATTTTGTGGATAGTCTAGAGAGGGCTATCAATGTCAATATTAACCCATGTATAATTAGGCCATAGTGACTATCTGGACACATATAATTTATTTATTTTTTTTTTGTATAGACAAGTAGGAGCTGAAGACATACATAAGTGTATCACTACACCTCCTAACATTTATGATCAAGTACAATCTATAATATTTACATGTCCATGAAATTGATCCCAAGTCCACTTAAATTTATTTATTATTTCTGATTTTGGTGAAGTATTGTACACATTATATTTGGTTTGAGATGTCATCAATTCTTAATAGTGGAAACTAATTCTTTACCATGATTTTATTGAATGAGTGATAGTCAATAGATAGATGATATGAACCATTATTCTTGGGTGTGAGGGATATTAGACTCTTACAAGGAAAAGACCTAGGTGTTATCTTTCCCTGATTAAGGAGCTCCTATATTTAACACTAGGATTCATCATTAACCCAAATTAATTTATGATACAAAGGGTTTTTTGTAAATGGACCAAATATATGTAGTGTTTTACTACATAGTGCATTGGAAGAAATTCAAGGTCCAGGAAGAATCCTTTATGTGGCTTCAATAACTTGTCAATTTTTTGTTATTGGGACATTGATTTCATTGATCACAATATAAAATCTTACTTGCTTTCCTACACATGTATCTTAAGACAAACCATGAGCAACATGAAACTATGCACGTGCATGATTAGTTTATGACATTTTTTAGAGGAGACCAACGTGACTTTGGTTAGTGGAGTTGACTATAAGAGGTTGAAGAAGCAATATTTTGTGTGTACATCCTAAATTTTTGGTTTCAATTGATATGTAAAATCTCAATCATGCAAGTACAACCTCCCTAATAATATGTTATAGAATTCAAGAGGCATAATGTTGCAAGTGATGGTGCCATCCATAGGCTCAAATTTATACTAGAATGTGCATTGCCTCCAAACCTATATATTTGTACCTTATTGAATCCACCCCAATGATTAAAGTTTATAATGCATAATAATGAGAAGGCCACATTATTGGGTTACATCTAGTGTGATGATGTTATTATGGCTTAGAATGTCAATGATAAGATGAAGAGGTTGAACTTTGACCCATAACATGGTATGGAAGAGGCATTCACATTCCTTAGAGGTCTCTATGGAAGAAGTGTTGGTGATTATAAAAGTGTTATTTGGTGCAATATCATCTATATGTGCATGATATGATGTAGGTTTCCAAATAAAGGATTGTTATGCCCAATATTGAGAGTGTTCATGACTCTTTGGTAATTGTTGATGGCACCACTTTTCACTATAATTATTCTTGCCTTTATCTAAGCTAGAAGGCATAGAAGGATTCAAGTTTTGTGTGGCCTTCTTAGGTTGGTATCCTTTATGAAATTTATTTTGCTTCCATGCCAGAGGTCTAGATTGGGATTTATGTGTGAGTTGGCAAATAAATAGCAAATGTAAATGAAATAAGTAAATATAAAATATCACATGTAAATTTAAAATGTACATAATGATTGAAAGCACCTAACTTAGATAATAATGTGAATTTTTTTAACCCCATATGAAGTAATAATTCAATAATTCACAATAATATATGTAAACATTAAATCATAAAAATAGAAAATATGCATAGGTAAAGGAATCATATTATCGAATAGTATATATGTGATACATGCAAGGTTCAATGTCATAATTTAACATAAATAATATAACATATATCAAGAAAAAATGTAGACCATAACATGTACATATATAAAATGTGTCATGTAGGCATCGAATATGGGCCATATAGACATAAAATTTTGATTATGCTTACAACTATGTACATAGACAAAATGTGCCATATATGCATACAATGTGGGCCATATCAGCATACAAAATAGATTATGCCTATAACTATATCCCTATCACAACAACTAGTTCTCCTAATCCTCATTGCCTCCAAATAAATTGCACTTTATTTCCATAGTCATAAATCCAGGGGTGTTGGATACCTCAATACAAGGAGATACTCTCCTCTCAGCATGTGAGTCATCCATTATTTCATTGACAATTGATGAAAATTGTTGTCTTTGCATAACGTATAAAATATAAAAATTAATGCATTAAAATTGTATATTGAATATTTGATAATTTTTTCAAGAATGGGAAAATTTGTAAAATGAATATACACTCACCATATTCCATCTAAATATTAGTCTAGGGCTGCAAGATCGTATATACACCTATGATGGGGAATCCTGTGGAGTATACATATATTTTTAGATCTAGAGTTGCATATAATTATGTAAATATGACATAAAATGTCATTGCTTAAAGATAAAAAAATTAAACTATGTGTTCTCACCAGTCTCTGTCCCTAAATCATAACCTACTATGGAGATAGTGGATTCTCTGATGTAACAACAACATCACCTAAACCTTTTTCTCATCCATGAGGGGTGCCCATAGCATCCCTCATCATCTATAAAACCAATAAATTAGTAATATGTGAATCTAGTGAAAACAATAAAAATCTATGACTATAATATATATTAAAATAAAGTTTTTAGTTCAAAGGACAATAAACATATAAATTACTAAATATGTAATTTAAAAATTTATAAACCTATGTGTAAGGTACACCCATGCCAATTATAGCCTCTACAATAGAGTCAAGGCCTACTGAGGTACCCAAAATATCACCAATTAACTAGATACAAACAACAAATAACAAGTTCAATCAAATAAATTAGTCAATTAAGAAAACACATGTACTAGAAACTAAAATTAATATTCTTTTACAAACAAAACCAAACTATAATTAAAATTAAACTTATGTATCAAATACATATTGTGAAGGATCATCCACAATAAGAGCCTGGCTTATCCTGATAGGAGTTATTAAAGCTACTACATCTCACATAGTTTTTGAAATGCTAGTGTCATGCACTACTGAAGCATCTACATGTGGCATATGCTCTAACATACTAATATTTGACATGTTATTGTTTGGCATGCTACTGTCTGGCATGATAGTGTTTTCCACCATTGAAACATATATAGATGGAATATTCTCTAGCATGCTAGTATCCATAAATTTACTCTATGTATGTTGCACCTAAACAGGAGGTCTCATACACTTCCTCTCACATGATGTGCAATGATGCACAAGAACTATAACATGAGTATGAGGAGGGATAATAGCACCTATACCAACACCAACACCTCTATTACCACCACTACCACTACCACCAATACCAATATCACTACCACCAACACCACCATTACCACTAGCACCTCCTGTAGGTTGAGTATAAATATTCAAAGTATGCATATCATGATCAATCATAACTTGTGTCAAACTAGTAACCACCCCAAAGGTGCCCATCTATATGTTACAATGTAAAATTTTAGGAATAGTGGCATGTGATATTTTCCTTTTGTTTTTCAAAGGTTGGTTATGATAGTTTTGGTCCCACCTAGTACCAGGTCTATCAAATGAAGACCCACCTCCCCTACCTTGGGATGACTTCATGTCAAAATAATTTGGAATTGCTTACAAAATAAACTCAGACTAAAATTTTCTCAAAAAATATAATGGAACCTCATTATTATTACATGGAGGCTTATCAAACACCATCCACCACCTATCCTAAAAGTTATTTTTAATCTCCTCATGAACACACCAATCAATACTAATGTGTTTGCAATTCATTGGTGGAGATTGGTTGGTTTTAGGATTAATAAATAAATCACACAAATATTCTTTTTTTATTTTTTTTAGGATGAAACTTCAAAATATGTTCATCAATCTGGGAATTTGGAAAAATAAGAATCTCATCAAAAAGCTTTGGCCATAGGATTTTACTTACAGCTATGTTAAAAATAAAATTGGGTAAAGGGCATATGCCCCTTATGATTTATAAAGGGTGTATGCCCTTTACAAAGGGTGTACACCCTTTACAAAGGATGTACACCCTTTACAAAGGATGTATGCCCTTTACAAAGGGTGTACGCCTTTTACAAATGGTGTACGCCCTCTGTATTTCAAAATGTGTACACCCGTTATAAATTAAAAAGGGCATACACCCTTTGTAAAGGTCATACACCCTTTAGAAAATGTGTACGCCCTTTAGAAAGGGTTTATGCCCTTTTAAAAGGGTGTACGGCCTTTAGAAAGGGCATACACCCTTGAGGCTCAAGCAAAAGCTTGAGCCTCATTTTTTTTTTTTAAAAAGGCATACACCCTTTTAAAAAGGGTATATGCCCTTTGTAAAAAATTTACAAAGTTGGGAGACTGTCATGTTTTTTGTACCCCAACTTTGTGCATTGACGCTAACCTTATAAAAAAATTCCAATTTGAATCAATGAAATGAAAGATACATAAACAAAGATAAACATGTTTAGTTACGGCATATAGCACTATAAACAAACATACTTAGAAAAAAATATAGATAAAAACCTTAAATTAATATAAATATAAACATACTTAGAAAAAAATATAGATAAAAACCTTAAATTAATAAAACTATAATATATATAAATAGGAGAGTTTGCTCAATGTTGTAGTCATATTTTCAAGAAACTTTTTGATATAATTTAGTGTTTAGTATGGTATAAGTTGCATTTTGTTGGTTTTAGTAAAAAACACGCATTCAATTATGTTTTTTTAGGTCCATGCCTTAGGATCAATAATCTAAGCCATTCTTGATCCTTGACGCATGTGTTTGAAATGTAAAACATAAGAACTACATACATGGGAAAACCATGTACATAAAAAATCACATGCATGGAATAGTTTACTATTACATTGACATGTTTTTGGCCATCTTATTGATTTTATAATAGTTTATTTTTCATTTACAAAGTTTATGCATGGCCTTAGTAGATGTTAGTTGTTAACATTAAATTTTTATAAATAAAAAAATGTAAACCTAATTTCAATAGTAATATCGATGTCATTTACCTTGCTAAATAGATTTGTGACTATAAAATGTGATTTTGGGCTCAATTAGCCCCAATGTCATCATATATTGATCCAATTAATCAATTGAGGTAATAAGTGATATGATCTATGCCGAATTAATCCCCATGAACATAGTCTTACTCAAAGGGATGTTAATTGGGGCTAAATTGATTGGTTTAGGGTTTAGGATCTAATCATGAAGGTAATTAGGGCTAATTTCAATTTGCTAAACCTATTTATGACTATATAATGTGTTTTTTATTTTAATTAGTCCTAATTTCATTATATATTAAGCTAATTAGTCAATTAGGGCAATCAATGATGTAATTTATGCCAAATTGATCCTTATGAACTTAATTCTTATTCTAAAAGATGTTAATTAGAATTTAAATCAAATGGTTTAGGGTTTAGAGTTTATGATTTAGGGTTTAGGGTTTATGGTTTCAAGCTTAGCATTTAAGGTATAAATTTTAAGGTTTAAGGTATAGGTTCAAATTACAAAGACAATTAAGGATTATTTCAGCTTGTTGAACCTATTTGTGACTACATAATGTGATTTTAGGCTCAATTAGCCCTAATGTCATCACATATTGAGCCAATTAATCAATTATGGAAATCAATGATGTGATTAAGGGCTAAATTAAGCATGTGAACCTAATTCTTACTCTAAAGGATGTTAATTAGGGTTAAATTTAGTTTTTTAGGGTTTAGGATTACAATTTAGGGTTTAGGGATTAGGTCTTAGGTTTTAGGATTTACAATTTATGGTATCGGGTCCAATCGTGAATGTAATTGGGGATAATTTGAGCTTATTAAACCTATTTTTGACTACATAATGTGATATTGGGCTCAATTTACAACAATGTCATCACAAATTGAGCTAATTAGTTAATTAAGGGCAATCATTAATATGATTTATGCCAAATTAAGCCCTACAAACCTATCACGAAGGTAATTGGGGATAATTTGAGCTTGTTGAACCTATTTGTGATTAAAAATTTTGATTTTGGGCTCAATTATCCCCAATGTCATCATAGATTTAGTCAATTAGTTAATGTGGGAAATCAATGATGTAATTTAGGCCAAATTAAGCCATGTGAAACTATTCTTTACTGTAAATGATGTTTATTGGGGACATATTGATTCGTTTAGGATTTAAAGTTTAGAGTTTAGGGATTAAGGTATAATATTTAAGGTACATGGTCCAATCATGAAGGCAATTGGGGCCAATTTGATCTCATTGAACCTATTTATGACTATAAAATGTGGTTTTTGGCTCAATTAGCCCCAATGACATCAT
This sequence comes from Torreya grandis, assembly GCA_037957365.1. Taxonomy (NCBI): domain Eukaryota; kingdom Viridiplantae; phylum Streptophyta; class Pinopsida; order Cupressales; family Taxaceae; genus Torreya; species Torreya grandis. The sequence continues at coordinate 214,147 of JARHVA010006569.1, read as the reverse complement.
AAAATGAGCCAATTAGTCAATTGGTGAAATAACGATGTTATTTGGGCCAAATTGAGCCATGTGAACCTAATTATTACTCTAAAGGATATTAATTGGGGCTAAATCAATTTGTTTAGTGTTTAAGGTTTATGATTTATAATTTAGGGTTTAGGGTCCAATCATGAATGCAATTGGGACAAATTTTAGCTATAGAATGTGATTCTAGACTCAATTTACCCTAATGTCATCATATATTGAGATAATTAGTCAATTAGGGAAATTAGTGATATGATTTGGGCCAAATTGAGCTTTGTGAAACTATTTGTGACTATAAAATGTAATTTTGGGCTCAATTAGCCCCAATGTCATCATAAATTGAGTCAGATAATATATTAGGGCATTTAGTGATGTGATTTGGGCCAAATTAGGCCATTTGAACTTAATCATTACTCTAAAGGATGTTTATTGGCGATAAATCGATTAGTTTAAGGTTTAGGATTTAGGTTTTAGGGCTTAGGGCTTAGGGTTTAGGGTTTAGGTTATATGGTCTAATCATAAAGGTAATTAGAGATAATTTGAGCTCATTAAACCTATTTATGACTACAAATATGATTTTTGGATCAATTAGCCCCAAGGTCATCATATATTAGCTAATTAGTCAATTAAGGTAATCATTGATGGGATTTGGGCCAAATTAAGCCATGTGAACCTAATTCTTAATATAAAAGATTTTAATTAGGGCTAAATGGATTTTTTTAGGGTCTAAGGTTTATGATTTAGGGTTTAGGTCTTAGGTTTTAGGGTCTAATAATGAATTTAGTTAGGACCAATTTGAGATTATTGAAGCTTTTTATGACATAAAATGTGATTTTAGGTTCAATTTTGCCTAATGTCATCACAGATTAAGATAATTAGTCAATCAGGGCACTCAGTGATATGATTTGGGCCAAATTGATCCCTATGAGACTATCAAAAAGATATTTAGGGATAGTTTAATATTGTTGAACCTATTTGTGACTAAAAAATGTGATTTTGGGCTCAACTAGCTCTAATGTCATCATACATTGAGTTAATTAGTTAATTGGGGTAATCAATGATGTGATTTTAGCCAAATCAATCCCTGTGAACCTAATTCTTACTCTAAAGGATGTTTATTTTTTCTAAAGCAATTGGTTAAAAGTTTAGGGTTTATGCTTTAAAGGTTAAGGCTTAGGTTTTAGAGTTTAGGGTTTATGGTTTAGGGTCTAGTTATGAAGGTAATTAGGTCTAATTTAAGCTTTTTGAAACTATTTATGATTACAAAATGTGATTTTTGGCTCAATTAACCCTAATGTAATCATAGATTGATCCAATTAGTCAGTTGGGGCAATCAGTGATGCAATTTGGGCCAAATTAATCCCTATGAACCTATTCATATTCTAAATGATGTTAATTAGGGATAAATCAATTTTTTTAAGTTTTATGGTTTAGGTTCCAATCATGAATGAAATTTGGACCAATTTTAGCTCATTTAACCTATTTGTGACTAAAAAATGTGATTGTGGGCTTAATTTTCCCCCATGTCATCACAAATTGAGCCAATTAGTGATATGATTTAGTCCAAATTGAGCCTTGTGAACCTAGGTTTTTTAGATTTTAATGTTTTAGTGTTTAGAGATTAGGTTTAGGATCGATCAAGAAATGTACACATCAAAAAATTCATATGTGGTTTTAATGTATATGTAATTTTAGAAACTATGTGGTTTTAGTGTGTATGTGGTCTTGTGGGTAGTAAAATAGTACAAATGTAAAATAGGTCAACATATTTATTTTTTCACATTGAGACTTTTGTCCCATATGTATTATTTTCTATTTCATTATACACAATATAGTTCTATTTTTTAATGATTTGATCATATCCCCACCCTCAAAAGTAGAGAATGTTTTGTCTAATCATGGTTGACTACATAGTGTAGGCCTATTTTTTAATAATTTGATCATTGTCCCCACTTGGTAATACACAATTTAGGTCTATTATTTAATTATTTTATCACTATCCCCACCCTCAAAAGTAAATAACTTTGTCTAATCATGGTTGACTACATAGTACAAGTCTATTTTTTAAAAATTTGATCCTTGTCCCCACTTGGTATTACACAACACACATCTAGTTTTTAATAATTTTATCACTATCTCCAACCTATAAATTTCATGAATTTGTGTAATCATGAGTTATGTAAATATTATAAGTGGGAAAAAGGATTTAAAGTGCAAAATGGTGGAGGAATTATAATTGATGAGAGAAAAACAAATGTGAATAATTCGTGCAAGTAAACCTACTATATCTAATGAATTGAATGTCATAAATAATTATGAACTGACTAATGATATTATACCAAATTATGAATCTCCAATTGTTAATTTTGATAGTATACCAAATTTTAATGCAAGTCCATATTCAAATTTTACATTTTTTTATTTTGGTGACGATGATAATATGCATGATGATTTACCCTCTAACAATGAATAAAATTTCATGGAAATAATTATTGGATAAATTAAAAATTAATAAAAATATATGGGAACACCATTCAATTAATAAACTATTAATGAAGAAAAAAATATGGGAACACCATTCAATAAAGAAACTACTTATGAAGATAACAATATGGAAACACTAGATCAACTAGTTTTAGCACTAATAACACCTATAATTTTCAAAAGAAGACCCATGTATTTAATTGAAATTGATGAAAAAAATTTGAAACCAATGCATAAAAAAATGTCTAACCACCATATGAGAAGAAAAGCTAAAATAATTTGGAATTGGCAATTTGAAAAAATGAAGGAATCTCAAAGATGTCAATTATTTTTTACATTGACAAAAGTCCATAATATGAGACCTAAAATGAACACCCTAAGACTAAGAATATATAATATTGATGTTCAAAACAAGGTAATTATTGAAAATGTACATAATGCATACCATAAAGTAAGTGTGAATAAATGCACTAAATATGGTAACACTACTCGATGTGTTATTACAACTTGTATTGTTTGTTTTTATTTAAGGAACAAACTCTTGGTTAGATAAATAAGAAGAGCATTGAACATAAATATAAAAACACTAATGAAATCAATTTTTAGACTATAAGACTTGATGTTGCCAATAATAATGACTTGTGGACATTATCTGGTAGACTCCCATGGAAATATAAGGCTATAGTTGATGCCCTAAAATATTTACTTGCATAATTTTGGAAAGATAACACAACAGTATCATCTAATATAATATATGTAGTGAAAAAAAGAGTTGGTTTTCATAGCCATGAACCACGTCTATTTTTTTGGATATGATTAAAACATAAATATACTATAAATATATTCAAAAATATCCATAAATTTCTATTAGTCAAAGATATTTTGAAATGGCCAAACCCTTCTATTTGAAAATTAATCACATGCACCACTTGTTATAGGCAACATGTTGAATTTTTTATGCATTATGATGTTTTTTGTCATGTTCATTTTACTATGCATACTGAAAAAAAAATTTAGGAGTGTGGAATGGAAGATCCACCAAAATAGGCAAGGGAATTTATTCCAACCATTTTTTTTGAAAGACTAGATGGAGAATTTTTTAAATAACATGGCATGTTTGGATAAAACTTGCAGCATTTGTGGTGGATTGCCAAAATTGAAAAATTATACCCATGAGGAGATTACACAAAAAATTGGACAAGAATTAGTTGGTTTTAGTAAATATAAATATGTGACATATCAATTAAAATATGAAAATGTATCTAAAAGGTGCGAGCTTGTTACAAATCAAGTACTTATTTCTGAATTTATGCTCAAATTTAGGGAGGAAATTATTTATGAGTATGCAAGGCACACACACAAAGCTTGATGGATACATAAATAATTAAATTAATAAAGGACATATGCCCACTTCTTACTATTTTTTCAATACTTGACTTTGTAAATAATTACACATTACAACTACAAAGGGAGGTTTAGTCACAGTACTATAATTCAGTATATATTTCCATTTTTATGCATATAGTATTTGTTTATGCACCTAATAATACATAAAATTATCATAAAATATTAAGGGAGTACCAATTATATGTCAATGATTATCAAACACATTCTATAGAATACATGTAATGTTATTTTTAGATGTTCTATGGCAAGTTGAGTGAAAGGAACATTACTTTCAATCAACATTATATTTGATCAGATAAACACATGTCACAATTTAAGAATGCAGGGATGTTCTACTAGATGAGTTCGATGCATTTGACCATTGGTATATAACATATTTATAGTTTCACTAAATTATGCCATGGAAAATGGGAGAATGATGTTGAAGGAGCATGTGTGAAAATAACACTTACCATAGAGGGGTTGAAGTTTTAAAATGTTGTTGATTTGATAGATACAAAAAACATAGTTGAATAGTGTAATGATAAAATACCACATGGTTCTCAATAAAAATATAATGTTCATAGATATTTCTAGTTGATGGAGGAAGAACAATTGGCAAGCTATGAATATTGTATGACAGTAATAGGATCGATTGAGTTTTACTCAATTTGTAGCTCAAATGTAGGTTCTTGGACAGTTCATACGATGTAAATGGCATACTTTTATTTTTCATGTGTGGATTTTGTTTGGAATGAGTGCAAGTCACAAGAGTGGGTGTATGAATGAAGCTATATACCTCTAAGTCCAATTAACACATATCATGTTCCACCATCATTACAACTTACATATATGACATCATCACATAATTTTGACCATGTATCTGATCTAGTGTAACTAGCTAGGAGATAATTTTTTACATTTAAAGCATATATGAAATTAAATTGAAATCATGTATTATGTACTAAAGTTAGTATATATATCAACATATAATTATTAAAACATGTTTTGTTTTGTGATGCAGGGTATGTTTATGGAATTATTGTAGATGAGGATAATGAGGAAGAGGTAAACTACTACTTGTGTTGGTGAGTAGAGAAAAAAATGAAACTAACTTATGTGGTCACAAATGGGGAAAAACATAATATCCCATTGGGTCTATAGTATTTACTATAACTTGGATTCAACCATATCCTATCAAAAATTCATATGTATGGTTGTTTGAAGATTATGAAATACATATGAAGATACTCCACTATTCAAATTTGGTTCTTGCAACAAATGTTTAATTATATAAATATCAGGAGAGACCAGTAAATAGGGATGTATGTAAGATTAGTGAGTCTAATCATGAATCAATTCTGAATACTATAAATATTAGAGCTAATCCTAGTGGTCCCTTAGATTGAACTCCCAAGGTATGTTGAGTTCTCAAATGTAAATGTGTTTAATTTTATCAAATTTTATTGATTTTTTAGGTAGTACGTATAAAATTTAGTTTAATTACATACTAACATGTTTTTTTAGGTTAGTGGTGCCAAATTATCTTCCACATTCATGTGGTTTTCACCACTAGTAGATAATTCCATATTATAGAAGATAAGATAAGCCTTCAGTTCATGTAAATGATTGACGGTTTTACCTTAGGGGGAAGGACCTTCTTAAGGTTTAAACAAATGCTCTGTCTCCTAATTGGGCATACCCAGAGGCCAATAAATTGGTCCTAGAGGTTATTAAACACCCCCAACATAGTGTTGATTCCATTTTTAAACCATAAGTCCCTAGAGGTGGAGATATCCAGCTATGGCTTGAATGTTGACAACATTTATTATCAATGTTTCTTAACGCCAAAATTATTGTAAAAATATGTATCCGCATAGATTAAAAGGTCATGGTGGTGGGAACATATGTAATTTGTATATCACTATGTGTTTTAAGTGACAGATGTGAAAATAAAGGTCCCAAAATCAAATATGTCTATTGGAGGCAAAGAACCTATCTTTTAAGTACGTAAAAGTAGCATTTCAAGACTGATCACAGAATATTTAGCCATAAATTCATCTTATGTTCAATCCAAGTGATTCAAGGTAAAATTAAATAGATTCCACATGTACGTGATGGTTATTTTGGTTCATGTAGATTATTTTTTATATTTTTAATGTGTGTCCAAAGTTTGCCTTTAAAAGTGCAATTTTACCATAGAGGGAAGGACCTTCTTAAGGCTAGAATGGGTGCTTTGTCTCTTAACCAGGCATACCAAAAAGGAAAATAACTTGGGCATAGAAGTTATTTAGTGCCCTCTATGTGGTTTTGATTCCATTTTTTATCCACGAGGCCTCAAAGGTGTAGATCTCTAGATGTGGCTTGAATGTTGACAACATTTCTTATCAATGTTTACTGATGCCAGAATTATTTTAAAAATGTGTATCTACATGGATTAAGAGGTTATGGTGGTGGTAACATATGTAATTTGTATATCCCAATGTGTTGTAAGTAATGGGTTTGAGAATGAAGGTCCTAGAAGTATAAATGTTTACTAGAGGCAAAGAACTTGTCTCTTAACTACATAAAAGTAGAATTTTAAGACTGATCATAGAATTGCCATCCATAGATTCATCTCTAATTTTATATCCACATGATCTAGGGTGAAAGTAGAGGGATTAAAAATGCACGTGATGGTTCTTTTGGTTCATGTAGATGACTTATTGTTTTCATTTGATGTGTGTCTAAAGTTTTACTTAAAAAGTATAATATTACCATAGAGGAAAGGACCTTATTGAGGTTGGAATGGGTGATCTATCTCCTAACCAATCATACCCAAAGGAAAATAACATGGTCATATAAGTTATTTGACACCCCATAACATAGTGGAAATTATATTTTTCAACCAAGAGGCCCTAGAGGTGGAGATCTCCAACTGCATCTTGAATGTTGATAATATTTCTTGTCAATGTTTCATGATGCCAAAATTATTATAAAAATGTGTATCCATACATCTTACTCATAAGGTAAATTTGACTTTTTCCCCCTTATATCTTACCTCCTTGTGGACTCCTACCTTACAACATGGAAAAATATCTTCAAAACATGGTTTATTAGACTATTACATGTTTCTTGCATCCAAAAGTGTCATGCTAAGAATATTGTAGATGCTTGAAACCTATACTTTTCATCTCTAATCATCAACAACCTTGAAAAAACTATATTTTTCCTAATAAATACTCCTGAAGGTATGTAACCTTGGTTCATATCCTTTATACCATTGTGAACACCTTCTAATTCATACATGTAGACTTGTATGAAGGTTTATACCATGGAATCTTGTGCTTCATCTCTTTAGTAAGCTTGCAATAGTCATAAAAACATGGAAATTATATAACTCCACCTACAAAACACTATTGTAGGCCTATCTAGATTAGACTTGGGATTCATGTAAACCTCTCTTACCTTTATTCATTAATAAAGCTTTGGTAAAACCTTGTACTCTACAGACCTATAAACCTATAAGTGACTTTCATGAATGTCTTATCACTCTATAATCCTTGAAAACCTACTTTTCCTCTTACAAGGTCATGCTTGGAAATTTTAGTAGCTCTGCGTACTTGCTACAACCTCATAATGCTACTGAGATCATGACACCATTGAAACCACTTAAAAAATGAGAAACATATTTGGAAAATTGAAACAGACTTGTGATTGATTTTAAATTATGATTGAGACCATACTCAGACCTAATAGCTTATATTTCTAACTCTAAAAACTTGTTTCTCCATTACATCATTCTCAAACCTTGAAAAATCCTTACTGCAAGCTTGTTAAAGCTCTTTAAGGCCATGGAAACTTAGTAATATACTTAAGTTCTTGGTAATAAACTTGTAAAATAGGATTGCAACTTTGTTTATGATATATGGTCATGTTTTGGCTTGTGTAAACTAGATTTTAGGCTCAAAACTTGTAAAAACACCCTAAAAACATTCTTAGAAGCCTAAAACTTTCATGTCATGTGACTTTAGATGCAATAAAATAGTTTTGAAACTTTTTTGTTGACTTTAGAATCCTAGAGAACCATCAAAATATATGCTCATGGATTTAGGGTTTTTAGAAGTTTTGAAGACTGTCTTCAACTTTGTTTTTGGATCCATGTATGTTCTCCATCTTCATAGAGTCTATATAGCCTATAGATCTTATTTTGAAGCTAGCTTTTGGTCTCCAAACACTCTCTTATTCTATTGAAGCTTTCACATCTTCATTTTTGGTCCTTGTGATAATTTCAACACCTATAAGTTATATTTCCTACTCTTCAAACCTCTTAAAAGGATTCATAAACCTCATACATGCCTGCAACATAGTTTTTAACTTGTCATTGAGATTGTACATCCTTACAACCATTGGAAATATACCTAGATCTTGGTGAAAACTAGTGATGTTTTACTTATGTGTGCTCTTTTTGAAGGTTTTTAGGATATGAAAAAATTAAATATATGCATAACATCTCATGAAACTTGGAAACTCGGGTAACTATGCCTTCAATAGTCATATTTGAAATTCCATATATTGAGATCCTTTTTGGATCATGGTAAAAACCCTTATTATAATGAGCTTAATCTTGAAACCTCCTTCAACAAACCTGTAACCTTCTACAAGCATGATTTTTTTCTTATGAAAGAGCCTTTTTTATATGTTGGAAGCTTGGAGGAGTTGATAAGGAGGCATAATAGGAAGGAAACAAGGTCAAAATACTTTTTAACAAGATTTACAAATTTCAAGGAGTTTAAGCCTTCCAAATGACCTTTATGAATTGATATAAGACATTTTTTAATTTATTTTTACATTGAAAAAAACTTTTTAGTGCCTTAAATCATCAAATAGGTCTTTATAAGGTTGATATGACTTTATGACCTCAAATATGCCTAATATGCCTTATGAAACATAAAAAAGTATAACAAACCATTATTATTTTATCAAATACTCACTCTTGGTATGAGATGATCAACATGAAGTACTACTATTAAATTTTATTTCATCTTGGCAAAAAAGTCATGTTTCCATCAAGTGAGGTGATGAGAGATCAAGGTACTTGAAAAGTCAATAATTGAAATATCCAAGCATGGTTATTAAAACCTTCATATAGGGTTTACAAGACCTAAAATATGGTTTCAAATGATTTCATGATGATATAACCATGTTCCATAGGTCTCAAACCTCAAAAAACATTCATACAAACTATAGATATAGTTTTAAGTATGTTTGCAGGTCATATCAAGAAGGTATATGGCCTTGTCAAGGTCATATCAAGAAGTTTTGGGGCCTTCTCATGGTGATTATATAATCAAGTACATGATTTTCAAAGATTATAAACCTACCTAAATTTTTTAACATTGTTTCCAAGATTTCCATGGTGTTAAAACCTTCAAGATAGCCTTTGTGATCCTCCTCGAGCTTCAAACAAACATAAATAAGTCTTAATATATATCTGCAATAGGGTTTTCAAGACCTCAAGAAAAGTTTCAAACAGTATTCTCAATTACTTTAGGCCTAAAAGGCAAGGTTTCACATTTTTAAGACTGATCAAGAAGATAAATCACATAATTACAAAGCTTCCTAGACTAACATGTAGGTCTATGTAGTCATATAAATTATGAAAATTGGTAACTTGAGTGTGGCTAATGATACCCAACCCATAGGTCCCTCTTTCTTACTCTCATGACCCTCATAGGCATCTTTTCATTAATTCCAAATCACCTGTAGCCTTCCAAACTTGATCCTAACTCATTCAGATAGCTCTTTCCTTGACAAATCTATCCCCCAATCTCATTAGCTCAACACTATAACGCTAGGCCATTTAGTGTCTACTTTTGACACTCTTGTCCAAGTGCATTTTTGCCTCAATGGTTAGTTCATCTTAGTTCATATTCCTCTTCTTGTCATCCTAATGTGAGCACATCCAACCCATGACCAACATATCCCTATAAAATCCCATTCAAATTTTATTTAGAAGGGGTTAGAAATTATTACAAGGCAAGCAAGAATACAAGCAAGACTACTCAGGCATACTTCCCTATTCTCTACATACAACCATCCAATATTACTACAAGATTATTTAAATCCTTACACTAGTCCTTAGCCACCTCAAGCACACCTAGTTTTAGCACTTTCATCTTCATACACATTATTTCTCAAAGCACCTCAAGTGGAAGAACTACATATGGCTTGATCCCTCTTCAGAGTATTAGTATGTAGGAAGTGTGCCCACACAAGGAGTTTGGATATGTGTTCAGTGCATATTACACACACTAATCCCCCCTTCTTTCTCAAAGTTTGTCAAATCACAATAGAGCCTAGGATTTGAGGACTAAAACATCTTTACAAGGAGTTTTGAAAACATCCAATAATTAAAATTTCATAGGCAAACTCACATAGACATAACAAACAAAACCCAAAACAATCAAATATCTTAGAAAATAGTGGTAGAAGAGTAATATAGTGTTGGACCCTAAGGTGTCTTATTTTAGCACTCCTATCCAATCATAAAATTAATGTTAGATCTTGATTTACGATAGTGTCCCAGTCTTGCATAGTGAATTATGGACCTTACAATAGTTATCTCCATCTATTTTTAGTTAAGTCTTATTTTCTCTCCTTTATTACTATTTTTAGAAAGATTTAAATTACATTCAAATCATAAAAATTAGTATCTTAATTAATATATATTTATTTACTAATTTTATTACTCCAAACCCTTAACTAGATTAGAAATAATAGACCAATATTCCCAAAATTATTAAATCATTTGGTGCACCTGACTTACTTCGTTTGTACATAAAAACCCTAGAAACCCTAGTGTAAATTTCCTAATAATTATTATTATATTTTTATGATTTTTTACCTTCATAATAAAATCAAAAATTAGCGTTAAATTTTAAAATTTTGTAGTAATTTTAAAATAATTTTCTTTTAAACCCTAGTTTCCCATACTAGGTCTCGATATTTTCCTAGTATTTTTCCCATATTTTTTTGAATTTTTACTTACATATTTAAATCACAAATTCACTTCAAATTTTAAATTACATAGTAACTTTGAAAATTTTATAATTCAAAACCCTAATTGCATGTACTATATCCTATTTGCTTCTTGAGGTATCACCTTAGATGTTTATAAGTTTCGTATCCTTTTTATGTATATTCTAGTTCCTTGTTTAAATTACATTTGTTTAATCATTTATTTCATTATTCAAGTTATTTTACTTATGCCACCTAAGCTCTTTGAATCTCTTATTTTGAGATGAAGTGCAAGACTTATTAGTGACCCTCTTGAATTCACGCAGATTCCTTCAACTCGATCATATACCATGGATAAACAACTAGCTCAGGTGTTATCTATAAATCCTACACATCCAGATTATACCAATTTCAATGACGATAACTTCGATGATGAGAAGTATGAGAATAATGATGATGATACAAACATTGATGTTCATGATCCACCACTTCAGACTCAGGATCCACTTCCACCTATTATTAATAATGAAGTTGTCCTTAACAAGGACTTGATCCTACAAAGTTTTTGACAAAGACTCAATGACCATCCTCGAGATCATACTCCTATTTTACAATCTATCATGGAAATAAAAAAGGATAAGCAAGTTGAGTCTTCTATTCCTTTAGAGCATCTAGTTGCACATGATATTACAAGGGCAACTATGTCTCAACAACCCCCTATAGCAACCCAACCAGCCTTTATACCACCAGCTACAACTAGTATATCTTTGTCTCCTGATATGGCATCCCTTGTGCAAGAGATAAGGTCTCTTAAATCTAAAGTGATACATATTTATAAATGTGCCTCTAGACCTACATAGGCTTTGGATTATTTTTCTCTATTGCATACACCATTAGCATGTCATATTTCTTCTACACCCTTGACACAAGTTTTGTTCAACCCAAGCTTACTGTATATGATGGCAATGGTGATCCAGAGACACATTTGAGAGAATTTCATGCAACATGCTTGGAATATGTATCAAATGACTGGCTACTTACCAATATATTTCCATGGAGTCTAAAGGATTATGCTTTACAATGGTTCTATAGTCTATCTAATCAATCGATCAATGCATTCAATCCTTTAGCTAACATGTTCCTAGCTCATTTTAGCATCAACATTGGTGATAAATTTTCATATGCCCAAGTTGTATAATAGAAACAAAGGTCAAATGAGAATCTCATAGATTATGTTCTTTTGTATAAGACTATCTTGGCTAAGATGACTATCCCCATGGCCAATCAAGAGTTACAAGATCTGTTCAAATAGAGTCTTCTACCAGCCTTGCATGAATCAATAATGTTCAAAAGGTTCTCTTCCTTCACTGAATTATGTCACACACTAAAAGAAAGAGAAGTCAAACTAATCTCAATGGGTAAACTCAAGTACACAACCATATCAAAAACAACAAACAAGAGTAACAGTAAATTCTCATACAAATTCAAGGTCAATGATAGCAAGAGTCATAATCAACCTACAGTCAATATGGCTTTAGAACCCCCTCAACATGTGGTTTTATTAGCACCTCCTTAGGAAACCTTCACCAATCTTCTAGTTCCTCTAACTAGAGTTTTAGAATAGCTTTTGGAATGTAATATCATATCTTTCCCTCTTATTTAAAAAGTTTATCCAATAAATCCTCTTCCATGGGGATATGATCAACGTGCATTTTATAATTTTCACAAGGCACCAGGCCATATAACAAATAGATGCATCATCTTGAGACACAACATATAGTTTCTAATAGATGATAATGCTATTGACCTTGGCACTCCATTTTTGATCCAAAAATTAGAAGCTTTGGTTGAAAGAAATTCAAGAAATAAGAACATAATAACAATAATGATACCTCTAAGAAGAGATGTCTTATTCATAAAATTTGTAGACCCAAACATATGCCTATCTCTGAGAAGAGATGTCTAATTTATATTTTGGGTTACATATTAATTTATAAATGTTTTTAAGGTGGTAGGAGGATGTGTAAGGTCACCAACCTCGAGGGAGATTAAGTGGTTCGACTTCCATGATTTACAACAATATAGAATTCAAGGAATTACTATTTTTAGAAACTTACTATTTTTAGACTGCACTACTAAAATTAAAATTTGGGGCACTTCCATTGGGTTTTTAGGGGTCAAAATCCATTGAGAAAAGCTCCATTCCATCTCACCATATTCTCCTCATTCTTAAATTTCTAGTGGTTCAAACGGTGAGTCAATTGGAGCTACGGTGCAAAAGTTATGGCTCCCAAAAGTTCTATCATTAGTTGGGGTGGACCCATCACCTGAATTGTTGCCCGGATCATTCCTCCCTCCTTAAGAAGCAATGGTCCCCATTGAATCAAGATTTGTCATCAAGTGTGGAAATTATATTTTGATTTGATTCTTGATGCATACTTGGAATGGACTGTGCTTTATGGAACTGTGCAGGGCCTAATTATTCACCATTTCTATCTGGCCATCAGTCTATGCATGGAAGGTCGTGAACTTATTTAGCTTGGTATCTATTTGCTTTTTTTGTTGTGTTATTTGTGTAGTCAAGGCTGCAACATCAGCCCTTTTGGATTCTTGTGGCTTGACCACCATGAGAACAAATTTCTTAGCACTAATTAGAGAGATAAATGTAGAAGGTGGTACCTCTGGTACCCTATAACATCATGTTCCAAGAGTGAGAGTGATCCTTCGAGTTCTTGATTCATATATTCCATGTCAATCATACATGAATGGCTAACCAAAGAGTACATCACAAACATCTAGATTGACCACATCACATAAGACCTCATCTTGTAAACATTTTATTGCATATGAGAGAAGACATTGGTGGGTGACACGGAGGTTTCTCCCTGGACTCAACCATCCAATACTGTATGGCTTTGGGTGAGGCTTCATGGATAGATTTAGGCTTTTCACAACATTAGTAGAGATTAAATTCTTTTGACTTCTACTATCAAGAATGAAATGCAGAGGCTTACCTTTCACCCATAACTTAGAGTGAAACAACCTTTCCTTGTCATCTAGCCTCTCCTCATGGGTCTATGATGAGGTAATAATGGCTTCATGCTCAACATCTATAATCTCTTCTTCAACCTCTTCAACTATAGGGTCTGTATGAGGTAGAGTAGTAGATGTTGAAGATTGTGACTCAAATAGTAGGGACTTGATGGCTCGACATTCTTCTTTGGAGTGAGTTCTAGATTTGTGATAATCACAACACTTCCCAATCTTTCCTTCTTTTTGCTTACAATTTTGGCCTCATGTTTGACCTTCTTTGTCACTTTTCCATTTTAAAGGTTGACTCTTCATATTCATTCTTCCATGCTTCTACTCAATCTTCACTATGAACTTGTACACCTCACTAGGGGTTTCCAAATTGAAGAGTTCCATTTCTCCTCATATGTACCATTATAGTCCACCATGATATTTGAGAACCTTATGTTTCTCACTTTCTTGGATGCCCAATCTCATAGATAGAGAATGAAAAATATCAGTGTAATTATGAACAAATTGTTCCTTACCTTGGTGAAGTTGTTTCCACTCTATATACAAATTGTCATATGCTCTAATGGGGTAGTATTCTTCCTGTATAGCTTCTATGAAATCATCCCAAGTATTCTACCTCAAGGCCAATATCATCTACACTGAATCTCTTATTGTACACTTCCCACCAATTTTTGACACATAATAATGCTTTCAAAAGAGCAAAAGTGATCTCTTTATTGGTGAATTTATTTACAATAAAATAAGAAGATAATTGATCCAACCAATTTTATACTACATCATCATTGATTTTGCCTTCAAATGTATGGATATCAAAATTCACCTAAACCTTGAAGGGTGTTGGGGCACTGAAAGGATGTGGGGGTGCAGATGAGGAGCCAGAATTTCCCATCAAGATTTGTTGGATAAATTGAGCTAATTATTTTAGAATTTGTGCTTATTGCTATTGGAGAGCTTCATTCACCATTTCCTTGAAAGTATCAGATGTCTCGGTGTTGTCTACTATTTGAAGTCATTTGGAGTGAATAGGTGGATAGTCTGTTGGTTTTATTTTCCACCCAAGCTTCCTATAATCTGACCTCATTCTTAGGATCATACACTCTAAAGACAAACCACTATGATACCACTGATCCAAAACTTAGAATATTTGGTTAAAATAAATTCAAGAAACAAGAACAACACCATAACAATAACAATAATGCTATCTCTTAGAAGAGATGTCTTATTCATAAAATTTGCAGACCCAAACATATGCCTATCTCTGAGAAGAGATGTTTGATTTCTATTTCAAGTTACATCTTCATTTATAAATGTTTTTAAGGTGGGAGGAGGATGTGTAATGTCACCAATCTCAAGGGAGATTAATTGGTTTGGCTTCCATGATTTACAACAATACAAAATTTGAGGAATTACTATTTTTAGAAACTTACTATTTTTAGACTGCACTACTAAAATTGAAATTTGGGTCACTTCCATTTAGTTTTCTAGGGTCAAAATCCATTAATTAAATATCCATTCCATTTCATTGAAATATCCTCATTTTTATCTTTCCAATGATTCAAACGGTGAGTCAATTGGAGCTACAATGCAAAATTTATGGCTCTCAAAAGTTTTTTCATCAATTGGGGTGGACCCGTCACCCAAATTATTGTCTGAATTGTTGCCCAGATCAAGTTGATCCTTTGTAGGCAAAGAAAACAAAGGATAACTCTTTGAAAATATTATCGTATCCTTTTTCATAGCATTATAAATAAGAGAAATGGGATACATTAGGTGTTCACCATGCATATCATTCACATGCACCAATAGATACATAAAGGGCACCTTTACTTGAGTTACATCTCTTGAGCAACATGATTGGTGTATACAATTTCAGAGTTCTAAATAGACCTTCCATCTCTTTCTTAGAGTAGGATATGGTTGAGGATGATTCAGATTATCATGCACTCTTCATCAAAGCTTACTTTCATAATCATCCTATTCATAATTTTCTCATAGATAATGGATCTAGTGTGAACATTTCCACTATGACATCATTACAGCATTTGGGATATTCAGAGCAAGATATTACCCTGACAGACATAGTTATCAATGAATTCAGTGTACACATATAGATTTCATTGGGTGATATTGTACTTCCTCTATAAGTTGGTCCAACGCTTGTGGCCACACTATTTACTATTATTCCCAATGCAAGATTTTTCGATATGTTACTTGCTAGACCATGTATTCAAAAACTTTGAGTAGTACCTTCTATAGTTCATAGATGCATGAAACTCATTCATGCTAATCAAGTTGTCATAGTTGGTGGAGTTCCATATGAGTAACCACTCCCCACTTCAGAGCCATCTTTTACTTTGCATTCACTAGTTTTAGTTTAGCCACCAGTTTCAATTTCTCCACTAGTTTTAGTTCTTCCTCTAGTTTAGATTTAGACATAGTTGGGGCCTCCATCACCAGCACAAAGATTTTATAAACTTCCACAGAGGTCTCTTTTAGAGAAACCATAATTTTAGGATTCTAGATAGCTTCCATCTATAGTGTTCACACATAGGGCAGTCTCATTGAGGTCTTATGCCTCTACACATAGAGCACATGTTCAGAGAGTTTCTCCTACTACCATATGGGTCCCTAAGAGCCTTATAGTTGCATCCACTTCTCAGAGTTATAGGGGGACCCCATATTCAATTTTTAATTTAGATATTTTAGATAGCTTATAGCATATAGAAATTTTAGAGTCACGGTCTCATCCATTCCATCATGATTCATGATGTTACACGATCCCTCTCATCGATATAGGACACCGTGATAGGGAGTCTCACATGAGAATCATCGATTAGTATCATTTCTTTACCTAATTACTTTTAAATTATCTCTATTTTATTTATTTTACATAGCTTAATTCCAAAATACAAAAATAATACAAACTTTTAAAATACAAAAACATTCAAATAATTCAAAATTCTAAAAACATTTTGATTGTATGCATCATCCATGCTTTACATATATACTACTATGTTAGACTTACATTTGTTGTTCTATGTTATTGTTTATTGATTTATCTACACTACCATACTTCACTTTATCTTCGTTGAGTGTGTGTAGTGACATCCAGATCCTTGATTGCTTCACTCTACCCATTGAAGGGGCATCCTACTTCTACATTTGAGATACATATCGATATACATACCCATTAGGGGCATCTTCTACATGACTACATCATCTAGGATATGTCATTCTTATACCACACACTCTAAATTATCATGTTGATGTACATTACTTATTAGATTATATAGATTACTCTATCGACATTCCATTAGTATATAGCACTTATGTATTTCCTTAGCATATACCTAGTCTTCTACTAACATGTCTTGCATACTTTCACTTCTTGCTTTGATTATTTAGATACGATTGTATTTCTAGTATACTACATGCTTTTCTTTCTTGCTTTACATAGCTAAATGTGATTGTATTTATCAATTCTTATTTGTCTCTTATATGTGCCTTAGGAAATTTTCCAATGTCCTTTGCTTCTATTCTTGTGTGTGCCTTAGGACATTTGCCAATGTCCTTTGCTTGTACTCTTCTACATGATTGTGTCTTTCACACCAACCTTGCCCATTTTAATTATATTTTTATGTGGCATTTGAACATGCCTTGTATGTTTTCTTACTAGTTTGAGTGATGTGTGCCCATGTCCCTTGTTTGCTTGGATCTTTGGCCACTCTTGTATGCTTCTTGTTTCTTGCCTTGTGTGCTTGTTTGCTTGTTTAATTCTCATTGTTTGCAATGCCATGATCCACATCATGCATTATTTTTGCTTTATTGGATGTCATGATGGACATCATTCTCCATCCCTCCATGACAACTAACAACTAATAATTAACCAAACTTCTAGTTCCAATTCAATACATTGTACATGCTACTACATTTTTATATCTATCTATGCATACCCCTATTGATATAACAATCTCTCATTATAAACCATGCTATATCTTGAGATATCTTATTGATTATCATTTCTATATCATGTATATTTGTAGTATAACACAATTATAGGGCTCTTTCTTCTGAGGACAGTCATTGTAGGGTCTTCATTCCTACCCTCATAGAGATCAGATCTCCTAACAATCAAAAAAGCAATTTTTAGAACACCCAAAACAACATCCAGACATCAAACCAGATAGAATAGACCGATAAAATAGTGAAAATGTCAAAATAGTTACCAGATTTAGCCTAGGATAATAGTGCCAAGATTGGACTATAGTGTCGGACCCTTTAGTGTCCATTTTTGGTGCTCCTATCCAAAAAAACAAAAAAAAAAGATTTTCTAGACATAAGTAAAAAATAGGTTTAGTTATAATTTTTACAGATTTAGACAAATTCAAAATTAGTAGTTTTTAGTACACTTTTTCTTAGATAATCCATATATAAGGGGCATCATGCACAACATGATGGCTCTCACTTCTAGTTTTAGATACGGTAGTTAGTATAACTTCTAGATCATAATACATGTTCTAGACATGAGTGATTGGGGGTAATGTGCATGTCACATTTATTTTTTTTCTTTTCAAATTTAGTACATCACCCAGGCATTCTCAAAAATTGTGTGCCTTATTCCATCTATAGGTGGTTGGCATCATTTTGGAGTGGCTTTCATGTAGCCTAGTTCACCAGTTTTAGATTGGCTTTTATACAAGCCTAATCTCCATCTTTTGGAGTGGCCAAGAGTGGCCTAGTTTATAGCATACATTTAGCTATCCACACTAACATTTTTAGATTATAGAAAATTTATGGGCTTCAAGAGCTATCTCATACGACACACATTTCATATCAGTATCAGTTGATAGCTTCACTTCTTGGGGAAATGATGGAGCCAAAGGACTAGCTAGCCTTTGTATTCTTGAGCCACCTACTTAGAGGGATTGTACACATAGTCCAAAAATCAATCAACACATGTAGGATCATGCAGCTTGACTTAGTGGGTGATGATGGAGCCAAAGGGCCAACCTTTACATTCTTGAGCCACTCTTAGGGAATTGAGCACTCAACTTCATTTATGATATTACTCTTAGTACAGCACATACCTAGCATTACTCAACATCACAACAAGTTTTGTATTAGCTCGCATACTCAGTGAGGTATATTTGTACATTTCTCTTCCTCTTTTTCTCTTATCCAATTTTGTACGTTCTTATTTTAGATATAGCATATCTAGTAAGAACTAATCTACTCTTTATTTTCTTTTGTAGATTTACACTTCATAGTGTGTTCTCTCTATGCACACCCAGTATCACACAACTTCATGAGCTTCACCCTTGTAGGTAAGTTTAGGTACACTTTCTATTTTAATTTTATCCTAGTATTTCACTTTGCTACATCACTAGAATAAAGGGGGGGAAATGTAGTCATATAAAATGTGAAAGTTGGTAACTTGAGTGTGGCTAATGACACCCAACCCATAAGTCCCTCTTGCTTGCTCTCATGACCCTCATGAGCATATTTTCACTAATTCTCAATCATTCATAGCCTTCTAAACCTAATCCCAACTTAGCAAGACTATTCTTTCCATGATAAATCTATCCCCCAGGTCTCATTAGCTCAGGACTATAGTGCCCAGTTTGGACTATAGCATTGGGCCCTCTAGTGTCCGCTTTCGACACTCCTATCCAATTGTATTTTTTCCTCCAATGGTCAGTTCTTCCCAGTTCTTATTCCTCTTATTATTGACCTAATGTGAGCACATCCAACCCATGACCAACAGATCCTTATAAAATCCCATTCAAAATTCATTTATAAGGGGTTAGAAATTATTACAAGGCAAGCAAGAATACAAGCAATACTACTTAGGCATACTTCCCTATTCTCTGTATACAACCACCCAATATTAATACAAGATTATTCAAATCCTTACACTAGTCCCTAGCTACCTCAAGCACACCTATTTTTAGAATTTTCATCTTCGTACACACTATTGCACAAAGTACATCAAGTGGGAGAACTACATATGGCTTGATTCCTCTTTAGAGTATTGGTATGTAGGCAGTGTACCCACGCAAGGGGTGTGGATACATGTTTAGTGAATCTAACACACACTAAACCCCCCTTATTTCTCAAAGTTTGTCAAAGCATAATAGAACCTAGGGTTTGAGGACTAAAATAGCTCTACAGGGAGTTCTACAAACATCTAAAAGTCAAAATTTCATAGGTAGGCTCACACAGACGTAATGAATAAAACCTAGAAAGCTCAAGTCTCTTAGACAATAGTGGAAGAAAAGGAATATAGCACTGGACCTCAAGGTTTCCTATTTTATCACTCCTATCCAATCATAAAATGAAGGCTAGATCCTGATTTACAATAGTGTCTCAGTCTTGCATAGTAAATTTTAGACCCTATAACAGTCATCTTAGTCCATTTTTAGCTGTCTTATTTTCTCTCCCTTATTACTATTTTTAGAAAGATTCAAATTACATTCAAATTATACAAATTAGTACCTTAATTATTGCATATTTATTTACTAATTTTATTACTCCAGACCCTTAACTAAACTAGGAATAATACACCAATATTCCCAAAACTATTAAATTAGTTTGTAGTAGGGTTTTCAAGGCCAAAAACAACATTTAAAACATGATCCAAGAATAATCATGATTTTTAAAAGTGACAAAATTGGTTTCAAGTCCTAATAACTCATCCACATGCTATGTAAGGTCTAAAAAATAGGTTGTAAGCATTCTCTTAGACCCTATAGAACTGCAGGCTTCTTATAAGGCTCCATTGACTATGTAGATGGTGACTCCAAATATTTTTAAAATCTTAAAAGCCTCTTAAAAGATCAAAATATTTGGTTTTTCACCATTAGCTTAAGTGGGTTTTTAATATTTTAGAATATGTTTTTAAGGTCATGGGCCTGCTACCAAGGTTTTAGATGGGTTTCAAGTATTTATAATGGCATTCAAGGTTTACAGACCTTTTACAAGATTTCATGACTACTCAAAAGGGTTTTAAGATCTAAATTAACCTACCTACAAGTTTGAGCATGGTCTCAAACATACTCTAAAATAACTTACAATTCAATAGGCATAATTTTAAGGGTTTCCATGATTGTAAGGCTTCTAACAGGCCTGTGACCAAGTTTGTAATGTTTCCATGCTAATCTAATGCCAGAAGGAGATTGAGAAGGTTGGGTAGGGATAAAAACAAGCCTAAAATATAAATATTGTAAGTCTAAGATAGGTTTCATGATCTCTAGAACACATCATCAGGACAATGCAAGTTTCTTCTACCTTCTCAAGCATGGCCATAGTTGGAAATAGGCTCTTTATGAAGTGCAATAGTAGTGGTAGGAATTCATGTGACAATAGTTGTCAAAACTAAAAAATAGGCACAATATTCATGTGACAATATTTGTCACAACTAACAAATGGGATCATTGCAATATTGAACCTATGTTTGCTCATATGACTAGAATTTTCATGTCTCCGTTAGTTGCCTAGACAACAATAGTGACATGCAATGGAGATAATATTTAAAGTATATATCATCCAGGTGTCACATTATAATTCACTACAATTCAAAAAAGTGTTTTCCAAGGATGTGAAACCACTATAAATTCAAAATAAATTGTATCCTTTTGAACATTATTTCTTAGGTAAAATAATTTTGGAGATATGCCAAAACATTCTTGATGGAATTTTCAAACATATTTTCATTGGAGTAGTGCATGTTAGACAATTATTTTTATATAATATGTATCATTATTAATGATGTGCACATCTCGTAAATTATTATTACACTTAATCTCTATAAGATTACAAACACAATCTTGATAACGATAATAAAATAGAGATATATACAATTATTAGAATGCAAAAATTGGCTGCCTCACGTGTTCCATCCATGCCTTGAAAATAATTCAAACATTCAAGTCATGTTCTCAATAGAAATACAGGCAATGGAATAAATGAAATAAACTCTTATAAAATATTATAATATAAGTTGCTCTACACTATTACTATTATGATCTACATCATATGTGTCACAATACAAGTAGAGTTTTATGTATTAAATTTGTAAATTATATTTAGTTTAGAAAATATAATGGGGAGGGGTGAGAGATTGGGGATTGTATTGGTGTTAAGAGGCCTTTATACATATTTTCCAGGCAAAAAAAATCATAGAGGTGTACAAAATGTGAACATAATAAAAAATTTAATAAATTAAAACAAAATCCATAAGGTGAAATAAACAAAAATATTTAAGGTGAAATATTTTTGTATGTATTTGTGTGTGTGTGTACATACATATATATGTATGTATACACATATGTATGTATTTACACACACACACACACACACACAGATACATAGAGAGAGAGAGAGAGAGAGAGAGAGAGAGAGAGAGAGAGAGAGAGAGAGAGAGAGAGAGAGAGAGAGAGAGAGAGAGAGAGAGAGAGAGAGAGAGAGAGAGAGAATTCATAAAAACCATACATACATATAAATTTACATACATACATGCATGCATCATACATACATATAATATTCATAAAATCCATAAAGGTGTACAAAATGTGAACGTAATAGAATATCCTAGGTCAATGTTGTATAGGTATACAATGCCAAAAAACCATACATCAATCCATATAGGCATACAACAAAATTTCATAAGACATAATTATAATCATCAAAATGCATCGCCTCAAAACACGTCTGTAGCTCAACCTGTTCATATTAAATATAAATATTTTCATAAACTTTACATACGAGAAAAGATAATTAAAAAATTAACAAGTTACTTTTAAAATCACATAAAATTTATTCAAAGGTGAACTTACTATAATCTGGTGGTCATAGTCAATTTGTGCCTAGTGCTCAATAGGATCAATGATAGGTTGAGGCTAATGAACAGGAGTGTGAAATGGATAACCAATAAGAGTAGGACCCTATATATATATATATATAATATATAATATAATATAATAATGATTTAAAATTGCCTGACAAAAATTTAAAGAAACTGACCAAATCATTGAAATATAATAGCTAAATTTAAAACTTAAATTGTCTTGTACCATGTCATGCCTACTAATATTGGAATAAGACTAAAAGACATCATCGGAGGAATCTACATAGAAAATTGTTTCATGCATCAGCTATTTGCACAAGTACAGAGAAAAATTATAAAAAAAAATCCATATTTATATTTAAACATTGAAATAACTATCACACATCTATCAATTACTGTACAAATGAAATCATAATAGTAACACTAACATTTGCTCCTACTCGAATAGATGGTGGAGTGTCTAGCATGGTCATCAACTAAACAAATAAAATATCATTGTTAGTCACTTGATCATATATATATACAAACTTACATACATGTAATGAGCCATAAAATTAATAACTCTTTAAAAATTACCTCCATATATGTGTTTAAGGTCATAGTATTAAAAGCATATGTGCACATGTAGTGTCCACAATCCTCTTGCAACATAAAAAATTACATATACATTATTGAGTTTTCTATGAAAAATAATTATTTCCTTTTCAATTTTACAAATATTTTAAATTTAACATGGACCTAACAATTTTATTTGCAATATGTAAAACATAAAAGATACCTAGGAAGTTGTAAGCAAGAGGTCCAGACCAAATGTAGATGACTGAAAAATATCAATGACATCAACATCATTTAGGCCCCCAAAAAGACTACCATGAGTGGGCTACATTAAATCCTCTTTTTCCTCCTTAGGTCTAGTGTATATAGAGCCACATGATTTGTAATGGTGAGGTCAGGTAGCAATGCTAGATGAAGCCTCCCCATGTCCACCTTTGCCAATAGTAGTATGAGAAATCTGACTCGTATGTTGAATGAGTGTGTTAGTAAATGCCTTAAGTGCATCTAAATTATTAATATCTAAGGTATCATTAACTCTAGAGGGTATTATCTTAGGAGGTTGTGGTTTGGATAGGTGTTCTCCCAAGTTGATTAGGTGCATGACATGTATTCAAACTATCTTGTGCATATCCTTTTTCTCTGCCCTGAAACTCTAAGAAATCAAAACAATTTGGAACTCCATAAGGACAAAATCACAATAGATTTGTCTCAAATAATACATGGGGACCTCATTATTATTGTAAGGTAGGTGATCAAATACTATCCACCATCAGTCCAATTTTTTTTATTTGATCAACTACTGGGTGCACCAATGGAATATAATCTATTTGGTTATCACATCTAGAGGTGCACCAATTCTTGCATCATTAAATAACGCATAAATTTGGGATTTGGTTATTTCATTATCTCTCATAATGGTCACAAAAAAATTGTTAGAATAGTATGCCCTTCATCTATTTATATAATTATCCTACCTATCAATTTTTCCTGTTATGTGTCAAATTCACCTATTAATGTCTCTAATGTATTTGATAGAGAATTTTGGTGGGGGTTATTTGAATGGAGATCCCTCATTGACTTAATTAAATTCTTAGTTTCAATTTTATTTTCTATTATGATATTTTTCAAATCCTCCTAACTACCCTAGGGGGTTAAGGAAGTATAGGAGGGTTAGAAGAGTTTTGTGAGCTAGGAGGATTTTGCAAGTTACGAGAGTTAGTTTGTTCATTTTCAATTTATACATTATACACTGCATGTGAAGGTGTATTATGCATTAAAAACTAAAAAATAAATAATTTCAACAAATAAATAATGGAAATGCAAGAACAATCACCAACTTTATTTAGAATTCCACTAAAGTTTGCTTGCATAACTTTCCTATTGTGTACCTTGGTTGTCTCTATAAAATTAAAATTCAAATCTTTGGTTGTGTTTTTGTGATTTACGTTGATGTCAAATGAAATGCATCAATGGTTTTTAAATTTATGTCATCAATACCATGTACATAGTTTTAAAGCATAAAATTATGTATGATATTTTAAAGCATAAAAGCACATACACAAATTTTAAGCATAAAATTATGTATGAGATTTTAAATCATAAAAGCACATACACAAATTTTAAGCATAAAATCATGTACACAATCTTGACTTGGTAATTACCAAGCCTATGTGACAACACCATGTATGTGTATTTTTAAATCACGTACTTATAATTGTTTGAATCAATTTAAACACAAAATATTTCCACTTTTTGGCCCCCTTTTTTCATTCACAGACTCTAGAAAAATGTCAAATTTATGGAAAACAAATACAAATGCCTAATTTGTTCTCAACATCTTATTATATGTCTTATATGATAAAAATTGATACATCAATGATAAAATAATTTTAACAAATCTATAAAAAAAAATCAATAAACAAATATAGATGATATATAAATGATATACAACCTTAGAAACACATTACTTAATAGACAAGAAATGTTTGCTCAACAAGTTGTCCACATAGTTTCTTCAGTGCCATTGAATAGTTGTTCTAGGAAATGCATATTCATAAACACAAGTCCATTAGACCAGCATATATTCATCTAAAATCACTAACACTTTTGAGGCACGAACTAGATGAATTAGAAGACATAATATGCAAAAATTTAATAGACTACTATGTTCAACGACCACAAGCATTACTAGAAATCTACCTTGCTAAATTTATCTCTAAATATAAAAAAAAGGAAAACAATTGAACAAAAGATAGACCCCATGTTATTTGATCTATCAAATTAAAATAAAAATCTTGACATTAAAAATTATTATAGAGAAAAACTATTATTATATGTACCTTTCATAGAAAATGAAAACAATCTAAAACATGGTTACAAAAAATGGAGTTTTACATAGTCATTCCATGAAAAAGACAACCAAAAAAATGAAGCCAAATATACTTATTTCATAAACTCTACTTGGGGAAACATAGATGAAATTGTTGACAACATTAAATTTGTCAATAATGATACTGACACAATAACTTTGAACCCTAAAAACCATGTAACTACCCATGAAAACTATGATCTCAAATATGATTTACATTTCTTATAAGACTTAGATAAAGAAAATTGATATGAAACCTTTTGAAATAAGCAAACACTCATTTATATCTGACAACAATGATTATTAAAAAAGAAAGAGATCTTTGAACAAAGAACAACAAGCAATTGAAAAAGATATAGTAATGAAAAAGTGAATGAATCCATCAAAGCCACTTTACCTATTTTTAATAGGAGGTGATGGCACATGGAAGACATACACAACAAAATTTATATATGAAATTATACTCTATTTATATAACAACTTCATTGACAACAAAAGTGTGACTAATAATAATATACACTGGAAAAGTATCATACAGTGCTAGAGTAGTAACATTGCACTCTGCATTCCTCTTACCTTTTAACAAATTAGAACTTATTCCAATTGATTTTAATATGCTCGACACACTATCAAATCACTATAACCAACTACATCTCCTTTTCACAGATGAAATATCGCTAGTAGGCTCATGTTTCTTGTATTCAATAGATAAAAGGGTGTGAGATATAATGCACATTCCTATAACCTATTTTGGAAATTTAGATATGTTTTTTGGTGGATACTTTTATCAAGTGCAACCTGTAAATGATTCTATAATATTTGAATGTCCAAAAATAAACAATGAACTCATTCCATATGGCTTTTGAGAAAATAATGTAAAGATCTACAAATTGTAAATAATAATACGTCAAAGCAACTGTAACTTCATAGCAGTTCTTAATCCTTTTCATAGAGCATATCAAACTCACAATGACATAGCTTATATCAATTAAAATTATTTGTGACTTACACCTAACAGTCTAAAATTCCCATACCTCTTTTACAAAAATGATGATGGTAACAAACACAATACTAAGATGTTATCTATTGTGCCAAGAAATATTATCATTATCCATGCAATTGATGAACAAGAAACTATATATGAATGAAAACAACCATGTTGTTTCTCATCCATGCTTCCTCCTATCATCATATTGAAACTTGAGATGCTAGTTTAAATCTATGATGGAAATCACAACATTAAATATGGATTAGTTAATGGCTCGAATGGAACACTCAAAGCACACACTACTACAAATGGCATATGCATACTATGTATCAAATATAATGTTCCACATATTAGGCATCACTAATGCATGAGATTATCTCACCTATATTATAACTCCATTCCATAAGATTAGACACTGATCTTGTGTTTTGCTAAGCCTATACAAAACACATGTAAAAACCATACTCAAATAGTTCAAAAATAATTCAAATATAGATTGCATGTGCATGAGTAATACACAAATCTTGAAGTCTCACAATGGATGGCCTTACATTTGACCCATCTAGAGTCAAACATCATGGATTAACATATACAAAATTGTCACGTGTAAGAGCCATTGAGTCATTGTACTTATTAGCTCCATTAACAATGGAAAATTTCAACGCTAAATAAAACATAACAACAAAGATGTTGCACCTACAACCACATGCAAAATGGCAATTAGAAAAAATATATAAATGATTTAGATACTAGTTATCACACTATTATCTCATCATTGAACATAAGAAACAAGCACATGTGCAAGACATGCTCAATTATCATGACATGATGCAATCCAATATATTATGTTTGCAAGAGACACGTATTGAAAACATTATATTTGATAATTTACTACACCATCTCCATTGTATTTCAATGTATCATGTTCATGGAATCATGATTTTCATAAGAAACATATTTGCATTTTGAAAATAATGTAATACAGAGCAAGTAATGTTGAAGCATCTATCACAATTATTAAAAATAATATCCATGAAATTAAAATTATCAATTTATACACAACACCAACTACGCTAATGTTAGATATTATATATGTTACGAATAACACATTAGCAAATGTACAAAAAATAAAAATTACATTTATAATGGGTGATTTCAATATTGACATTAAAAAATAATATAAAAATTCAAAAGTACTTTATACAGGACAACTCATAATATGATTTTCTTACTAGAAAAGCCAAATACATTGTCAACACCAATTATTGATCACATATGGTCAAATGTTGAAATATAACATAATTACATTTTTAAAATAGATTGTTATTGGAGTGATCACAACATTATTTGATTAGCTTTAATTAATACACATCTACAATAATATAATATGAAAATACCAAATTCATATAATAAGTTAGTCTTCATATTATATACTCATATTTTGCATATCAAAATACAAATTCACATACTCAAACATCCATTTTTTTGTTACTTTTCTTCTAATTTCATTACACAGTCACAATCAACATGAAGAGGACAATCCAAAGCACTAAAGATGACCAAACACCACAAAAAGAAGCAAAAAGGTAAGCACTAGCAAAATTATAGTTTTCTTTCAAATTTCATATCATTTCATAATTATACACATTTACATTATACTTATTTTTTTCAAAAAAATAATAACCTCTTCTACATTGCTATTAATCAATGATCTTAATAGCTACAAAATAGGGGATGTCTTTGAAGAAAATGTCCTTGTCACCTACAAAACAATGTTGCAAAAAGACCTAAATAGACAATTATTGTGTGCACATTAAATAGATGCAAAAGGGAAAATGAATATTACACTTAATATACCTAACAACTTTATTTGCATACACGAACAAAAAACTGAGCCAGGAAAAGTAATACATATTTCCCATTTTAAAATCTCTCCCAAAACAAGCTACGATCATGGATATTATGATACAATACTATTATTCAATGAATCCAACATAGTACAGAGCATACCTCTCATCTCTATAGAATACCAATTCATTCTAGATTCAATAATTAGCTAGTTGGTAGTTAGCAATGAAGCTTATGCGACTGGCTTAATCGCTTGTGACATCTACCAAAAAATTTGGTATGCAACTAATTTTAGAATTAAAAGATGGTACTACTGAAGATGATACAACAAAGGTATACTTCTACCTCTACATTAACTTTACATTTTAAATCTACATTTTTTTAATTACAAAACTAAGTTATTCTTTTAATCTCACAGCTTTATCTATTTGGAACTTTTGAGCCTCTATTTCTTGTAATTGAACAAAAAACAATCCAAAGAATTTTGGTGTGCTTGTTCAAAAATCTATTCAAACAACATGCTACTGAAAAAGCTTTGAAAACTACACAAGCAACCTTCATTATATCATTGAAAGCTACAAAGTTTGTCCAAGACTTGTCTATATTTTTACATGCAACAAAAGATGTATGTTATATGTTATAATCAATAATTAGCTTAGTAATGTATATTGTTCTTTCAATTTTGATTTTTACATCTTTTTTTAATCCGATATAATTTAAATACATAGTGTTCAATGCATTCAATAACATTGATTACTTTTTGCACCCACTTGGAAATCGTAGTCCAAAAAAGTTTAACTAGCTTTCATTGTTTAAAAGTTCACATTTCTATTCATTCTACTAGTTATATCCCTAAAGAAAACACTATATTTATTTCAAGAAAAATATGTGTTTTATTTATGTTCAATCTTGACTTTTGCAGGTCGAAGGAACATTGGCAATTGCCACTATATATTCAAATCCATTTCAACTCAATCACAACAGGTGTAGTTTCACAATTGAATCCATGCAAGTTGTCCATGTCACAAATTTTATTTGTCCTTCATGTCACAAATAGAGTTCATATGCATATAATGCCATCGTCTTACTTGCAATCTAAAAACTATGAAAAACCCTAATATACAATGCAATATTTCAAGCCTGTGATTGAAGACAACCCTCCTTGCATTGACATAAATTTCACACGACAACTACATCACAGACAAAGCTAGCACTATCTACCTACTGCAAGAATTTTCACTAAAAGGAAGATTTACTCTTAACAAAGAAAAAGTCATTCTACATGTTGACATAATGAATAATAACTAAGGTACATAATCCACACTTAAACTTTTTTTTTTATAGATTTCAAACCACACACTTCTAACAACTTTTTACTTCTTCTTTCATCTTATAGGAATAAACAATACTAGTGCCTATTGATCATTCGTTGTACAAAAGTTATACCATGTTTTTTCTTCAATTGCCAATGTATATACAAATGTCAATGAATTCTATAAATTTGGCCTAAAATTCTATACATTTTCCTTTGTCAATAACATTTAATTATAAATCTTACTACTAAAGCACTCCAATACACTTTGTTTTACTGATATTGTTCACTTTATATTGTTATTGTTCTATATTTGTCGACAAAAGAAATTACTTTTCATATTTTCTCAAAATCACTGTTAAAAAATTACTTTCTAAGACTCTAATTTCAATGAAACTAAGATCAAATGTAGCATACTATTCATTACAAACACAGGGACTAGTTGCTACGAGACTCTTGTTTATATAGCACCCATTAAAAAAAATTCAAGAAAACTTTGTTATATGGAACCAAGTCATAATGGTAGGTAGATTTGGTTATATAAATACTCTTTGAAACATAAAAATAGTATTGTCAAAACTAATTGTCTTTTTTGTGTGGGTAAGTAGTATTGTAAAAACTAATTGTCTTTTTTATGTGAATAAAAATAAAAATTCATGTAAACCAAAATTTTCCCTTTCATAAATACAACATCATAACTTAGTGATGTAATAATAATCTTTTATAATTTTTAATATTTTATCTAAAAGTTTACCTTCTATCTTATAAACTCTCTTAAAATATTTTAAAAATATATATAAATAAATAAATATGACCATACGGCCATCACTCGGATATGACATTGTTTTGAATATTGAAAACAACATCTCGATCCCATTTAGAAGTGAAAGATAAAACATTTAAGCTTTAATATGAGGAGGCACTAATATTAGAATATATGCCCCTTACACCATCCAAATGAACCCTTTCGACCTTTGACTGGCAAAATGTCGAATAAGTCTACCGATGACCGGATATGGAGGTCGACGTGCCGTAACAATTCGAAATGGTGTCATTGAAACTCTATCTGCAAGTTATTTATTAATTTTAAATCCTGTGTTCACAATCGAATATATTGATTGTTGATCATCCATTCAAAGCTCCAGTGCTCATTTACGTTTTTGAGGGTCCAATATGCCCATCCAAAAGAGGCCTGTCCATATACCTCTAACTGTGCATCTGCAAAACTCTGATAATCCGACTGACTTCCATTTTCCACCATCCATTCCGCCACCCATTCCCCTGAAAAAACAAAAAACTCTCTCTCAGAAACGAGAATGCTATCAATAAACATAAGAGTAAGTAATAGTAATTAGTTGTAGGTATTTTACCAACAAGGATGAGAGGGCCATTGGAAGTAAGGAGGCTGTGCAGAGTGGTAGCCCTCTGGTTGCGGATGTAATCGATGTTTTGCTCAACGGTCATGTTTTCGAATGTGGCATCGTCGAACAGGTTGTAGTAGTGTACATCCACTACTGTGTTGGTTAGACCATTGCTGATCTCAAATAGCTCTTTGGGGTCAGCGGGGCCGATCCTGTTGCACATTATTACATAGGCAGTCCGGGAATGCTTTCGAACAGTGTTGTAGCCTTTGCTGTAATATGTGCTCAAACTGTTGAGATCCACTCCAGGGGCCCGCGGCTCGTTGAGCAGCTCAATGCCCAGAAGGGAGGGGTGAGACCCATATCTGTCGATAGTCACAGAAATCCCAATATTTCGTTTCGTTTAACCTAATCAGTTGTTTTGTATGAAATTTGAATGAAGTTTGTGACGGGTTGTTTTTATTGTGTACCTGGCAGCAAGAAAATCAATGGCAAAAAGGGACGTTTCGATGTTATTTGAGTCAGTCCATTCGATAAAGCCATCTCTGCTTCCGCTGTGCTCATCTCCATTCTGTGAGCCAGGAGCTGCATGGAGATCGATGATCACTTTGATGCGGTGTTTCCTGTAAAACACATTTGAAGCCTTCTGTAACATTCTGATTAATCCCGCCTCTTCCCCTAATTTGTACATTTCTGGAGAAATTTACTTACAGAGCCCATTTGAAGGCATTGTCAAGCGCCTGGAGAGATCCTCCAACGAAAGGAGCTGGGGGATGTGGGTCACTTGCAATCCACCATCCCACTGGAATTCTCACAGTGTTTATGCTATGATTGAAAAGGAAGACAAAATCATCCTCTGTTATGTAACTGTTTCTGTGTTCCTGAAAAGATAACAGAAAGAAAGTATATTAATGTCCAAATAATCAAATAGCTGATGGAAAACTAGATCTAGCTTAGAAAAGAAAAGGGTACTAAGAAATTATTAGCCCACATGAAATAAACAGCACAATTCAAACATCTAGTTTAGACTAGAAAAGAGTACTCCAAAATCATTAGCTCACAACATGGAATGAACAGTACAATTCAATGTTAATTATTGGGCAGTTTGATAATTATACATTATTTTTTAAATTATTAGAAAGGGGAACGACCATAACATAAAGATCCAAATTTAATGAAGAAAAAACAAATCACCAATAACATCATAAGTAAGTATCGTTTATTTGAAAAAAACGAATTTAAGAATTTCAGTAATAAAATGGCTTAGGTTAAGAGAAGCCAATAACACAAGCCTTTGAGGTCAGGTAATCCTATTACTAACACCAGACGACGTTGAATTACTGTGGTTTTGAGATAATTGGTAAGTGGGGTTGATAACTATGAAGAGTGTTGGTTGATTTTCTATCGGTAAAGTATACAATGTCTTCTGATTTAATCCATCCTAATACTATTCCTACCATTTACAAAAGAGTTCGTAAAAAAAACTGATATTATTGAGTAATTGCATTGCGTGAAGGAAATGTGCAAGTAATGTTAGGCGGAAGAAAATGTGAATAGCCGAAAAAAAGAAATGTATTACGTTCAAGACTTGAGCAGCTTTCTGGGGTCCATAGCCGTTTGAGATCTGGAACTCTCCCTGCAGCCGTCCAACTATACTCATATCAAACGTTGCAGCATTATCATCGTCCCATCCAGGCTCCCCTTGAAAATCTGCTGTCAGCTGATCTTTTGATTGCGCCTGATCAGGTGATTACACAACAAATCAGAATTTTTCATTCACATCGTTTACGAATATCCCAAATCTATAAGACGTACCTGCATGTACATTCCATTTGAAACTTTGATGTGCACGCAATTTGAATCGGCCGGATTTCTTATGATCTGAAACGTTTCCCAGTCGCCGGGTTTTGTTGCGACGGCATTAACAATTCCACCGCCTCCATTAGCAGCTCCAATAAACTGTTTATTAAAAACTCTAAGCTGGTAGATCCCAGCTTTCACACGCCATATCTGTTAGGAATTAAACAGGATACAACACAGTTACATCCAGATACACAGCTCGCAACTCTAAATTTTCTTTTAAAAGAAAGACTTCATGCATGATGAAATTAATCCTTTCATTCAACCCTTAAAAAATTAATTCTCAACGTTTCACAAGAAAAATAATAATAATCCTTAACGTGATGCATACCCTGAAAGTCTCCCATCCTGAGGGATCGGTCCTGTTGACTGCAACAACATCTCCCCCTCCGTTTTCTGCAACTATGTAGGTTCCTTGTTTCACCGATTTCAATTGAATCCGCGTTCCATCCTGAACGAATACAATCTAAAATAAGCAAAAGTGGTTGCATTAAAGCCTGCATATGATTTAAGAGTGAAAATTTATTATGAATACCAGCAAATCTTTGTCAGGAATGCCATCGAAGAGTGAGGGCTTGATCCATCCTTCAATGTTGAGCCATCCCCCCAGGTTCACAGCAAGATACTTTTGCCTCCTCCCATCTAATGTGTTCCTTCCAGCGGCATCTATACCCATTAATTTTTCAATTCAATAAAAAACTAATGCGAAAATGGCAGCACAGGCGGGATACCCAAATTAAGTTTCGAGAAACCCACCTGAAGATGATGTGAATGCAAGCACCAGACAAGCCAATCCCAACAATAATCTCTGGCCCCATTTATTGATGGAAGTTCCCATGTTACAAGATTGAAAAAGCCGCACTGCATTATACTCCGATATATTGCACTAGAATGGATATATATAATTTATATCCATAGGAAGAAGGCAAGTGCGAATAAGTTAATGCGTTGACCTTTCATTCGCAAGTGCGTATACACGCAGAAAACACAAAGTCGACTCGGACTAGATCTGCTAATTAGATTTAAAATTAATGGAGGCCTTCTAGAATATAGAAAAGTTGGGAACTGAATTTGGTAAGGAATAAGGCCGTTCATTCGCTATCATTCCTTCATTCAATTGTCGTATGCGCATCTCATCTTTGTGTGGAGTCAAAAAGCGGGCTTTAGCCCGCGCACAGCTCCAAAAACGTTTTGCCGTACGCGCCATTTGTGCCGCCTAGCCTGTGTTAAGCGTTCTATTTGCTTAATAAATATTTGACAATTCTGTGTACTAGTCTAATTCAAATAAGTTGTATGTTATTTTATACTATTAGTTATTAGTTTTTGTTTTGGTTTCATTTTTCAATTAATATATTTTTTATTTTTAAATATATATTATATTATCAATTTTAAAGATTGATATAAAATTTAGTTAAAAAAAATTAGAATATTTTTCAAATATTATTTAGGAATATTCTCTTCTTTATATTATATATATTTATTAATCTTCAAATATCTACAAAATATTAAATCAAATATGATATGTGTCCCTCCACTAAAATTTTTATCTTCTATTTTTTTAATTTTTTATTGTAACAATATCATCATCCATACGAAATTAATCAAAGCCGCATCAAATCAATTAATGATGTCACTATCTTATTTTGAAAGTTAGAACTCATAAGCATGATATGGTTAAAGTTCCCAAAGCTTGTGTCTTCAAAGGTCTTCGAAACAAAAGTGCCGCAAGTAATTTTCGCGAAGACTAAGGCTTGGGTCACAATGAACCAATAAATAAGCTCTAAAGTATTATCTATAATTTCTTTGACGGTAGAAAAAGTTGCGAAAGATTTTGGGATTGTTGAAAAGCATTCTGACACTCACTACGCCTTCCATAAATAAACAAATGTTGATTGTTTTTTAGTTTTTTCAACAAACATTCGCATTTAGACAAGTTTGGATTTAACATAGGCTATTGCACACCTGATTTGTATCTCTTCAATATTTAATCTTCCTAATCAATTTGGCAAGTTGGTAAAAGTGTGGGTGGATCTGATCGGATCACGCCAAATTGGTGTGGCAATGGCTCACATATATCCAAATGTAATCAAAAGAATGTTAAAAAACAAATATAAAACTATTTTAGGTGCCTGGGGATCTCGGTTACTTGGGGGTCTTGGCACATCCCAAATGACCTCCAGGCACCTAGGTGTATAGGATACTGCCATGTGGCAGCATCTCAAGTGCCCCGAGGTCTCAATAAGTCCAATTAAAGCTTTGATGTATGCTTCCAAATTTTAGTCACTAGTCTTAACAAATCCTTGCATCGATTAAACACACTCGTAGACCTATCATGTGGTGACTTCGAATCATAGGGTCGCAACCCCTCCAAGTGCACACTCAAGGGTCAACAACCACTTTTCAATGGATCGCTTGATCTAAGGCCGAGGTCCAAAATAATTAACTAAAATTTTCTTGAGGACCTAAACACTATCATGAAACTTATAAAAATATTCCCAAATACGAAAAAATGTAATTGGTAAAATTGATGCAATTTTTCAAAGGCTCGAGGTAAAATATCACGTGCCATATGGTCTTGACAAGTCCAGTGACCTCAAGGCACCTGGGTGCATGGGATGCTTCCACATGATAGTATCCAAGGTGCCAAGGGGTCTCGGCACATCCCAATCATCTTCAGGCACTTGAGTGCACAAGATGCTACCACATTGTATAATATTGTGTGCTCGAGGGTCTGGACAAGTCCAGTAACCTCGAAGCACAGGAGCACACAAGATGTTACCAAGTGGTAACATCTTGAGCACCCTAGGGCCTCAACACATCCTAGACACATCTGTGGATGTGAGATCTTTATGAGAGAACGGTTGGATGGGCCCTGAACAAATTAAATATTTCCAAGTCATGAAATCATAGAGCTATGAAAATTTTAGTGCATTGTGAACTTTGCCAACATACATCTCTGCCATTTACAATACCTATACACATTATCAAATGCATTAGATAGGCATTGGGTAGCACCATTGGATATGACTAATTCAACTTCATGATATATATTTTGGGCAATGACCTTTCAACTCAGCATATAATCATTTTTTTATTAAAAATTATTTTAATAAAAAATAAATAAAAAACCATACATATATATCACTGTAATATTATAATTTCATATCTAGAGCAATAAAATAGTATTCCACAAACCTATATCATAAATTAAGATAACTAAACATAATGTTTTATAACTCTAATTTAAATGAATATAAAATCAAATTTGTTAGTTACGATTAATATTGTTGAAAGCCTAATTAATACTAGAAAATAAAGGCAACATAAATCTTGATCAAATTCAAATTGTAATAACAAGTAACACAATATTTCATCTTTATTTTCAAGTTCAAATTATTAAATCAAGTGTACATTACAAAATGGAAACAAACTAAAGCACAAACAATTCTTAATACAAATGTAGGGACTAGTCACTTTGCTAATCAAATGAGACTATAAAAATATAAAAAATAAATGTTATTATTTGCACTATATAGTTGATCTAATAATGTACTAGTGGAACAACTCTTGCACATTTTTACATCTAATAGTTAAACATCAAACAATATACCTATTTGATAATGAGAAACTAAAGTCCTAATTCAAGGACATTTTTTACTAATAAAAATTTCTCTATTTACTTTACAACTTCTATGCCATCGAACACAACCAAAACTTGTGGGATCCTTTATAGACTATCTCAAATCAACCTCCTTTTTTTTTGTATTAACAATGTGCATGTGTTGCTAATAACCCTTGACATCATTTAATAGTTATAGCTAAAAACATGGTTATTCTTTTTTATTAACATCAAACAAGAAACAAGATATTTTGAATTCACAATGTCTTAAGCTATAGACATGTTTCACTGGATTTGCCTTCATCAATCCACCAAGTCCCACAATCCCTACAACCATGGTATATCCACTCCATTTGCTTTGATTTGAAATCTCATTTTGGAAAAATCTAATGAAAAATTAGAAATAATTGGTTGTGTGCCAAGCATCGAAGGATAAGCAACTTATAATAAAATTTGTAAGACATCGATAATAATTAATATTTTTACTACATGTAATTTTAGCAATGCCTTTTGGCACATGGCAAATAACACACAACACATAGCAAAACCATCCCCTTATCAACCCCACTTATGTATCCCTAACATAATATATAAACGAATCTCTCTCTAATCAAGTATTATAGAACATGTTGAATGACCTAGTACGTTATTATTAACATCTTCAAAGCTCTATGCTATAATAGCCATTCCTTCTATCATTGACTATTGCATTGAACTTGCATTTCAAATTTATATGCAAAATCAACTTTAAACAATTTATAATACAAAAGCTCTCATACTTAGCTGGGCTTTCTCACTCCCACATTCACCATCGTTAAAAGGTTTTGACAATACATTAGCTTCTCCATTTCTCAATAGAACACTGTCACTTTTTTCTGGTTTATTTAGTAATTGCTTCACCAACTACCCTTTTGTAACATTGGTGATAGCTTTGAACATTATCACAAATTCATAATAATGCTATTACTAAAGGTAGGGACTAGCCGCTATGCAACCCTTGTTATATTTTTCTTTAAAAAAATAAAAATAAAAAAATTAATAGTTTTGAAATTTATTATTTAAATTGGGTCAAGCAAACCTCATTTCTACCATGTGCATAAAGCAAGACAAAATGCTTGCTTACCTTACATGGTCAAACTATTTTAAACCCTCACGTTTATTGCATATGCAAAGCCTATGAACAAGTTAAGGGGCATTCAAAACATTTTATATTCAACCCCCTAAAACCAATTTTATTTAATTCTCATTTCGTTAAAAAAAAAAATTGTTTGGAGTTGATGTGTATGGATATAGTGCATGGTATGGAAACATTAGATGTGGTCATCATAACATCGTATTGAATCATGTAAAAGTAAGATCAACATTGAATATTGCCATCAATTTATTAGACATCAACCAAAATCATGTCAAACACAACATAATAAATTAAAAAATATATATGTTAGAAGATTTTCCTTCAAACGAATCATTTGAATTGGTGTTATGACCCACAACTTCCATTTGAAAAACTACAGAAATGAAGAACATAAAACAAAACCCATCTCAATCTTTGTTTTCATTGTCACAAGTCCCATTGAAGATATGAATAACTAAAGAAGAACTAAGAATAAAATAGAGTAAATATAATTGGACTACAAGATGTCTAGATTTGAGATTTTTACTTGATGTCACTGAAAAAAAAGAAGAAAATAGTTTAAGGAAGAAATATTGTCATAATTGTTTGCTTATAATATTTTAAGGTGTATTTTTATTATTACATATACATTTGAGTTTGTTTACAGTTATAAATTTAAGTTTATACACACTGAATCACTCTCTTTGTCATATTCTTTTTCATTTCTTCTTAAATGTATACAACAAAAAAATAACAAATTTAATATCAAAATACCAAAAATATTGATGTACATATATATACTCTTTGCTATATAATATTATCATTCTATAAAACAAGGGCCGCGTAGCAGCTAGTCCCTACCCCTAATGCATTGATTGCAGTGACAATTGTAATATGAGTTAAAGTTGTTCATTGAGAGGAGAAAGATTACATATTAAAAAGGGTAAATCCTTATTGTCAAATATTAAAAGAGTATTGTAATTATACAAAACTGCATGATAATTGAATAGAGTAAATTTAAAAGAGAATAAGATTTATATAAGTTTGATATGGTAGTTGGAGCATAAATATGTAATTAACTTAAGCAAAATGCAATAGTATAGAGGGAAAGAAATAAAAAGAATGTTAACGTAGTAATTAAATATTGAACTGTATTGATATTTGTGATGTTTATTGTTTTAGAGATTTGAAAATAGAATATTGTAACATAGAAAATAGGAAATAAAAAATCAAAAACTGAATGAATGTCAATTAATACAAATCAAATTAAAATTAACATAATAAAACAACCTTTTTTTTTGAAATTATATAATCTCCTTATATTTCAGTGTATATAATATTGCTATTGTTAATTTATTTGGATAAAATAATTATAAAAAAATGATTAAATATTATATTATAAAAATAGATAAAATTAATTGCATATAAAGTTGCAATGCCCAATTTTACAAAAGATTGGGAGCAAACGCATAAACAATGGTGTGAAGGAAAAGAAGTCAAACAAATAAAATAAATTAAAATGAACTAAAAAGCTTATTATGAACCAAAACTTATTACTGTTAAAATGCAGGGGAAGTATGATAGTAGATGGGCATTTATGTAAAGTTACAATCTATAAACACTTCTATCTTTTTTTTTAAATTGTCCCGAACAAACAGAAATATAAATTATATAAATAATATTGTTATATAAATAGTATTGTTAGAGTTGTATGAAGGTTGTTGCCTCATAACTTTTCAGGATAAGCAATTTCAAGCTATCTAATTTTCAAATTTACTTAATAAATAAGGTCAATCAATTTAAACTTAAACAAACATAACACAACACATTAGAGTAGGCATGGAAAACATTTCAGTCTTTATTGTTAGCAATATTTGTTGATATGTGAAGTGAAATCCCACTTTACATTACTCAAAGATTATAAGAGACTCGTTCTATGTTAGAATTCGGCAAAATTAAACTATCGATTCTTTAAATTACCCAAAAATAAATAAATAAATCTTTCAAAATTTTAGTCTTTTCTATTCTCTAATTATATTAAAGTGCAAGGAGGTCCCGTGAAAATATTACAAGTTCTAAGTTTTAAAAAGTTAAAAGTTTTAAATCATATTAAGTGAGAATCTCAAATCATGACAAATATCTCCAAATCACATTTCGGGGTGAGGACTCTACAGATTCCAATTTCAAAATTATATTTAGGGGGTGGGGAAGGAAAAACCAGCCACTTTTCTTTCTATCCGTAAGCAAGAAACATCAATTAACATTGTCTTTTATTTTAAAATGATTACATTTTTCTTCACCCTTAATATTTTTAAGAACATGTGATTATAAATTATTCAAATTTATATGTTAATAGTGATAATAACCATTACTTTCAATGGATACAAAATCTGCAACAATTCTTGGAAAATATCAGTTTATCTTTAGTCAAATTTAAAGTATCATCATACAAACACCTACATTGACATGAATATATAAAGACTCAAATCTTTTTGGACGGTAATGTGTAAAAAAAATTTAACTGAAATCTTTGCTAAAATTGTAGATACTATCATCAAAAATTATGGTGGAAAATGATTAACATACAATTTTTATCTATTTGAAAGACTCTGCTTAAATTATATCAAACTTAGATTTTACAACAAAGATAAGAAATGCATGCAGGTCCGTCTTATCATCCACAACACCTCTGATATAAGGGGATTTAATATAAGGGTAATAAAACAATTAGTGTGTAATATATCAAGTGAATGATGGGAGACAAAGATGACATCCGTCTCTAGTGGTTTTTATAAAAATATGTTTTCACTTATTTTATGTTCCATTATAAAGTTAACCCATCTCTCATTGACAAGAGATTATTTGTTGAAGCCGCCCATTTTATCAAATGACGTGGGTAAATAACAAACGAAAATAAGATAATAAATCATTGAAGTTGCTTGGCCATCACCAAATATTCTAATGACGGGGGATATTTTCCGTCAAATTTGATCAGTGCAGGGATGAGGTACATGGAGATTGTTCGATTGAGTTGAGAATACAAAAAACGTAAACCTAATTTTTGCATTATTTTCGTAGGGTTTTTTTGCCAATTGCAGTGGGTGTGGCGTGTGCATTTGTGTACGGTCTCTAGTAGCATAGAAGGCTTGGGAAAAAGAAGTAAATCAAGATAAAAGAAAGTTATTAATTCGCACTTCATATTAGGGGATTTCAGTTAAATGATGCTTTAGTTGTGTAGTCAAAGTTATGTAGTTAAAAAACAACATTTTTATTTATTTATTAAATGAATATAAGTTTTTATTGTGTTGAGTTTCATTGACATTTCATCTTTTAGGTGTTGTTGTTTTCCTTTTATTAAATGGTCGTCGTTATTATTCTTGCATCGTTTGATATAGAGATAGCCGGTGGGAGCTTAAGAAGCAATGGTATTGAAACAAATTTTCAAAGGTCTACCATGATGCTATT
The DNA here is from genome assembly GCA_037957365.1 of Torreya grandis. Taxonomy (NCBI): domain Eukaryota; kingdom Viridiplantae; phylum Streptophyta; class Pinopsida; order Cupressales; family Taxaceae; genus Torreya; species Torreya grandis. The sequence goes on along the minus strand of JARHVA010006569.1, from coordinate 172,886 downwards.
TTAGAATTATCAAAGTTAGATAAACTCTATATTTATTTTGAAAACTTTCCCTGGTCACTTATTTTATGGGTCGAATCCCTCCAAAGAACTTGATAAAGCATTGGGTTCATAACCATTGGCAAGGTTATGGTGTGAAACTGGAAGGGGTTCAAAACCTTACGAAAGGTTTCTTCTTATTTCATTTCACCAACCCTGAACACTGCAAAACTATTATTAGATATGGCCCTTGGTTTATCCACAACACATTGGTTGTTTTCTCACATTGGACCCGAGACTTTCAGGGCTCCGATCAAGTCAAACTTGAAATCCTAATTTGGATCTAGAATTTTTGGGCTCACCTCTTTCTCTCAAAAATTTTGTTGACTAACTTATTAAGTCTCTAGGGAGGTTTATCTACCACAAACAACCAAAGTTCTATACAACACGTCCTCAAAAAAGGGTCTATGTGGAAATAGGCCTAGCCAAAGACCTTAAGGAGTCCATTGAGATACAAGTGGCTAATAATCACTTCACACAACGTGTGTTGTATATTAACCTCTCAAACATTTATTTTTGGTTACAAGCTTTGGACCATATGATTAGAGAATGCCCTTTAATAATCCCCACTTCTTCTATTCCTCAAGAAAAAAGTGGGTCTGATTTAAAACCCCAAAAGAAAATTCTGATGGGTGGATGACAGTCGCTAATAGGAAAAATAATTTCAATGAGCTAACGCGCCAACATACCACGTAAGAAGAGGTTCTCATGTGCTTACCTAAAGCACGCAGCTTAAGACCGATTCCTATTGTTTTTATCATGCAAAGGTATATTCATTTACTTTTTCAAGCTAAGGCACTCAAACAAGCACTTAGTTCTAAACTCATACTTATTTCTATGTCTAGCTGTTAACTAATCACTCATTACTTAACTAATTAAAGAAGAAGTTACATGCAAACTAATAACAAAATAGTAATAACTCCATTATAATCATGAACAGATTACACAAGTATTTCATCAACACATAAGCTTCCTTTCATTAACTTCATAAGTCATATCAAGATTACAATGGCTCTAGGATTACAATGATCAACGATAATACTAATTAAAATAAGGGGTATTTATACATGGTTTATGCCGACCATTTAGTTACATAAGTAATTACAAAAAGATGACTCATCAATGACCATTAACAATAATGAGTTGTGGTAATCTATTTACAATAAATTCCTGAGGAGTTAGGTTTAACTACCACTATATGCTCTCTCTATACTAGATCCTCATCACCATGCGCCTATATTCCCATGGGCCAGTGTTGAATTTGTGTTTGACTATTCTTCTCTAACATTCATGAGAACCATTCCCTAACCATCTTTGTTTTTCGTGCCTTTCTCAAGTCTTTCATTAATATCTAAATCTTATGCTCTTGGGTTTCCCATGTTTCAAGCTTCTTTGTTCTACATGAATTGCCTCTCCCTCACCATGGTATCTTGTGCCACATGGTCTTTCTTGCCACAATATTCTACATCATGTCTCTCCCATGCCTACACTTCCTCTCACGTCATTTGTCTTCAAAATGTACTTAGCCAAATTTGATACAAAATCGAGGTCCCAATATCACCCCACATTAAGTCAATAGTTCATCCTGGACTATGCATTTTGTTTAGGTCCCTCTGTTGGTAAAAACTTAGGTCACATTTGTTCAACCTGCCATTTCACTTCCTCCCAATGATTCAACGCATTCTGGAGTTTAGAAATGATTTCTTTGACCACCTCTTTAAGTCTCTTAGTATCTTTGAGTTGCTATATAAATCCACCCGTTTGAATGGTTAAACATTCAAGTGATGCAAAAGCATCCTTATGAATGCCTTATAATGAAGTAACCTCAATCGAAACATGTCCTCAGAGCACTACAAAATTGGTATTCTACTCTTGATAGTGAGTGCCTATTTTATTTTCCAAGGCCTCCACATCTTGAAATGCTTTGGCACACTCAGCTCAATCTTTTATTGTTAACGCACTCTCAGCAAATTGTTGGCATTGAAGTTCCTCCACTTGAAGTCATGCTTCCAAAGAAATTCCAAGCCATGCTAATTTAACAAAAACCCCATCAAGGATGGGAACCGTATCACCCAATATATTTTTTAAGTCATTACATACCTCGATAGCCTTCGTAAACTGCTCCATCACCCAAGTTTACTCTTTTCGAGAATTGAGCTGGTCTTTACATTTATTCAACAATAACTCCATCAATGTTCCCAACTTATCAATAGCCTCTCTAGAAAGAGGAACTCCATTTGCAAGGGTAGGATCCTACTCTAAAATAGATTTGCATAGTGTTAGGGTCTTCACTCTAGCTGTTGTCACTGCTTTTAGTTGGCATTTGAGCTCTCCTAACTCCTCTTCAAGCTTTATCTTTTATGTGCACTCATTAAGATAGAGAGCAATGACCTTTTGGTGTTTCCTCTTGAGTTGTTTTACATTTAATTCCCCCAAGGCATTTTTCCTTGTTTCCTCATGAGCAAATTTCAAAAGCATCCCACTTGCTTGAAATGTTGTGCACATTTGGGGATCCACCCAAATTGTATCAAGAAGTTCCACCTCTCCTGGTGCCAAAATAATGCTTTCTAAAGTCAGTTCACATTGGTGCTCTTCATTATATATATATATATATATATATATATATATATATATATATATATATATATATATATATATATATATATATATATATATAGAGAGAGAGAGAGAGAGAGAGAAAGAGAGAGTCTGCTTGGTCAAGTCCTCCTTGGGAAAATATTCCCACATATACAAGTCTTTTTCTAGTGCACTCTGCTAATAGTGAGTGCAAAGGGATTGGGTTTCACTAGAATTCACTGGCCTCTACTATGTAGATTCATCAATAGGTTCATTCCCTTTATAAGGATGGTGCTCAAGTATTTCTATATCCAATTCCTCATCTTGGTGGCTTAGACTGGCCTCAAGATCACCTATGTGCAAGGTTGTGTCTATGTCATCCCCCTCTTCACTAGTGGGACTCCCAACATCCACTTATGTGTCATCAAGGGTAGTTTTTTCATGTTACGTTGGTGAGGGTTCATTTTCCTATAGTTTTGGTGTGGCTTCTTCAACCTATTATTCTTTGGGGGAAGGTCCCCTCTCTGATGTTACTTCCAGAGTTGTCGTTTTATGGTCAGATTCCCCTTAGGCACTAAAATATCGTATTCTAGGGGAACAAATGCCTATGTGGTAGAATCAAGGACTTCTAGTTAACCTATAGCACATTATCTCTCAATGGCAAATGGGATGTCCTTGTCACTTTGGTTGTTCAGGTTGTGCACTCATGTTGGCATCATGCCCTAACCTCTTCTACTTCTTATGTTTTCCAATCTCTGATAGGGGTGGAATGGTTTCTTTCTTATCCTTACCACTCCCCAATGTCCTCTTTCATGGCTTCAACATATAAATCAACAGAATAGGGTCCCCAACCAAAATTTGTTGGGCCTCGATGTTGGTATTATCTGATTTAAGTTTTTCTCTATAGGCCTTCTTCCCCAGATACACATACATTTGACAAAGCGTGTAAGCCTCAATGTCAATCTTTTTCAGCATCAATATTTTTGGGGTGCACACCATATATTCTATTAATGGTGCTCATAAAATATCTTTTAGTGAAAGCATATGATAGCTTGAGCCACCTAGATAAGTTATCTGAAGGGTTCATCTGAATGCATGTTAGAGAAAAGTGTTGCTTTACTGCAAACTAGTCTTGATCTCCTAGCTATGCAAGCAACTCCTTGGAATGTGCCACTCGTTCTTAAAATCTTCTTTCATTCCATTATTCTAACCCTTCATCTTTAGTTTATGACTAGGGGTAATAGCACCAGGGCATGTGAATGCTTTAAACCTTTTGAATGGAGGCTTATTTTGTAGAGGGTAAACCCAATTCAACTCATCGCTAGTGTACTCTAGCATGCCAATTTCATCAAATACCAATAATAAAATAATCATACCCCAAGCAAATTTTTGATTAGGTAGGGAGTGGGCCTTCTCTACATCTGCAATAATTTATTCGGTAAAATATTGTGAAAAATTATACTTAACCCCCAGGTTTATCAGATGGGATACATACAAGTTCACCATGTCTACTTATTTCCATCTATCTACACCTCCAACCTTGTTCATAACCAATCACACAGCGACTCGAAGGGTAAGATCCTGAAGACTAGCTATATACATTATGTGGCCTTGCTTTTTATACTCAAGCTCCATCACAATCTTCTCAATTTACTCTTAATCTTCCCAATCTCCATTAAGGTCAGTGCTTGAGTATTGTAAACCTATAACTTTTCTAATTATTTGGGCCATGATCCTCATCTTGTTGTAGCATCCCCACTGAGATCTACCTAGAAATACATGTTTTTTTTAAAATAAACACATATACCATAAATATAATTACACCATGATAATCTACATAGAGATCATACAAAATACTCAAGTGTGATAACAATAAATATATATTACACCATTTATCACTGATCTCTAATATCATGAGAACAGAACATAATATGAATATAGAAAGTAATTGCATTAACTCAGCCATGATTGATACAAGTCTACATCCACAACTGTCAATGTACAATAAATAAGTAATTATAGCTCTTTATGAAAATATTAATTAATAATTAAGATACAATACAAAGTACATATAAGATACATGGCTCTCCTGGAGCATAGTTTCTGAACTCAAGTATTTGTGACAATCTCAAGTGTTATCTCGATAAGTAGTATTACTATGGGGAGGGAGAGCATCATCCAAGTGTTTTTTCACACCAACCACGGACCAACGATCCTCTATACTAATCCCATCAGGAAATGGCCCTCCCTTCACGAATGAGTAGATAGTGACAGTGCAAGAATCTAAAGAGACAAGTAAGTACCTGTGTGTTGTATAATTTCTAAAACTAAACATGTATTGTATCATAGAAAACTCATTCTATTACAAGATATTGCACAAATATTTAAATCATACTCAGAAAATGATAATGTCTCACTAAACATACTTTGGTCAAAATTTTAAGAATAGTAAATAATAGCGCTATATAGATCAATCAAAATTCATGCACACCACTTGATTAGATTGTCTTCATTTGGCATTGTGATGCTAGTAAGCTAGTGAAGTTTGTTTCAATCCTTACTCAGTATCAACAATGCGAGATTGGTCAAACATAATTTTGTTAGGTTTTGGAGCTAAAAGCTTCATTGATGCAGACATTGGAGGAGGGTGCTGAGTGTCACAGTCGTCGGCGTCAGTCAGACCAACCGACGTCGGTCAGTTGGAGATAAGAAGCTGTCGACGACGATCAGATATCAGCTGACGTCGATCACCCCCAAGCAGACAGGGACCAATGTCGGTCGCCTATGCGGTTCCAAACTTTGAGTTTCACGGACAGTTCGTTAACGAACCGATTGTTTGCATGAAGAAGGCTAATTATAGTCTTGAGCTACGAATCTAATTATTGTAATTAGGTGTCTAATTATTGTTTGCATGAGATCTATATAATAGACTCATGGGCTGTATTGTAATTAGTGCTAGAGAGTAAGAGAGCAAAAATTAGCTCCTTCAGAGTGAAGAGAGCAAGGTGTGTTCCTTCTAGTGCCACAGTGCCAAGTATGGGTGCTGGTTTGGAGAATCATAAGGATTCTTCATGTATGTAAGATCTTGGTCAGCAGGTGTGCAAGGCCACGTTTAGAGATCTACATAGTGTGTGTGTGTGTGTGCAAGGTCAAAGGAGATCTGCAGGTGGCAGTAGGATCAAAGGTGACAGCAACACATCAAAGAGCAAATAGAGAAAGGCAAGGTAGATCCTTCCAAAAGTAAGATCAGTTGATATGCAGGTGTATGTGTGTGCAGGATCCAAGTTTGCAGGTGTGCAGAACTAGATTGATTTGCAGGTGTGCAAGATCAGGGAGGTCAGCAACACAATAGGTAGCAAGATCATGAGAGATCTACTTGGAGTGCGTTGTGTACTCAGTTTGAGTATGTGTGTATACTCAGTGTACTAGCAGTATTGTTGCTGACTGGTTGACTAGCGGTGTTGTTACTGACTGGTGGAGGTGAACACCAACTCTGTGTTTGATTTGTGTGTTGGGACTATAAGAGAGAGAGTGAGCTCTTGAAGATATTTACTGTTTATGCCCTATAGGTGTGGGAGCCCTAGAGGTGTGTAAAGAAGAAGACTGTGGCAATCTTCTTTATTGTATTTCCTTCTGGAAGAGTATTAATACAATTGGGTATTGTCTCTCATATTCTATGTTATTTTTGAATTCTAGTTACTTGTGATTTTGGTTATTTCCGCATGTTAGTTGCTTGTACATGGTAATCAATTGTGCTTCCTAGATCTTGACAAAGTGGTATCAGAGCTAAGGTTGCAAGGAGCAAGTTTGTGTTTGGTTATGGGTCACTCTCAGGGATTTTTGATTGAGTGAGAGTATAGCAACGACAGAAGAAAGTACACTAAGAATGGAGGAATTCAAAGGCACGAATGATCAATTACGGTGTTATGGAAAGAAAGAGCAGGTAAAGAAAGATTGTTAGTTGGTAGCAGATCAACATGAAGGAACTGAAGAAGCAGATGTTGCAGGTGTTGTTGCACAAAATGCTCTGGGATGTTTCTTGGATAAATTAAAATCTTGGTTTATATATTTTGTTGCCTCTTTCCATGCAACCTGAATTAGAGGGGTTGGTGAGCCTTGTCATAGTATTGGCAAAGGAGAAGTGCGACTAAAATTACAGATGGCCAACACATGGGTGTTGAAGGAGGTCATGCAGGTCCCAGTCTTGGAGATGCAGCTAATTTATTCAAGAAATTTGGGTGATGAGAGATACACAAGAACTCTCACAGCGGATTCTTGGAATGTTACCAAGGATGCACTTGAATTAGCATGTGGTAAGAAAGCAGGTACTCTTTATCTACTTGCTTGTATTACTGATTCCACTTCTATTACACAGGTGTGGCTTTATAGGCTTGGTCACATAAGTGAGAAGGGAATGGATGTTCTTAAGTCAAATGGAAAGAGATCAGCTTCAGAGAGCATAGATCGAGATTTATATGAGCAGGGGGATGCTACAAAAAAGGATTGGATTTATTGCAGGAAAAGGAAGTCTGATGTATTTGACAAACTTAAGAACTGGAAAGCCTTGGTGTTCTTGGAGGAGATGATAGACAGAGATCAATGGAGGGGGCTGGATACTTCTGAGCAGGGCAGTTTGGACATGGGTATGATTCAAAAAAAGCTCGCGTGTAAAAATTCATCACTCACAGGCGAACAAAGGTATCGGTGTCGGTCAATAGTAACTGGCGTCAAACAGGAAAGCACCAACGTCGATCATGTGCAGACCAGAGGAGTCAGTGGTGTCAGGCAAGTGGAGATCGACGTCGATAGGATAACCAGCGTCGACGACCTGGACAGTCACATGGAACCAACGTCAGTCGGATGCAGACTGTGTGGTGACCGAGGTCGGTCACTGAAACAGATTTTAGGAAGACAACAAGCTATCAAGGAGTCTCAAAAGCCCATGTGGAGGACTGAAAAGGTAAGTAAGCCTCAAATTCGTTGTTCCTCTTCTTTATACTCGTTGCTCACTGCAGAGCAAGAAGGATCCAAAAAATAGTGGGAGCATGGCATGAACAGGATGCAGAACCAAACGAGAGATTTGGTAGGGTTGTTAGCTGGTATGAAAGCACTAAAATATGAATGAATACCTTAGTTAAAGAATAGAGAGAATGGATACGTGAGACGGAAGTCCAGGTCATATGGTCTTGAGAAAGCTGCAGGACAATGGTACAGAGTTTGACAGGTGGATGACAAGGCAGGGCTTTAGTCAATGTCAGTGTAACCATTGTGTTTGTCTTACCAGGTGGATGATGGTCATGACATTATCTTGTTACTGTATGTGGAGGATGAGCTTGGTGTAGGTTCAGACATACAGGGTTTTGTTGAGCTAAAGATAAGGTTAGTTCAGTGGTTTGCCATGAAAGATTTGGGAGTAGCAAAATTATTTGACATGAGTAATCCTAGAGACAGGGAGATCACATGTTGATGTTGTCACAGGATGATTGTGTGAAGGTAGTGCAGGATGCAGAACAGGGCAGCACATCTATGGATGGATAGTTCACAGAATAGGGTCCCCAATCACATGATGAGGCTGAATACGTGTACTCCCTGAGTATTCCCCAGTAGTGGGAGCTGTCAGAGAGTTAGAAGCCAATTCGAGAAAGTGGATTCTCAGGTATTTGAGAGGGACCAGCAGCAGGTATACATGTTATGCAGGGTCAGGACTTCACTACATGGGTTTGTAGATGCGGATATGGCAGGTTACTTGGATGACAGGAGGTGCACCACAGGATTTGTGGTGGTTGGTCTTCAAGGTTGAGCTTGAAGAGGGATACAAGCCAAAAAATAGATTAGATGGTGTACAGGTACAGTGCAACTGTTTATCTCTAAGTGGGAGATTATTAAGTTGTGGAGCTAAAAGCTTCACTGATGCAGACATTGGAGGAGGGTGCTGAGTGTCACAGTCGCTGGCATCGGTCAGGCCAATCGACGTCGATCAGTTGGAGACAGAAAGCTATTGATGACGGTCAGATATCGACCTACGTCGGTCATCCCCAGACAGATAGGGACCGATGTCGGTCGCCTGTGTCATTTCGAACTGCGAGTTCCACGGACAGTTCGTTAACGAACCAATTGTTTGCATGAAGAAGGCTAATTGTAGTCTTGAGCTACGGATCTAATTATTGTAATTAGGTGTCTAATTATTGTTTGCATGAGATCTATATAATAGACTCATGGGCTGTATTGTAATTAGTGCTAGAGAGTAAGAGAGCAAAAATTAGCTCCTTCAGAGTGAAGAGAGCAAGGTGTGTTCCTCCTAGTGCCACAGTGCCATGTATGGGTGCTGGTTTGGAGAATCAGAAAGATTCTTCATGTATGTAGGATCTTGGTCAACAGGTGTGCAAGGCCACGTTTGGAGATCTGCATGGTGTGTGTGTGTGCGAGGTCAAAGGAGATCTTCAGGTGGCAGCAGGATCAAAGGTGACAGCAACACATCAAAGAGCAAATAGAGGAAGGCAAGGTAGATCCTTCCAAAAGTAAGATCAGTTGATCTGCAGGTGTATGTGTGTGCAGGATCCAAGTTTGCAGGTGTGCAGAACCAGATTGATTTGCAGGTGTGCAAGATCAGGGAGGTCAGCAACACAACAGGTAGCAAGATCATGAGAGATCTACTTGGAGTGCGTTGTGTACTCAGTTTGAGTATGTGTGTATACTCGGTGTATTGACAGTATTGTTGCTGACTAGTTGACTGGCGGTGTTGTTACTGGCTGGTGGAGGTGAACACCAACTCTGTGTTTGAGTTGTGTGTTGGGACCGTAAGAGAGAGAGTGAGCTCTTGAAGAGATTTACTGTTTATGCCCTAGAGGTGTGTAAGGAAGAAGACTGTGGCAATCTTCTTTGTTGTATTTCCTTCTGGAAGAGTATTAATACAATTGGGTATTGTCTCTCATATTTTGTGTTATTTTTGAATTCTAGTTACTTGTGCATTCTGGTTAATTCTGCATATTTAAGTTGCTTGTACATGGTAATCAATTGTGCTTCCTAGATCCTAACAGTGAAATCAGAGCATGTTTGTTGTTCTAGATTCCTGACAAATTTGACCACAAGATTCATACAATTTACTTCCTACTAGTAATCACATCACATAACATGCTAAACATAGGAGTAACCAAAGCATACTTTTTATTATATCAAACATATGAATAAATCTTACATTATTATCCATCCCATACTAGAAATAATGACTATAGTTTATACCACCCAAATAAAATACATAATTAACTGCAGATTCTAATATCACAATTTCTTTTCAACATACTACACCTTATGATAACCCATATTACCACAATCTAGTGTATTTAAATATAACCACTAAGTACTGCAACCGGGCTAATAAAGTAGTCATATATCTAAGGAAACTTAAACTCTTATATAAATAATGAGATATAACAACCAAGTCTTAGTTCACATAAAACATAGAGCACTCCAATCTAGCAATTGTTATACTTCTAGGATTTATATGAACACAATACATAAATTTCTATTATACATAAATCTATAGTTTTTAAGCACTCATGGTAATTATAGTTAGAGAAACACACCCATTTGTTTAAGTATAGGCTAATAAGCATGAATATAACATTATTAACTCATTTATATGTAGCTTTTATAATTTTTTATCCGTACAATGGATTTTGTGTACCAAGCTATAAAATAAGCAATATTAAGCATTTCTATGAAAGAGTATGTTTATACTACATAACCCTGTTAGGATTATGGTAAGTTATAACTATGGTCCTTTTAAATTCAATTATCGAATTATATATTTTATAATAGGATAAATTTCGTTGGTTGTTTATCATAAATCCCATTCATGTTTGAAAATGCACTAATATCTAAACTCACACACAACCCAAAAGGTATTTGTGATCTTAACTCAATCTCATAGGTTTAATATTACCCGAAACATTACTTAATTCAAGTTAGCTATAAAAAATGTCTAAATTTATAGGTTTGTAATAAAATATAATTTAGTTTAACTCATTAAAGCAAATTTTTTAACCCAATATAATAAATCAATTCAACTCATAAGTCCTTTCACTCATTTAATAAAGTAACTAATTTACCATTTGGACCCCCATCTTATGACTTGATTAGCTATTTAAATCCAATATATATTCTTATAAAAATAAATCGCCATACTTGGCACATGGTCAAATGACAAGCTGGAATTCAATATGGTCATTACAATGTAAAATAGTATTATACAATGACTCTATTTAAGCACTATAATATATATAGTGACGTAATTGAAACTTAAATTCTTCAGCGACCCCCCACCCCTTTATATTTTATAGAGACTAAGATTAAAATATTGATTTCCTCAATGCTCGTTGCATGAGCTAGGATAGCCCAGGTTCAATGACACCACACATCCTACAGGTCTTATCATTCATATCAATGATTCACAATTAGACTAGAAATTGACTATTTGAAGCGAGCAACAATATAGTTTAACAATACTTCTAATGCCAAGTTCAGTGACTTATTTACTATAGCGATTCCTTTTGCTTGCATGCATGTTGTGAGAAGTAAACTCCAGCAATTAATTATAAATAGGAATTAATTATTTACAGTGATGCCACTAAATAATAATCCATTGACATGACAATGACGTCAATCATTAACAATGCATTGACTCCTTAAACAAAGCAGGTTATATAAACAATTTGACTCATTAACCAATACAAGAGCTGGGAATTAAATATGTAGCGATTATTTTATATAAAAATAGGCTAGAGTATTAAGTTTCAGCAAATCATTAAACAATGCAGTGACTTAACATCCACATTAGCAATGCCTTTATTCATTATGTTACACAGGTTATAAATATATTTTGGGTATTGGCTTCAGCGATGCCAACATAGTATGCAGCTGTGTATAAAATGACTATAGTGTCTTAGGACTTAATAAAAATACAACGACTAAATATGTTTCAGGGATAACAACAGCGATGCCACAATCTAAATACATAAAAACACTCTCAATATAAAATACATTGGCTATAATATTAAAATATACAATGACACCTCAGTATAACACATAAAATTAATCCCTAATGCAAAGTGTCACAACTAAATTTGAATCTTAAATACGTTGGGATAATATATTTCATTCTACTTTCTCATGATATTATATCGATTCCTAAGTTGAGGTATATAAACATGCAGAATGATATCAACACCCAATTTATTCTAATGAATTCTAATATTCAGAGATTTTGCCCATACAAATGATTTAATTCCATCAATATTTAATCATTAAATATGAATATAGGGAATTTTAATGTGTCACCTACCTAGCAAGATGCTTGCTAGTTTCCTCTATATCTTCTCCTTGAGCTACGTCTATTCTTCACCTTCTCTAAGCTCTGCCTTTTTATCTAATGTGGAAAACACTTATAATATCATTCTTTTTAAAAATCCCTTTTCTTATAAGATAGGCATAGTCCGTTTGAAAGGTTTTTTTGTTTTCGTTATTTTTTTAATATATTTATTTCTTTTTAATTTTCCTAATTTTAGTATTTCCATTTCTTTCAATTTTTTTATTGTTTTTGACTTTTTCTTTGCTAATTTCACATTTTTTATACATTTCAATATAAATTAGAGAAAATTCATAATTTAATCATTTAATTAACATTTTTAATTGTCATAAATTTTAATGGCAATTTCATCAACTAATGATCTAGATTTTAAATCTAATTGTGTTAATAAGATTTACATTAACATTAATGACCAAACATACCAATCACATCAAATGAATTCATTAAGCTATTTAAATTATACTGAAAAACCATAGAAATCAACTTTCCAGTGCAAGTAGAAATAAACGCATCATGTGCAAACTATATTTTTTATGCATTCTAACATGTGCTAACTACTGCAATGTGTGTAGGGTTCTCTTCATTTTCTCTATCATTCTCTGACATTTCCATCTACGTCACCCTCTCTAATGATGCTCTACATCTGTTATGCTCTAAGGGATGAGTTCTCCTACATCAACCTCATAATATGTAGGTAGTTAGATTATATCAACATGATAAACACTTAGCATAAAATATAATTAAAATAACACATCAACATGTCTATAATGTAAACACATGCACTACAGTTAACTCAGAGCAATGCAAGTATGTATCATAAGTAATATCATACTATTCCATAATAGCATATATCTTATAGCTTAAGTAAAAATATAACCAAATCAAATATGTCAACTAAAAATATCCACAAATAATCAAACAGTTTACTTAGTGAGGAATCGGGATGTAACATCCTTCTCTCCTAAAGCTAGTCATCATCCTGGATGACCTTTATTCAAACATAAATTATAAATTAAAAATATTGTTCAACAAAAAATAACATAGTATAATAGTATTTAATCAATTAAAAAAATATGAAAATCTCCTAAAAAACCCATCATAGGCCTCCAAACTAGCACTATCTTCAGAGTATTGTTTCCACTAGACGTTGCACTATGATATCTCTTTGTTATGAAAATGAAGTTTGGGTGTGTCAATTACCTTGATTGGTTCTACTATGACAACCCTGTGATCCAAAATTTGAAAATCATTCCAATTCAACACATGCATATGATCAACTACATACTTCTTAAGATTAAAAACATGGAAGACATTATGTAAAAGATCTAGGTCTAGTGGCAAAGCAAGCCTATATGCTATATGATTGACCACTTATAACACCTCAAAGGGTCTCACGTATCTCAGTGACAATTTAGTTGACTTTTCAAATTTAATCGAGCTCTTATGTGGCTTGACATGTAGAAACACTTTATCACCCACTTCAAAATGCCTTTCTATCCTCTTCAGATTAGCAAAACTCTTTTACCTATCATTGGCCTCAGCCAATCTCTGTCTGATTAATCTAACTTGCTCTTCCATTTTTTAGAGCATCTCAGGTCCAAAGACTACCTTGTCTTTTAACTTATTCCAACTAATGTGTGTTCTGCACATTCTCTCATAAATTGCTTTAAATAGTGCCATCCAATTTATACTTTACCCTATAAACACATTTACATCTAATGGGTTGAACATGTGGAGGAGAGTCAACCAAAATGCAATTATTATTTTTAAAAATGACATCATACTCATTTTACATTGCATTTTGCTAAACTTTTTCAATAGAAGCTTCCTCAAAAGTGGATGGCTCAGTGGAAGAAATAATAACAACCATTGCATAATTTATGTATTTACGAGAAATCATGGAACCTTTTTTACCAACTTCATCTACTTTCAAGTCAAAAAAAATACTTTGATCCCATTTTGGATACTTGTGTAAATTTTTAAGATCAGCAATACCAAAATTCTCTTCATGTGAACCATTTGGAGGAAGACTTAGATAATTTTCAACATTTTCTAAGTCATTATTTTTTGAAATACTCATGGAAGTAGAATAAATGGAAGAGAAAATTATCTCATACCACAAATTAACTTCATTATTCAATCCCTTAGAATATTTTTTAATCTTCCTCTCTACCCTGTCAAATTGTGGGTCTATCTCTGTAGTGTTCATATTACCAAACTCATCAAATATTACATTCATGCTCACTATGAATTTGCCTATATCATGTGCAATAAAATGATACCCCTTTTTAGTTTTTGAATACCCAAGAAAAAAGCATTTTCTATTTTGAGGTTCCAACTTAATTCTGTGTTCATCAGGAACTAAAGCAAATTAAAGACATCCAAAAAAACTCAAGTGTTTTACTTTTGGTTTAAACCCATGCCAAGCCTCATATCATGGAGTTTTACCTTAAAGTGCACCTGTATGGGATATGTTTCTCAAATACACTACATTACCAATGGCTTCTACCCAAAACATATCATCGGGTTGTTTATAGTGCAACATAGCTCGAACTATGCCTTCTAAAGTTCTATTAATTTATTCAAAAACTCCATTCTATTATGGAGTATAAACATTATTGTATTGTTGTTTTATTCGATACATTCTTGACAATAATCAAAAAAATATTTGAAGTATATTCACCACCATTATCTGGACGAAGAGTAGCTAATTTTGAACATATTTATTTTTCAACTAAGTTTAACCATTCAACAAAGTTAGGGAAAATGTTTTATTTGTTTTTCATAAAAACACCCAAGTCATCCTAGAAAAATCATCAATAAAAAACATAAAATGTGCACCCTCCAATGGATGAGTTTTTCATATCACATACATCATTATGAACTAACTACAAACATCTATTATCTCACCAAGAAGAAATCTTAAGAAAATTTTCCTTATTTTGTTTTCCTAAACACACATGATTCACAAAGAATACTATCTTTACAAAAAGTGGGCAAACCATTCACCATGCCATATCATTGTAAGTCCACCAAATATTGAACATTCAAATGTCCATAGTGTATTTCCCACAAATGTTGTGTATAAATTGTACTTGTACCTATATCAATAAGTGTTGCAAGTTTCACTATGAGAGGAATTACTTTGCAATGCAAACAAACCAAATTCCCATCCTTATGACTTGTATACATTATTTTGTATCCTTATTTGATTGAGTTAATATAAATGAGCCTATTTTAAAGTACAATTTGATAACCCTTATTATGAATAGTTACCAAGGAAAGAAGATCTTTTTGCAATGTGGGAACATACCAAACATTCTCCAAGTATTTGATAAAACCATTAGGAAAAAGAATTTGAATAGACCTAAGTCCATGTGGAGTATGCATAGACTTATCTATAAAAGATAATAGAGTGAGAAATGCTTCTTTGAAATTTCAAAATAAGTCTCTCATGAATTCCATGTGTTTGGTTGCCCCTATATCTAAAACCCAAACATCTGTGAACTTATCTCTAGCCTCATATTCCATATAAGAAATGTTCCCTAAGGCTGTGAAAGCAGATTCATGAGCAACATTTTCTGATTCATCATAGCCATGATCTACATATTGAGCAAATTTAGAGTTAGTCACTTTTTGTGGCCTCTAAATTTTTTCTAAAGGAATCTTACACTGAGAAGCAATGTGACCAAATTTTTCACATCTATAGCATTAAATGTTTGATCTACCTCAACCTCTGCCTCTATATGAGTTGTGACCACGCCCTCTATCACTGATCTCATTTGAATGAGAATGGCTATATTTTTTATTAGAATAGTTGTTATGATGATATTATTTTCTTCTATTTTAAAATCTTCCTCCTCTATAACCTATATCCCTTTATAACTTTGCCCTCTATAGTTATGTTGACTAAAATAAGAACTAGGCTTGGACTTTGTAACATTGGCTTCCTCAATTTTCTTGGATTCCTTGGGTAGAGAAAGGTCATGCTAAATAAGCAACTCAACAAGTTTATCAAAATTTAATCCTATGATCTTATCAAAGACATGAATCATTTTCACAAAGTTTCTATAGAACACAAGTAACCCTTTCAATGCAATAGTTATAATGAGATCATCATCAAGTTTACCAAACCCACCCTTAGTATACTTAGTATCAATATTATTTAACTTAGACATGTACTCTCCTATATTTTCATTTTCCTCTAATGACAAAGCAAACAACTCCATATGCATATCTATCTTTTTATGCTTAAACTTTTTATCATACAAATCAGATAAAGTCTTCCATGAAGTGTAACTATGAGAAGAATTTTTAATATGAATGTAAGTAGGTCTAGTGTAACAACACTTGATTAAAGATAAGACTTTAAAATCACGTATATTAAAAATATCAACGCAACACAGGATTGTCATTCTTCATAACATCTCATAATTCATTAAATATTAATGATAATTTCATTAAGCGTTTCCAATCAACATAATTTGAAATCATTAAATGATCAATATCTAAAATTAATGTTTTTATTTTTATCATTTTAAAATGAAATTAAATGCAATAAATAAAAAATAGACATACTCACAATAACACTTGGCATGTAATAATGCTTCTATGGGGTTTTGCATTTAACCTCCACATAGATCAAATGAAATATTTTTGATGGGTTTTGCACTTAACCTCACAAAAAAAATTACACCCTTATTTCACCAATTACATTATTATTTCACCAAAAATATAAAAACCTTATTGCACCAAAAAAACACATAGCTATTCCTTTTCTCCCACTATTTCTCACTTGTTTAAAATATTTAAGCCCTTTATAATTTGAAAAGCATGCATTTAATTTATCAAAAATATTCCAAAAATAGAATATTCCTTTAAAACAAAATATAGACCAAATACAAAATTTGACAATAAAGAAGATTTGAACCTTGGACCTCCAACTTCCAAGGGTTTACCCAAAATAAGCCTTTACAATTGCTCTAAGAGCCTTTACAAGACATTAAAAGAGAACTTTATATTTAAACTTGATATTGTTCTCTATGAAAGTAAAAATAAAATCCATTTGAAAACATGATTCATCTGTGAAATTTTTTGAAATGAAAAGGATAAAGCTTCTTTTGTTGGTGGACTTGCCAAACCCTATTTTTTTATGAAACTATGTCACAAAAATATTGGAAAATGAAAGTTTCTTATTTCTAGTATATTCCAACACCAAGCTCAGACCAAGATGTCATGGCTTCCCTAGAAAACTTCCATGATTATTCCACTTCCATACAGGGTCATACAAGACCATATAGTGTTGTACAAGTCAATGTTTTGAGTAGATTCAGATTAATAGAAGAGAATTTTTTGCATACAGATGATGTCTGGAGTGGTTGGGATATTATGGGAGTCGTACAAGTGAAAAATTAAGGCCATATGACTCAAAAAATATTTTTAAAAGCTTCCAAAGTTGTTTGATATGTGATTTCTGGCATATAAGGACTGAAAATAAATAGCAACACTCAGCTTATTTATTCAAAAAAAAATTGGAGGCCATACCACATTGTCATAGGGGTTTTCAAGCTATATAAAGCCATATAAATGGATGATTTAGCCTTTTAAAGCAAAATTTGAGGATTTTCATTTAAACAACAAGATTCTACAGGATTCAATAGGCTTCTAAAAGGAGGATCAGGCTTCTAAATGGAGCCTGATTATTATTTTGGTGCTTATCCAGGTATATATCCATATAAATCAAATTGTTAGATGTATTTAATCACATATCCAATCATAGGCTTTGATATATGTAATTTAAATGTATTTGAAAAATTAAATATTTAAATAATTTTAAGACTTGTTCTAAAGTCTTAACTATAGTTTAGGTTTGTTAGATAATAAATAAATTTTAAAAGGGGCATGCATATTTATTATAAATCCATCCCCTTAAATAAACTTACTTAGATTTTGTGTTTTGTATTAATAATAAACTACCTTACAAGTTGAATTCCCATAGATAGTTGGTTATAGAGTTGGTTTTTACTGGTCATAAAGTGAAAACTTATATATTCATGTTAGGTGTTGTAAAAGGGTAAATGACATATTGGCACCCTTTGATATGTATGTATTTTGAATATTAATAAAATGCTTGTGGTCTACCTATTATAGTTGCAAGATTACCCTATGGTAAATTTCATTTTTTAATGTTACTCGAATATTATCACATTCATATCCTTCTCCTTGTTATTTTTCAAAATAGGTTTGAGTTACTCACATGAAAACTTCCTTCAACTTGAGATCTACGCATCTTGATAGATCAATAGAACTTGCTTGGATAACTTTCTTTGCCATTCCCATAGAGTGTTATCCATGTGATCTATGAAGGATAATTGCTCCTCCACTTATAAGTGACTTAAAAAAACAATACCGAAACTATAAACATAAGCCTCACTTATATGGATTGCATGAATAAGATATCACTCAACTTTATATCATAAGGATTGGGTTAACATAAATGCAAGACCTAAACACTATCATATGCAATTTATATTGTCTCCTTGTGCATATAAATCAAAATCCAACCAATATTAATAAGTATTCACCTACACACCAATTAATATATAACTAATTGAGACTTGTCAATATTAGTGTTCTCGATAATTATATTGATGTAGAAATAACAAATTAATATTTTTTACATTTTAATGGATTGTCATTTCATATGTTTAATCTCAACAATATTTGATATTTTTTATTAATATTTTAAGTACTATTTAATTTTGAAAGGAGATTATTTTTTGAAAAGCCTTGTTCACCTTCTCATTAGTGAAAAAATCTTGGTCATTGTCTGATTGTTAGCAAGCCCTTGTTCATAAGACTATTGACACAAATTAATATTATAACCAAAAAGTGCTTGACTGCAAACCTAAAGTTTGACTCCATGGCATTGTTATTAGTACCTACTTGGTACTATTGTAAAGGCCTCTGCATATTAATTTTTTTGACCTCTGTTGATTGCCATTCAAAACGTGTTGTCTGCTATAAATCCAACTGATTTTGTAATGTTTATGGAATGCTGCCAATAAACTATTATTTTTTATAGTTATCATTTACCAATGAATAATATGTATGGATTGCAGCCAATCAAATGATTGCATTTCAGTTATTTTACAATGTCTAGGAAAGCCTACAATAATTTATTATTTTTCTAAATTGTTTTTAACTAGTGAATAATTGTATGTCTAGAATATAATCAAAGTCCTCTCTTTGTGTTATCATTGTGCTCATGGGTAAAAAATTATATATATATATATATATATATATTTGTCATTGAAAAGCCTATTTTGGGTAGGTGTCTGTTGTGGAATCTTCTTTCACATAACAAAGACATTTGTATCCTATTGCTACTAGTAGCTCCTAACCATGAAAACACAACAAAGTACTTGGATGTTTTCATTTTATTTCCATATCTTTGTGTAAATCATGTTGGAGGGAAATTAAGCAAGCAATAAGGGAGGTTGGTTTTGAGAGAAGCTCCATCTAATGATGAACATTATATGTAATGCTATGAAAAGGGGCCTCACCCATAACTTTAATGTTGCTCTACCTCGTTTGGGTAAGTTTCATTGTCTTATCTATTTTCATCTTATTGTCTGAACATAATTTTTTGAGGCTCTCTAATCAATCTATTCTATGGTTTCTACCCCAAACCATTGCTAGCAATTTGGGAGGGCAATTTGATGAAATATAAATATTCCCAATACAATTTTTAGAGGTCCAGGATTCTATTTGTATAGATCAATTATATATTTAGGGTTAATGCTAGATATGCAGGTGTCTAATAGCTTTTGCTATAAAAAAGATAGTGTTTCCTGAGTGGCCCATCATTTTCATTAAAAAATATAGGGTTTTAGTAGATGTAGAGCGCACTTGAGGTATGAAAATATAATGTTTTATAGGATCTTTTTTAACATTGCAGAGGTTGGAATCCTTGTCAATAAAAAAAAAAATAGCTTCAATTGAAACCCTAGGGGCTTTCACAAACTTTGACTGAGTTCTTTGCTTTCTTCTATAATAATTTCTTGCAGTAGGTAAAGAGACCACAACAAAGTACTTAGACATTTTCATTTTATTTTAAAATTTTAATTCTATATCTTCATGTAAAGCATGTTGGAGGGAAATCAAGCAAGCAAGAAGGGAGGCTAGTTTTGAGAGAAGCTCCTTCTAATGGCAAAAATTACATGCAATGCTCTGAAAAGGGGCCTCACCCACAACTTCAATGTTTCTCTACCTCGTCTGGGTAAGTTTTGTTGTCTTCTTTTTTTTCATTTCATTGTCTGAACATAATTGTTTGAGGCTCTCTAATCAATATTTTCTATGGTTTATATCCCAAACCATTGCCAGCAATATGGAAGGGTAATTTGATTAAATATAAATATTTCTAACAAAGTTTTTTAGAGGTCCAGGATTTTTTTTGTATAGATTAATTGTATATTTAGGGTTAGTGCCTAATATGTAGGTGCTTGATAGCTTTTACTCCAAATAAGATGGTGTTTCTTGAGGGGCCCATCATTTTCATCAAAAATCTAGGGTTTTAGTAGATGTAGAGTGCACTTGAGGTATGAAAATCTAACACTTTTATAGGCTCCATTTTAATGTTGCGGATGTTCGAATCCTCATTAGTAAAAATTTTTCAGCTTTAGTTGAAACCCTAGCAACTTTCACAAACTTTGACAAAGTTC
The DNA here is from genome assembly GCA_037957365.1 of Torreya grandis. Classification (NCBI taxonomy): domain Eukaryota; kingdom Viridiplantae; phylum Streptophyta; class Pinopsida; order Cupressales; family Taxaceae; genus Torreya; species Torreya grandis. Next base: position 152,186 of record JARHVA010006569.1, on the reverse strand, counting down.
CTTGCTTTCTTCTATAATAATTTCTTGTAGTTGGTAAAGAGGCAATAGTTATTCTGACATGCGGCCAATGACATGGTTTTATTTCCTTTATTTTTCTAGCAATCCCTTTGGCAATTGTGTAAACATGGTTGATATTTACTACAAGTGGATGGGCGACTAGGTAGTGGTCATGGTATTGTTGTTTTTCACCAAATAGAGACAAAGCTTTGGCCAACGATTCCCCTAAAGAGGCCTCCCAATGACTACACAAATTCACTTATTTTGCATTCCATATCTTGACATGGGTGCTTTTGTAACATGGTGACCTTATTGACCAATTGTTTTTTAACGATTAATATAACTTGTTTTAGTATTCAAAGTTAAGGAAATGTTATTTAAGCTTAACTTTGAAAAACAATTAGAATTCAGAACACTGTAGAACATTGACAAAATACTTAGCTTAAGAGTTGTCCTTGTTTTCTAAAGTAATTAATGATTAAGCTCATTACAACAATGTATTACGGCGACATTCACGTAATACTCAACTTTAAAAAATTTGTATTACTTATTTACATCAAATTTTACAAACTATTGTAATTAATGATAATAGTCATTAACTTTATATTACATTTATCAAATTTAACTTTCCTAATACAAATACTAATATTGTAAATTTCTCATGTTCAAATTGAACTGCATGCGACAAGTACTGAAGTCGCAACTCAACATGTATTTAAGAATGTAAATCTAAAACCCCTATTATAAAAAAGCATATTTATATAAATATTTATTCTAAGTATTAGATACATATATGATTTCATGTTAGACCTCCTAATAGTAATCATGGTTCTAGGTAGAGATCTTAAAGCTTGAACTTTCCCGAATATATCAGTTAGTTCTTTGCTTTGCTAGAAATAATAAGGGATTATCCCTATGCCTACTTTGACTTAGTTGTACAAGTGACTTACGTATATCATATCAATTAGATTTGAACGATGACATATTAGTGTGGAATTTTAAACCCAGAGGCACTTTTTATCCAACGTAGGCAGTCAAAACCACTGGAATTTTAAATACATTGAGGAGCTTGGTGAACAGATTGATAAATCACTGGGGGGCTATCATTTGGGAATAAATCACTTATGTTTGAAATTTTAGATAGTGGTTTCAGATACGTAGAAATCTTGAAGAGTTTTTTATTAAGACTTGTTGGTTCGTGAATTATCATATATTTTATTAAAGAAATAAATTTAATTTAATATTAAGATTTGTTAGTTTGTGAATTATCGTATATTTTATTGAAGAAATAAATTTAATGATTAAGATTTATTAGTTTTGTGAATTATCATATATTTTATTAAAGAAATGAATTTGAGTATTTAAAAAAAAAAGTTATTACATTGTATATTGAGTAAAAATTTTAAATTTTATTGTGAAACTTTTAAGTTTAAAATTAATTATTGAAACTGTTAAATTTTAAATTTATGGTTATATTATTTTATATTAGAATGAGAAAGAATTTGAGTAGAAGATTATGTGATAAGGGAATACATCTATAAATTATTTAATTGAAAAGCATACTTTTATTAATATAACAAATATAATATATCACTAATTATACAAAAAAAAATGAGGAGAAAAATCACATTTCACAAATGAAATTATAAAAAACAATTTCATAAATTTGAAACTTTTTATACCAATATTTGAACTTGAAGGAATTATTATAACATAAAAAATAATTTTCAAAATAAAAAATATGAAAATATTTTTTAAATACCTTACCTTATCTTTGTTCATTTTTGGCATAAATAAACAGCATGACAGCATACATGATCTGATGCATGTTTTCCTTGCTAGAGGATTGGCTCCAATGCATAATTTTTTAACATAAAGCTATTAGATTTATTTTATATAATATTTGGTTTTAATAATGATCTATTTTTAAAGAAGTTAATTAGGAGTTTATTTGGCTTAATTAATAATTGAATCTCCTTTGTTTTATTCCAAAAACAGTGTTTTTGATGTATAAGTACATATCCTCTGTGTGTTGTAGTATTTGTGAGAGTAATTTTAAGGAAATAATTATTTTGTATTAAAATTGGTTATAATAAAATAGATGGTATAAGAAATATATTTGTGAATCCAATTTTTTTATTGGATATAGTGTTATTGGTTTTATTTTACATTTTATTATAATAATACATATTCTGATATATTAATATATTACTTATTGAATATTTTGATTATAATAAATATTGATATATAAAAAATATATAAAATGTTTATTCAAATATAAAAGATTACTAATTTTAAAACTCCAATAAATTTTTTATTTTACATTTCTAATTTTTTAATAAAAAAATTATGTAAAAAATAACAGAAAATTATAAAATTAATTCCTTTCTTTTAATTTTTTTAAAAATATTTATATATTCCAATTTCAATTATATAATATTTATTATAATTTTTTATAATTCTTAACTGCTTCCTATCACTAACCTCTGTTAAATTAGTTATCCCAAATGTGAAGCCAAACAAATAATATAAGATGCAAGTGCCCTTCTATAATCCAATGAATTCCATGCAATGCACATTTTCAAAAAAGGTAAAAATTTGGAAAATTGCCTAAGTGATAACAAAGACGAGGAATTTTATAAAGTCTTTACTACTTATTATCCTAGTAATACGATAGAATTTGTGCCAAGTGTGATCAAATATATTATACAATTATGGCATTATGTTTTTAGCGTTTTCGTTTTATTTTACTTATTTTAAAAAGGTAAATGGAGTCTGAGTTGAGCATAGATCACATTTTAATATTAATATATATTGTTGTTTTATAATAAAAATGAAGTTTGATCTATGTTTAAATATATTTCATAGTAATTATATGTAATATTGTCATATATATATATATATAATTAATAGAGTTATAGTTTATTGTATTGTTATAAAGTAGATTTCAATATAAATTACATTTTAATATAATTATATTGTAATTGTATTGATTAAATTTTTTATAATCACTATATATGATAGTACTATATATATAATAAAATTAGAATTCATTATATTTCTATAAATCAAATTCAAATATGAATGCAATTGTGTTGACTAATTTATTTATAAATATTTTTATAGATTTTTTTTCCCATTAAACTTTATAATTTATTTTACTAAAAATTATATTTTTAAGATTTTTAAAATTAAAACATGATCCATTGTATTTCATTATTCCTTTCATATTCTTTCTTAGTGAAGTTTTATATTTTAATAAAAAAATTATTATACAATAACATATTATAATGATATATACATCCATTTTTTTGGATAGGAAGGGAAAAAACTAAGATAATGTTATTTTAAGGATTTCTATCTAGTACATGGCCTTGTGAATTAAACATTGGCATTGATAGTAGGTTGTCACTAATCTACCATTAGGCTGCAGCTTTATTGAGAACATATGATATTTTATTTTAAGAATGATTAATTGATTTTACAAATGAGGAATCTATATTTTTATCTATTATATTGTAAAGGGAGTTTCAAAGTATTTGGAATAAAATTTTGTCCCACAAAAATCTTATATATTTGATGTAACAATTGTTGTTTCTAAAATGTAATCATCTCTTTTATAAAAATTAAATTTTAAAAAATATTTTGTAAATATTTTTTCACTTATGAAATAATAAATTATGATATAATTGTTAAGTCGATGGAATAAAGTTTTATCTTCTCCCTTTTCTATACTAATTTTAAATTTCTATCCAAAAAAATTCTAACTTCATATTTCTTAGAAAATCTATTATTATTTCATATAATTTAATTGAATTATTTTTATAAAGTTAAATATATATAATTATATTAAGTGAAATAACCTCCTCTATGTAATAATGTCTAGATAATATCTCATTAAATTTATATCTTATAAGACCATTATGTAAAAACCAATATAATATTATTTAATTCAAAAATATTAATTTTCTTTGAAATATCTCTCTTAATTATTTCAATGTCAGAAAATTATGTGAAAATGTAATGTTAACTTCTCTTGATGTAATTCATTTAGAAAAAGAAAACTTTACATACACTTTCAAATTTATACGATGGAATAAATAATTAGTTTTCTATGGAACACCTTATAATCAAAAGTTAATACGGGGTTAGAAAAATGGATGAAATGGATTTTATATGTAGTAGATGAACCAAATTCAAATTTCCTAAGTGATGAGTAAAATTGGTATTGCATAATGGGCATGTTCATCCTTATTAACATCAACTGAGTTGGTTGTGTTTGTTTAACCTCTTATTTTAATTTTTTTCGATATTTTATTAATAACCATAAAATATATGTTTTATTAATAACCACAAAATATCTTTATTAAAGGTGTATTGTTTGAGAGTGTCAAGCAAATGTATCAGTATATTTATTATATAATTTGTTTTTATTCTTTTTTAATCACGTTTACTTCTTTTAAGCTTTAGGCATTATATAAATTGTAATAGAAATTTAAATAGTTTTATCTTATAAATATTTTGATTTGGATGTATTGATTTTATTAAGAGAATGGGGCCATCAGATATAATTTCTAGCATATCATATTTTCAAGTTATAATAGGTTTTTTGGTTTTACATTATTGAAAATGAAAGACAAATGGACAAATCTAAGAATTTAAGGGAGAGAAAGTGAAAATGACTCAAGATAAGGGTACATTAAGATTCATGTTACATTCACTATAATATATATTTGAAAAATATAATAAATAATATAAATATTTTTTAAGATAGGAAAAAAGACCATATTAGATTCAATATACATACAAGATGTCAAGCCTTAAATTCAGATAGGATTGTAAGCAAGAGTTGTTTGTAATAAAAATATCAATAATATAATTAAGAAGTTTATATAAAGAATTGATGAACAAAGACTCACCTAGATCCAATATATAAAAGAGTAAACTAAAAATAGATAAATATCACTAGGTGGTAACCAAAAGGTATCTAAACCTAAGAGATATATAAACTAAGGGTTATAACCAAGAAGCGTAAATAGAATAACAAAGTATGTAAATATATATATATATATATATATATATATATATATATATATATATATTAACGAGCATAATCTAATCATTGAAGACAAAAACATACCAATATAATATACACATATATCTCCACCAAATTAAAAAGAAAAAAAAAGGCATAATGATAAAAATATTTATTTTTTATTGGCTTTTTTTAATGCATCAATCTTTCCTTTGGCTCAAGTGATACTTTTTGAGATATGTTGTATGTGAAGTCAAGATTTAAATAATAGTATCTAAGTGTCCTTAATTTGAGACTCCAAACACTATTTTTATCTTCTTCATTCAATTTCTCTCCTTAAGACGTTCAAAGACCTTGTAAAAACTAGCCTTCCACATGTGTAAGCTTCTATGCCATAATTCATCTTATTATTATTAATTTATACTTGCATACATGAGCATAACACATTAGATTTTTTTTAATTAAAAAAATATAATCATTAAGCCTATTATAGGGATCTGAATCCTAAAATTCACTTGTCAGACTTGGTTGATGATGTCAACTTGTCTAAAAAAGTAATAAAAATAACAACTTGTTTAGTAATAAATTGGTTGAGTAGAAGCAGTAAGAAATATGTTGGAAGATATAATATTACTTCGGAAAATTCAATTTGAATAGGTTAATAGAGGGAACATTGCAAAAATGCTTTGGTTAGGCTAAAGTAATAGGATAAAAGCATTCAAATAGGAAGAAGAGGAGGGAAGAGGGAGAGTGGGAAAAAATAAAATGCAGACTAAGCAAATGATGATAGATAAAGGCATGAATAAAAAATGATCATTACAATAATATCTTATAAAAGTGCCATGAATAAACCCACCCTAATCCTGGTGCACTCCCTAGGATGTATGATCAAGGAGAATTATGCACCGATGATTCCTTCAAGAAAAATCATTAGTAAGTGAAAAATATGGGTATATAAGATGAAAATATGAAATTAGATCTATAAAATTATAAATTAGTCATGTATCCTTAGATGATATAACCATTCAAATAAAAAAGGGGTTCACCAATTTATTTTATATTTTTAGTTCACACTAACACAATAATATACAATTATTATATAAGGGAGATTTAACATATAACATCCCAAAACATTAAATCATATCTACCCTAGTGGCTATAAAGGGTAAACAATAATGAAATAAGTAATTTAACAAGAAAGGATTAAAAATAGTGAAAGTGATTAAAAAAAAAAACACACTTGGATAGAATCTTATAAGTATTAGAGTGCAATAGTGGTATGGAAGCGACGATAATGTTTTGTCTAAAATTTATAACCCTAACTATCACCAAACATATTCAATGCTTATCAATGTGTGCTGAATTTTTTTTAGGTGAAATCTATATCTTAGGAGTCTGAAGAGCACACAAAGGTCATTAGTTTTTTGTTAGTGAATCTCAATAAAATCTGAGTATACAAGTGTAACGAAACTAAACCACTCTTGCCTAAGTACTAGGGGTAGCATAACAAAATGAACAAATCTATAGAAAAGAGATAAAAACATACAACAATTTTACCTCCCTTATCAAAATTAGTGTCTATTTGTTGGCATAGAAGATGTTCTTGATTAGTCTATGGAATTAAAGACTTTGATCAATGCTTTCTCCATCTTGGTAGCACTTCTCCAATGGACACATGTGGCTTTGCTTGGCTTGGTGTGAATATTGATATCAATTTGGCATTATAACATTATTTTGATGGTTTCTTGAAGGCATTCCTGTAGAATAACCTTACATACAAAATCTTGTTTGGAGAGAGTGAGGGCACTTGTATTTATAGGTCTTAAAACCAAATCCAATATTAGAAAGATTAGGTTTAGTTCTAACTTTGGTTGAGTCTAAACTAACCTAGGTTGAGTTAGGTTAACCCTAGGTTGGGACAAAGCAATCATGAAGGCTTGACAACTCATTTTAGATATTTATGAGCCATGATAACTCATATAAGATATTTATGAGGTTGTGACTCATCTTTTATTGAATGTTAGGAATTAATAAAACATATTATTAGCTCCCTTGACTTTGATCTCATATTTATTTAAAATTAATTTTTTTAGATAAATGAAAGTCTCTAATTCAACTTGGAATTTTTAATTAAGAAAGCTAATTGATTTACTTTTTAATTAGTCTTGCTTAAGTTTTTTGGCCAAGAATGTCAATTTACTAGGTCATAATTTGACTAGGGTTGAATCCAAGCTAGGTTATTGGTGCATATAGGGTAATACCCTAAATAAGAAAGCATCATCACATTTTTGGATCATTATATGTCTTACGTGGATGAATATTGGAAATCTAGGTGATTTTAAAGCTTAAATTGCATTGTTTGCTAGAAATTGATTTGATACCCGGTTTAGACATGAAAGTGGCAAAAAATGAGTTTCTATAATTTGCCCTTGTTTGATAAGGAATTGCAAGACACAAGCATAGTAATGTATTTTCAAAGAATTTAAAAGTCATTAATCCAAAAGGTTCATGCCCCAAAGGGTGGTCAATTAGCCCTTGATATCCCCTTGAGGGAGTAGGGGGAGTAGGCGGTAAAATAGAATCGTTAAACATTCCCTCCAAATGAATAAAATGACACACTCTAATGGAAACAAGGATGGAATTAATAATTTTCCCAAAGGTGGTTATAATCAGTAACAAAGGGTGGGAATAACACTAATTTTCCTAAAGCTAGTCATAATTAGTGGCATAGGCATGTGCCCTTGTAGAGCGAACAGATTGAAAAATAATGATTTGCCCAAAGGTAGTTATAATCATTAAATTGGTTGAAAAAGAATGATTTACCCAAAGCTGATTATAGTCATGTTCACATTTAATCATGTGATTGAAAATGAGTTTTCCCCAAAGAGGCAAAATATATTATTGATCGTTCAAAAAATAATTTGCCACATCTAGGCAAATTAGAAAATGGAGCTTATTTGAAAAATCCATAAAATAACCTTAAGATGAGTTGGAAAAGAAGAAAAACACGTTTTTAGCCTAAATGTGAGTACAAAGATGCATGTTCACACTAACATGTGGTATAAGTAGAAAACTAATGTTGTTAAATGGGTCTCAGAAGAGGCCCAATAAGATGGTCTGGTTATAAAATGGTCAAGAAATAAGGCATGTAGTATCAAATGGCACGTAAAATAGAACATGAAGGTGAAAAATACAATTCCTAGAGCATGTCAAAGGAGCTTTAGGCTCTAAGGGTTAAAATTCAAATTTTAGGCTATATACTCACCCCATGGGGTGAAAAATAATGAATTTTCACCCTAGCCCCTTTGATATTTGATCTTTGGTTTTGTGCATGAGCTAGCTAAGAGAAATGGCACATGGAGGAGCATGATGACACATCAATGACTAGGTGAGAGAGCACATGAAATCACCGCATGATAGGCCACCAGTATATATTCTCAACTTCATCATTGATGCTATTTATTTCTCATTAACTATTACCTCTAGGTCAAAAATTGGTGAAGTCATTATTTGTGTTTTAGGCAAAATGGCATCTTCGCTAGGGAAATTAGTGACTTCATACAAATTCATCATTACTAAAAATGGTGATTTTATCAAGAAAGCTTGTAAATCATCAAAACAATGATTTTCCTATTTTTGGGTGAAGTCATCATTTTCATGAAAAATTAAAAATAATGATTTCACCCATAAAGGTGTAAAAATGCCAAAAAAATGACTTCACCATTTGGGAAATGGTGACTTTTCCCTAGAAGGAAAAATAATTTCCTTAGGGGACCCAATAGGGGTCTAACCTATAAGAGAGAGGGGTAAATAGGCTTGGTATAGTAGGAATAAGCTCAGATAGAAGCATAGATATAGGATAATGCTAGCCTATTTATGATTGTAAGAGTGGATGATAGTTTTGATAGCATGAGGGTGATGCTCCCATTGCTTATGCACACCACATATTTAGATGGTGGAGACGACTATCTTTCTACAGGTTTTAGACTTATATGATGTGTGGATGCCAGTTATTCACATGGATTGAGTATATCTAATCGCATTGGTAGAATAGTGGCACAAAAAGACCTTGACCTTTCACTTGCCTAGTAAAGAGGTAACTGTCACTCTTGAGAATACTTTTCATATCCTCAAGCTATAGATGAAAGGACGCAGGTTCTTGTAGACTAATCCATCACAACATTAGGTTATAATTGATTATTTGGTTAGATATCAATGCATTCCCATGATTCATGAGAAGGTAGATATCAATCTACTTGAGACCTATAAAAATATACAACCTAATGATCTATACCTTAGAGATCCTTCACCACGAGCATTCATTGATAAGGAGGTCATGGTATTGATGGATATTGTTAGTGGCATCTTGTTTCCTAACAAGAGAGGTTGGTATTTCCATATGGGTCTTAGAGGTGTCATTCATAGTATGATGGATGAGGTGACCGAATTTACATGGGGGCCAACTGTATTGACTCAGTTATATAGGGATATTCACATGGTGTAATATAGAGGAGGACATAACATTGGAGTATCGACACTACTGATAGTTTGGGGTTGGGAACATATCTCCATCAAGTAACTAGTGAGTCAAAGGTAAGTCTGAGACCTAGAGGAGCCATTGGCATATTGGTGGGCATAGATTGGGGTAAGACATTGAGGGAACTAGGGAGAGATATATGTATATTTCCATATGTTTGATGAGCTCAATCCAAAGCTACTTATCTAGAGGCCATACCTTCTATATCAGTTCTAGTGGTTTAAGGATGGGTGATATACTACATATATGACATCCAATTATTTTCTCATAAGTAGGTATTCTCACATCATTAATGAGTACTAACCTAATCGGGTACTTTATCATTTTGGCATGACACATGATGTGTCAAAGGAGCCCAGGTGGTTTGCACATGTGACCAAATAGATCAATTAAAACACCACTATCAAATATATGAGTTTTCCATGAATAACATGGGCATATGCAAGGGGGATGGCAGATGAAGGATTTACACCTGAGTATATACATTGGTGGGTATAGGTGTGATTTTTAAGGCTCACTATCCTAGGTTAAGAAGGTGTTCAGATGCTTATGGATATAGATTATGTTGAGGCTGAGAGATCCAATAGGACCATTGATAGTGGTAGTACCTAACAGAGTAGTGTAGGTGAGGAGGGTGATGATGATAATGGATTTGATGGAAGGGATGATGGTATATATGATTAAGGGGATGATGGATTAGATGGTAGAGGGAATGATGACAGAGATGATGGTTGAGCCATGATGTAGCTATATCCCAACATGATAGTTATAGTAGGTAATTTCATTTATATAATCCAAATAGGGCCATCTAGTATGGCTAGGATAGGTAAGGACACTAGTATGTTGGGGAAGGAGATCACCACTAGGGTGGAGGAGATTATAGGTTTGGAGGGTAGGTGGATGATCTATAGACTAAACTACACATATGTGATGAGGATATGACTTACCTTCAATCTAATATTACCTGGTTCAAGGTTGATGTGGCTAGGATGGCCTAGATACAGGCCTAGATCATAATAGAGTGAGATCAAGCTATCACAAACAAGAACTAGGATTTGCTATATGTTTATAGGATTCGATGAAAGTGTGATGAAGATCAAATAATAAATACATAGGTAGGTTTTAATCAGATGATTCTTGAGAGACTTTAATATGAGACTACTATGCCTAGGGACTAACAGGTTGCCACATGAGGTATGGAATGCTTAGAGAGCATGTAATAGATCAAGTCAATCAAGGACTAGGACACATATTATAAGAGATTCAGGGTAGTTTGTTCATTATTCATAGCTATCGATACCACTACGACCACCAAGGCCACCTCTAGTTACAGGTCCCATGGATACATAGATCTAGAGTTGATCATTGGCATCTTGACATATTGGCATACTACTTTACTTTTAGACACCATGATGATATGTATATATTCTTTATGTATATAATATTTTTGAGATACATTTACATTCATATTGGGTCCTTTGAGGCCTTTGTACTTGTACATTTATTCTTTTGATATGTGTGATGGCTCTATTTATTTCCATATTAATCTCATTGTTTGGCATTGTTTATCATTATTGATGTGTATGTTCATTTAAACATGTATGATATGTTCATTTACCATTTTTATATGTATATGAGATGTTGCTCTATTTTTTATTTGCTTATGTTGTATTAATTATATGTATGCTTATGCAGAGATGCATGTTTGTATTAACACATAATAAATCATATTTATCTATTTATTACTCATTGATTTACGTATGTGTTTGGGTATTTGTCTGGTTTGATAGTCTTAGAGAAGTAATTCCATTACATTGATTGATACTCGATATTATCCTAATGTTTTCATAGCTTGTGATATTATGCATCATAGTTATAAACAACTATAATAACAATGTATACCCTAAATATGGAAAACTTAGTTTAAAAGCAAATATAAACAACTTGGGAATAATATACAAACAATCAAATCCCAAGTGTAAATATAAGACAAATAACCAAGTGTAGGACTATATACAAATATTCACAACCTAAGTACAAGATATGGATAATCAAGACTCAAGTGTAAATAAAATGTAATAGACCTACGGCAACTAAAAAACACAAAAAAGTAAAAACACAATAAAAAATAAAAATAAACAAACAAATAAAAAAAATAAACAAACAAAATAGACAAATAAATTATACAAACAAATTAACTAGTTCAAACAAACAAACATAATAAACTAAAACAAACAAAACAAGCTAAATAAAAGAGATAAACAAAACATAAAAACAAACTATACAAATAAAATAAGTAGGAAAAATAAAATATACAAACAAAATAAACAAACAATGCTAAAATAAATGAAAATATACAAATAATGTTATTCACAATGTTAGTAACAAATAAAATACAAGAAATAAATTATTTGTGCATGTGTAATGGACATGTTATTCTTGGTGATAGGGTTAACCCTAGGATAGGTATAAATGACAAAGTTAAAATAACACAAGAACCAATGGCAAAAGGTTGCCCCTAGGCTATAGGGAAACATCAGCAAAGGGTAGATGACAAACATTGCCCCTAGGCTATAGGGAACAACAGCACAAACAAGATGGTAAACATGTACCCTAGGCTATAGTGGACAATGACACAAAAACAAATTGAAGGAATAAAATAAATAGGAAGGGGTAGCCAAGCTGACTCCATATGCACTAGGCAAGTGAACGTTGCCTACATAGTCGTATGGACACTACGTCCAACATGAACTTCAAACCAATTGTAGTTCTCCCAGGATATGGGATAGAAGAAAATTGATGATAACAAAGAGAGAATGATTATTGAGGCATATGGGAATTATCTTAAAAAATAATGAGTGTGTAAGAAAAGAGTGGGGAGTGATGCTCATAGTCATGAAAATGTCAACATAAACAAATCGTACAAGTATGAGGGCATAGTTTAGGATAAAACCACACCAAAACACAAGAGACAAGCATCCAATAATGAACTAAATTGGTAATTCATATTATTCACTACATCTATGGGTTGTAATGAGAATTAAATTTCAAAATGGTGAGATAGTCGAAACAAAAATTACTTGTAAAACAATGAAAGTATTGGCTAAGGTTGCTCACAAAATGGTGAGAGAATTCGAATAGAAATAGGTTACAAAATGGTGAGAGCATAAAAGAAAAATAAGGATGGGGAAACTAAAGGACAAGTGATTAATTTTTAAATATCTATAAAACCCAAAATACTTAAGATAAATAAGTGGTCATGGCTGAGCTAACCCAAGATGCCCCGTGTATCCAAGTATTTCCTATATAGTCTATGTGGACCTCAAGCTGATGTAGTTCTAAAAATGAGAGGAAAATGGAAAAGTGGTCTAAAAATGAAGTTGGATAGGTAAAAAAGACCATCCCATAAAATTTTGAAGGCTTTATATTTCTCATGGAAATTCTATGCCAATTTATGTGATTTTGTGATTTTTAGGATTTTCCTAGGTCTTTTCAAATGTTTAGGGTTTTTGAAATGTTTCAAATGTCTTTAGAAATTTTATAGGTATCTCAACTCAATGAAGACTTATGAGATAAAAAATGTTTTAACTCACAAAATGGAAAGAGTGTTCAAATTGAATTGCTTTCAAAATGGTGAGAGTGTTCAAACTTAAATTACTCACAAAATGATGAGAGCATTCAAAATTAAATTTCTCATAAAATTATAAGAGCATTTAAACAAGGGTGGTCAAATTAACCTCAAAAATATTGATCACTTCCTACATAGTCTAAATGGACCTCAAGCTACTGTAATTCCCCTAAAGTGGTGAAAGTTTGAAAATGCTTCCAATGTTTTGGTGTTTCTAGTATCTCAAATCGATGGAGATTTTTGAGATACAACATGGTCCAAACTCATAAAATTATGAGAGTGTTGATTAAAAATGCTCATAAAATGTGAGATCATGGAAAAGGAATGACTAAGCTAACATCACTGTAAATTGAGTGCTTCCTACATAGTCCTGAATACATCTCAATTCAATGTAGTTCCACCTTCATCAAGTCATCCAACTTAGTGCCAACAAGTTTAGGCATAGGTAAATGGCAAGGTATGGCATAGTGATGGCAAGGTTATGTGGTAATGCAAGGTAAAATGGTAGTTCTTTATTTTCCCAAAGGTGGTTGTAATTAGGAAACAATGGTAAAGGTTAGTGATACTAATTTTCCCAAAGGTTTTTAATAATTAGTAGCATGAGTAATGATATATAACCTAACAAAAAATGAAGGATGAAATTTCCAAGACCACTATCATACCATTTAAAACTTTGAATTTGAATCAACTACTAGAAATATATCTAATATCCATCACTAAATGTGCTTGAATTAAAAATGAATCAAAACCAAGGCCAAACATGATAGGGTTAGGCAAAAAGAACTGGATGGAAATGAGCTCGGTATGGTGGGGAAAGGTATAGGGTTACCGTACAATGCAAAGAATGGTAAATCATGGCATAACTTAAATTATCCTTGTAGATAATAATTTGAGTCCCTCAAGTGTAAAAACATTTGAGGTGCATTATGTTCATCAAGTTCATCTCCTTCTGATGTGGTGAGTCTATATGCTCGAGAACCATAGTTAGCAATAACTACATAAGGCCTTAACTAGTTAGGTTATAAATTTCCCTTCTTATTTGTATTAGAATTAACATTATTATATTTTTCCTTTAATACAAGGTCACCAAGCTTGAATTCCTGATGTTGAATGTACCAATTGTATTAGCCTTGCAATCTATTATGGTAATCCTAAAGGTTATTCAAAGTGGCCATGCCCTTTTTGTCTAATAAATCTAGCTCTTGAAAATGAGATAATATGTAGTCCTCATCATCAATGATGTACTGCAATGAAATCCAAAGAGAAGGCAACTCAACCTCAATAGGAAGAATGGCCTTAGTGTCATAAATAAGTGAATATAGTGTAGTTCATGTTGGTGTACAGAAAGTGGTAAAATAGGCTTAAAAGGTGTTAAATAGCTATAAGTGATAATTATGACCAACATCATTGATAATATTCTTTATAATATTGATAATGGTTTTGTTAGAAGCCATAACTTGGTTATTGCCTTACGGGTAATAGGCGTTAGATAAATGTTTTTTGATATGGTATTGGGCACAAAGTGTTTTCACATATTTATTTTTAAATGATCTACCAATATCAGATATAATGTTAGAGGGTATACCATAGTGGAAATTGAGATGGTTAAATATGAATTTGGATATTTGCTTACCAGTTACATAAGTGATGGGAATGACTTCTACCCACTTCGTGAAATATTTGATAGCATTAAAGACATATTTATGGCCATCTGAAGATGTAGAATTTATATTGCCTATGAGGTCAATTCCCCACATTGGGAATGGTCATGGTGTTGTTAGTGGTTTGAGCATTTTTGTTGGAGCATGAATCAGATTAGCATGCTTCTAACACTTCACACACTTCTTCATAAATGTAACTGCATCTATTTCCATAGTCGACTAGTAATAATGAGTATGTAGTAATTTATTGGCAAGAATTGACCCTTTATTGTGGGATCCACACACTCCTTCATGAACTTATGTCAACACTAATCAAAATTTTGATGAAGATAAACAATGAAGCAAAGTTTCATCATAACTTCTATAATACATGGTAGGTATAAGTAGCATATAACAAGAGGTTTATAGCTAAAGGCTTTTTGTTTCTTACATGAAAGGTCAGGGGGAATGATTTGGTCTTTGAGGTAGGCATATATGTCATAATACCAAGTAGACGTGGGATTAATAATATTGCAAACCATCTTGATGGTTTCTTGTTTATGTGATGGTGATAAGAGATGTTCCACAAGAAATTGGTAGTGCCTGGCTCTGTCAGTAATCTGAATCATGGAACCAATTATAGACATGGAATCAACTATTATGTTATTATCTCTAGGTATCCATTCAAACTGAATGTTGGTAATATTTTATTTAATAGTGTCAACCATGTCTTTATATGACACCAAATTCTTTTCCTTTGTCTAGTATTGGTCTGTGACTTGATTGATGATAAGTTGTGAATCAACATAAACTAGTAAATGTTAGATGTTCCACTATATTGCCTGGTGAAGCCCTAAAATGAGTGATTCATATTTATCCATGTTATTAGTACATGGAAAACCCATGTGAAAATATATAGGAATAAGATCCCCTTGTAACATGATAAATAATATTCTGGCACCTGATCCACATGAAGTGAAGGAACCATCAAAGTACATTTTCCACTTTTCTATTTTTAGAGGTGTTTTTATTTCTATTGTGGTCATAATGGATTCATCTATAAATCCAAATACAATAGGTTGAGTATCGTAAAGAGGAGCTTCTTCAAGATGATCTATAATTACTTGTCACTTAATGGCCTTTTGATTGCCATATTTGATCTCAAACTCACTTAAGAGCATAATCCATTTTTCCATACGACCTTATAAAGTTGTTTTGGAAAGTAGATACTTGAGTGGGTCTAATTTGGTGATAACAATGGTCTTGTTGTTCAGCATGTAGTGACGTAAATTTTGAGCTATGAAAACCATAGCTAAATAGGGTTTTTTATCAGCATATAATTATGTTCATATGTGATCAATTTTTAACTCACATAATAAATGGCATGTTCCTATTACCTTGTTCATTGTGTTGTGCCAAAAGTACCCCCAGGGCATTTTTAGTCACTCATAAGTAAAATAACAATGGCTTGTTCGACATAGGTGGTAATAAAATAGATGTATTGGCCATATATTCTTTGAGATGGCTAAATACTTTCTAGCAACCTTCATTCCATGAAAAATTAATGCCCTTATTTAGTAAGTGTATAAAAGGATTGCATTTGTCAGCTAGTTGTGATATAAAGTGTTGAATTGACTAGATCTTGACCTATAAATTATAGAGATGTTTTAAGGTAGATGGAAACAACATTTTGATAATGGCACAAACTTTGACTGGATAAACTTCAATGCCCATATAAGAGATAATGAATCCTAAAAATTTACTAGAAGTTACACCAAATACACACTCCTCAGAGTTGAGCCTAACATTGTACTCTCAAAATATCTCAAATATTCTTTATAGTATGGTTGGATGGTTAGCATGGGTCTTAGATTTACCCAGGATGTCATTGACATAGTCTTCGACAATGTCATGCATCATATCATGAAAAATAATGGTCATAAATTATTGGTAAGTGGATCCTATATTTTTTATTCCAAATGGCATCACATGATAACAAAACATTTCCCACAAAGTGGTGAATGATTTATGTGCTAGTCTTCTAGTGATATTATGATTTTTTTATATCCTAAAAATCCATCCATAAGAGAAAGTATTTCATATATGGTCATTGACCCAATAATCATGTCAATGTTTGGTAGAAGAAAGTCATCCTTTGAGAAGGCTTTATTAATATCCTAGAAATCAATGCATAGTCTAATAACTTCTATATTCTTGCTCATTGGTATAATGTTATGAATCCACTCTAAATAATCAATCGGTCGAATGCATCTCACATCTAAGAGTTTCTCTAATTCTTTCTTGACTAACACAACAATATAAGGATGCATTTTTTACAACTTTTGCTTAACTAGTTTGGCATCAGTATGAAAAACAAGATGGTGTACAACCAAGGTGGGATCTAAAATTGGCATATCTAAATCAGCCCATGAAAATATATTAATGAACTCCCTCAAAAGGGATGTAAATACTTCATATTCCTCTTCAGTGAGGGATGCACCTTATTTAATCCATTTTGTGTCTTTTGGAGTCCCAATGTTAACCTCATAAGTGTCCTCCATGAGGAGTGTAGAACCATATTCTAAAATATTTGGCAAAGAGGTAAACTAATAAGCAATGGAAAATCCCTCTAGATGGACTGGTTGTCTAATTCTCCCAAATATGATGAATCAAAATCACCCAATGGTGGTAAAAACCATGTGATAAATATCTTAGAGTACTCTTGTACCATCTAATCAAAATCTTTTAACTCTTTAGTAAAAATCTCATATCTATAAATAAGCCTCAAACTATTAGTCTCTTTCACTTCATGTGAAGAGGGGTGAACATCCCTATCTAATGGTGCCCAAAATAGGTTTTCACCAAGAGACTTGCCTTTTTATTTACTTTTATCCTAGTTTGAAAGTGTCTCAAAAAATATTTAATTTTTAGACCTTAATGTCTGATTTTGTTTTTATTTTTGGCCAAGGAAGTTTAGCCACTCTCTTAAATATATTATAGGATCTAATCTAATAGAAAATCCTTATTTATGATCTCCTAGAGGAATGTGATCCCTAAAACCTAGAAAGTCACATATGGCCTCATCATTTTCAAATTCATCCAGTGGCATTGTCAACTCTTGTTGGTCTTAGTCTATCAAATTAGGTAATAAAGTATAAGTGGTGAAGGGTGATAAATAGGGTTAACAGTAAAAATGGCATAGGGGTTAATAAGATGCTATAATAAGACCCTGCATTATTGTCAACATTGTATTTGCTAGTAGATGGGGTATTAATGTGAATAAGGTATATGACGTCACCCCTAGGTAGTTTAAATCTAATACCATGGTTTCCTTTGTACTTGTTCATTGAAATTAGCTCAGTTGTTCCTTGTTCATGTATACTTAGGCCTCTACCTTCATAATCTTGATTACCCATAATTCGGTATGGGATAAGATACTTTGCACCTTAGTGATGTAACAATCCCACTAGGGTTTACTAAAATAAGGTACTTTTCTTTTATTTTAAACATTTACACTAATTCAATTTATAGATCTCCATCACACTGAAACCATAAAATAGTGTTATTTAACTAAATACATTAATTTAATCTAACCAAAAACAAGTTAAAGAGCTAATCTATTTAGATGATGATCACAAGATCAAGTATAATGTTGATTATAAAAATGAATACTATATTGATTTCATAAAAGTATATTTACAAATTCAGCCACTGGTGATACAATGTTATAGTCAACTATTGTAATGGAAAAATATAAAAAAATAGTATAGTTTCAACATAATACAAAGCTTAATAATAATTTATAATGATACAATGTTCCATAAAGCATGCAAGTCTCATCAAAATCAAATAATCTATAAGTAATCATGTGTGTAGTCCACTAGTGAAGTACTACTAAAGGGAGGGAGAGAATAATCTAGTAATTTTCCACACCAACCATGAGCTATTGATCCCCTGCATAATCTCCCAAAAAGGGAATGACCCTCCCTTCATGGATGGGTAGATAATGACAGTTTGAGAATCAAGAGTGACAACTAGAACCTGTGTGCTATAAGATAACTATTACATGTAGTATATCATAAAGAAACCTATTCTAACATGATATCATACAAAACATATAAACTAAATTAAACAGATGAAATGATAATGTTTAACCATAAACACTACTTTGGCCAAAGTTTTCTTATAGTTATTTGATCTCAAGGATCATTCAATTTCATACACACCTCTCAATTAAAATACACCATCTCTGCATATTAGTGACACTAATTAAGTAAGTAGAATCTATCTCACTTACTTATTTAGGGTCATTGATACAAGATTGGTTCATATATTTAATAATATTAAAACCATCAGATTTCATAATGAGTTTTTCCCTACTAGCAATTACATTATGTGTTAATACAAGAAAGTTCATAGACATGCATTTAATCCATCAAATGCAATTTAATAGTTTTGAACATCTAATTTATTTATATAATAATATCAGCTATATAAATAGATTTTGAAATAGTCATACCATTTGGGTAAGAATAAACATCAAGATAATCATACCATTTGGGTAAGATTAAACATCAAACATCAAGTTACTAAAATCCATATATGCAATATTCCACTCAATCTCATTCAACCATCTATCATGAATTGTTAATTCATTCTATAGACAATTTATTTCCACTTTTCTATTTGTATAAATCAGCTACCATATACTGGTAAACGTAAAATGATTTGATTTAAAATTCTCAAATACTACATAGCTAGAGGTTCCTAATTTCCTTGAATTCACTTCTAAATTCAACCTTATTAAGTCAAGTAAACAAATTATTTATACCTCTCTAATAATACATATGATGTATCTAATCATCAATCATTATATGCATGAGTATATACGATATACTCTTAATTAGAATAGTATTCTACCAATAAATATAGAGTATCATGTATGTGTATATAGATATAGATATAGATATAGATGTGTGTGTGTGTGTGTGTGTGTGTGTGTGTGTGTGTGTGTGTGTGTGTGTGTGTGTGTGTGTGTGTGTGTGTGTGTGTGTGCGTGCATGCATGCGCATATACAAACATAACATTATATTTAATTATTTTTCCTATCATGTAATGTGTTTACTCATTCTATAGAATATGCATATCTGAATATGGTATACTTGATTTGGAATAATAATCTATCAATGCTTTACAAGTATCACATATAAATATTTGTGTATTTGAATACTCAGCCATATTACTAAATTTAATTATTCTCTAAGATCAAATAAAGATTAAACTCTACTTATATAGTTGTGTGTGAATTTCAAATAACACACAATCCATCGAAGTACCCCAATAACTCACAATCATAAAACAAACCCAGTCACATATATGTATAAATAAATTTCATAATATGGAAGGATATATTCATTAATATTTCAACAAATTGCTATAATTCCTATCATGGAATTTTATAGGAATATAAATGTATATTTAATAAGTCTACACAACAATAATATATACACTATGAATTTTACCCTTATTCATAACCATACCAAATATAATTTCATATTGTAACTACAATAAATAACCACTCTACAATCATTTACCATTTAAAGTTTCATCACATTTCAACACAATATAATATAATTATATAAGTAAATAGAAGAACCGATAACCTAAACCTACACACACACACACACACAAACACACACATTAGTATATGCATATCTCAGGTCATCAAATAACTTACCCAGGACCTATAGAATATATGTATATACCCCTATATACTCAAATAATTCTATAGGCATTCCTATGCATGATTTTTTATAAGAAGAATTATTTCAATCTAATATAAATTTGCTCAGAATAGAAATTCTAAGGCTGAAGTAATTTATATGAAATCATTCAACTTATCTACAGGTTTAAAACTTCCTATTTCACTACAGTCTTTCCACTTAGACTAACCTCATACATAGTCTTTCCCTAATTTGGGTTTAATAACTTGAACCAATTTATAAATATAATCATATTATAAATCTATCTTTTATTCAAGCTCAATGTCTAGAAAATAATATTGAATCTTTGTAATCATTTTATATATATATATATATATATATATATATATATATATATAATGATTAAAAAGATTCAATATTATTTCCTAGACATTGAGCTTGAATAGAAGATAGATTTATAATAAAAATCAAATTGATAAATTTACTTAATCACGAGTTTACCCTAGACATCCATGGCAAGGTTTTCTACTTTCATAAATCACAACTAAAATTGTTTACATAGCTAATTATAAAATTACTATTTTTCACTAGTCTTTGTTTACTAGACAGAATATCCATATTCAAATTGAGTTACTAAATTTTGGAAACATATTTTATAATTCATAGTTGTTTGACTAGGGTTTAATGATTCATATACATGTCTCTATGGATGGCGAAGCCATCCCCAGTGCTAGGTATAACCCTACTTTTCTATAATTTCTCATCAATGAAAAATTAAAACTCTAATCAATAAAAATTTACTAGTCTATTGATTTAATTCATACAACACTAAATATGAATTTAACCAACAAAAAACCTCCCTAGAAAGAAGATCTCAGCTATGCCCAACTTGAAATGCCCTTTCAAATCTTCCTTAAACCCCTTTTTCTTTCTCCTTCTTTCTCTTCCTTCATCTACCATTTGAGTATGCAAGCATAATTTTCCCCATCTTATTCTCCTACATGTTATTTCCATGCTAACAAACCTCCAAAATTCCTCCACCAAATTGAATGTGAGTTCAATGAAAAGAGTCCATGCAACCCAAAACTAAAGTGTTATGTTTTGCATGATGGTACGAATAGGCCAAGTCAACACCACTTAACCCTATTTTCATGAAATTTATTCATTAAAATAATAATCCTTTCATTCACTATGAATATTAACATTGACTTCATAATAACATTAAATTGATATAATTCCACATCAAAACATGGACTTATCATGATGATCATGCCTAATAACATTAACCATACCTTGGTAACTAGTCAAGTTAATAATCAACTAACAGAAATTAATTAAATTCCCTTTCATTTAGCAATGCATTTGTTATACAACACATGCCCCACACTCACACAATCTATAATCATTCAAGGAAGGAAAGATTTGTTTCAAAATTATTCACACAAATCCTAAATACAATAGCAAGGATACTTAAAGATCATAAAGCACATGTTATGGAAACATCAACACAAGAGGTATGTTAAGTAAGACAATATATAAGAGTCTAAATATTACACTTTAAAACACACAACCATATTCAAATATAACAAGCATGATGACAACTGAAAGCAAATACAAGCTATCTAAATCAAACAATGATTAAAAAGCATATTCTACTCATTTTGGTGTGTGCAAGGTTCTTAATTCTCATTTTTTCATCCCTTAATGCCTTCATTTACTCCAACCTATCTGATGATGCTCTCCCTTCATCATAATATGAGGAATGAAATCTATCATGCATCCAACTTGAAACAGTAAAGGTAGTTAGCCTAAATCAAGATAAAATCCATAATATACTATTGTAATGAACTAAATAATCATGATCATCATATACATAACATAAAAGTACAACTAACTCAAAAAGTTAATGATCATGCAATAAGAAACATATAACTATCCATATATCAATATATAAAATCTAGCTTATCAAAATATTAATTAGCCAAATAATAACCATAAAATCCAAAAATCAATAGGTTATAAAGTCTAGAGATAAATTGGGATGTAACATCTTCCTCCCTAAAAATGGTCATTATCCTGATGACACTTATTCCAAAAATATTTTTAAAATTAAACATTATTTAGAAGAAAATTAAATAATATCCAACAAAAATATTAAGTAAACAAATATGAAAACAACCTATAGAATTCATCATAATCCTCCTAGGTTTCACTATCTTCAGAATATTGGTCCCACTAAACTTTACACTGTGACACTTCTCTATTATGCAAACTAAGTTTGCAAGTGTCAATTATTTTAAATAGTTCTACTGTGACCACCCTATGATCTATAACATATAAAAAATTCTAATCCAATTCATGAGAATGATCAAAAATATACTTTTTAAGATAAGACACATGGAAAACATTATGCAAAAGATCTAGATTTGGTGGCAAAGCAAGCCTATACACTACAGGATTGATCACTTCCAAAACCTTGAAGGGTCCCACATATCTTGGTGAAAGCTTTGTTGATTTACCAAACTTAATAAAACTTTTTTGAGGCTTAATGCACATAAATACTTTATCACCAATAAAAAATTACCTTGTTATTCTTTTCAGATCAGAATAACTTTTATATCTATCATTGGCCTCAACTAATTTTTTCCTGATTGTTCTAGCTTGGTCTTCTATCTCCACAAGAATTTTAGGTCCAAAGACTACTCTATCTTCTAACTTATCCCAACTAATTGGTGTTCTAAATCTTCTTCCATATAATGCCTCAAACTGTGTTATTTTTAATGTTGATTGGTATGAGTTGTTGTAGGTAAACTCAACCAATGGAAGGTACTCCTCCCACTTGTATTATTGATCCATGCATCACATTTAAATGATATCTTTTTAACCCTCTCCATTTTTCCATCTACTTTTAGGTGATATGTAGTACTAAAATTCAACTATGTGCCCAGAGCTAAATTCAAAGTCAACCAAAATCTAGAAATCATTCTCAGATCTTGATTAGATATGATCTTTTCTAGAAATCTATGCAATCAATACACCTCTTTCACTAATTTTTTCACAAAAATAGGTGCATCATCAGTCAAATTACTTGATATAAAGTGAGCTAACTTGGTTAGTTTATCAACTACTACCAATATCATATCATGATGGTTCTGTGATAATGAAAAACCTTGAATAAAATCTATATTAATTACCTACCACTTCCATTCTGGTATATCATGAGAATACAACAATCCTGTTGGATGCACATGTTCAAATTTAATATGTTGACATTTCAAACAATGATATACAAAATTTGTTGCATTCTTTTTAATCTCTTTCCATAAATAAAGAGGTCTTAGCTCATCCATGAGCTTAGTTACTCCAAGATGTCCTAAATAAGGGGCATTATACAATTCTTTTGGCACCATGTTCCTCAAATTCTATCTATCAAGTAGATACATCCTACCATTATACCTTAAAATACCATCATTCTCTAATTTAAATCCTTTAAATTTGGGATTATAAGCATTATTTGACAATATTTTCTTAATGTGTTCATAGAATTTATCTCCAAGGGAAAATTTAATTACCTAATCATGGAAATTACTCCTAATATTATCCAAGGTTGTTATGTACCTTCTATGACTTAAGGCATCTACATCTCTATTTTCCCTACCCTTAATATAATTAATATCAAAATCATAATAAGATAATAATTATAACCAACATCTCTAACATGCATTCAGGTTCAGTTGGGTAAAGATATAATTGAGTCCCAAGTTGTCAATATTGAACTCAAATGGTTTCCCCAATAGATAATGCCTCTAAACTTGTAAGGCATGCACTACTTTATCAAGTTCCAGATCATGAGGGGCATAATTTAACTCATAAATCTTAATATTTCTAGACTTGTATGCTAAAACTAAATAATATTTCATAATAAATCCTATAATTCCATCCCCATATGCATTAGTGATTACTGAGAACTAACCATTAGGATTGGGAACTCTTAACAAAAGTGTCGAAGTAAGCCTCCTTTTCAGCTCTTGAAAGGCTTTTTTCACTTGTTTAACCAAACAAAACTTTGATTCTTCCACTTAAGAGAGGTAATTAGGTCAGGTGTTTTTGAGAAATTTGGAACAAATTTCCTATAATAACCTATTAATCCCATAAAACTTCTCACCTCATGCATATTTTTAGGCATAGCCCATTCCATTATGGCTCTTATCTTCACTGGATCAATTTAAATTCTATTTGTAGAGACAATATGTCTCAAATATTGTACTTTCCTCTATAAAATTGTATATTTAGACAACTTACCATACAATCTATGGTTTTGCAACCATTGCATAACCAATTCTAGATGTTGAAGATGTTTTTCCTCATTCTTAAAATATATGAGGATATCATCTAGGAAAACTAATACAAAGTGGTCCAAATAATCCCTAAACACATTATTCATGAGATTCATAAATGTTTTCAGAGCATTTGTTAACCCAAAAGGCAACACTATAAATTCATAGTGCCCATACTGGATTTTGAACATTGTTTTAAGAATATCATCATCTTGAATTCTCAATTGATGATACCCTACTTGAAGATCAATCTTAGATAAAACTATTTCCCCTCACATCTTGATTATCACCTTATTTAACATCATGTAATCAATACATAGGCAAAAAGTACCATCTTTCTTCTTAACTAACACCACTGGTGCACCCCATGATGACACACTTGGTTGAATCAACCCTTTCGATAATAAATCCTATAGTTACACTTTCAACTCAATGAATTCTATAGTTTTCATCCTATAAGGTGCCTTGGACTATAGTTTAGATCTAGGTAATATATCAATCAAGAAATTAAACTCATGTTTGGGTGGTAATTTCAATAATTCCTCTGGAAACACATCATAAAAGTTCCTAATAAAAGTATAATCCTTAATATATGGTTCCTTAAAATCCTCTATATCCTTTATTTTAACAATAAATGCCTGACATTTTTTTCTCTAAGCCTTCTTGAGTTGAAGTGCAAAAATTTGCTTAAGCTTTAACTCTCATTTTTCACCCTAAAGCTATGTTTGAATTCCAAAATCATCTTGACACTCTACCTTCTTGAGATAGCAATCAACCTTAGCTTTATGCTCTGAAAGACAATTTACTTCTAGGATCACATCATATGACCCTAGCAGTATAGCATTTAGATCTACTATTGTAGTAAATTTAGGTAACCTGGTCTCAGCTTCCACTAAACACTTATCAACCTTAACCTTTGATTCATTCATATATTGTACTGACCATTCATTTTCCATAATCCCAACTTTTATTAAGAGCAAAAAAATATTCATTATCCCTAGTGTTAATCAAACTTTAAATTAGATGATCAAACAAACTACTTGTTAATTCAATAGGAGAAGCTTGAAACTCAGCTTGATAATTTTCAATAGTTGCATGAATCCTATACTAAAAATTTCCTTGTTACAAATAAAAAACCTTGTTCTCACCCTCTGATTTACCTTGAGTACACTATCTAGTGTAATGGTCACCTCCACAGATGAAGCATCCTTTAGGTGGTCCTCTCGTATCTAACTGTTGGTTCCCCTTGAAACCTCCATTGAAACCATTTCTAGATTTCTTATCTCCTAAGCTCCTATTAAACTTGGCATTCTAGTTCTTAAAATGGTTCTTGGAGTCTCGAATCCTTTTCTAATTATTCTTTTTAAAATTCATTTTAGGACCTTCAAACTTCTTTAATTTATCTCTAATCTTAGCAAGAGATTTCATCATATACTCCTACTTAACTAACTTTTCAAAGACTTGGTTCATGGTAGATGACCTAGTCACATCCACCTGACAACCAATTTGGAGTTTTAATTCCATAATGAACTTCTTGATTTCAAACCTCTCATCCACCTAATACTATGTGGCATACTTTAGGGTATTGGTGAATTATTCCCAATATTCATTCACAGAAAGGTCTCCTTACTTAAGGTTCTAAAAATCCACTAGCTTCTAATCAAAATATAACTGAAGAAGCCATTGTGACCTAAAAAATGTCACAAACCTCTCCCAAGTTATGGTGGTAGAGTCAAGGTTCATCTCAAGCTTCTTATTATCCCACCAAGTTGTTGTTTCTCTAACAAGTTGATATGCTCCCCATACTACCTTAGTGACTTCATAATAATTTCAAACCTCAAAATACCTTTCCATCTCTATTAGCCATGTTTCAGCTCCATCTCCCAAAATGGTTACATCAAAATTGGGTGGATTCACCATTTTCATAACTCATGTCAGCTCTATAGCTACTCAAGCTCTTGCATCTTGTGGCACTTCCTCATGCTTATGTTTTTGAGGATTTTCCTATTTAGCAGGATGTTCTTCAGGTTCTTTTTGATTATTCTCCTCAACATATCTATGCACTTCCTATTATAAGGACATGATTTGGTCCCTAGTTTCATGCATGGATATGAGGATATGATCCAACTTCATAGCTTTCTCAGTGCTAAATTTATTTGGATCCACTGAAAAGTTGGTGTTTTAAGTACCCTCACCTCCAGATTTAGCACACACCATTCTTCTTCCTAGTTAATAGGAGAATACATTTGCATAGGTGGACTCATTAAGTCGTAGAGTTTGAGCCTCAAATTTAATACTATAATGTAAAAACCCCATTGGGTTTTGATAGAATAAGATATTTAAAAAAAAAACATTTTAATTTAGTTTACAGGTCTCCATCACAATGAAACTATAACATATTGATATTTAACTAAATACATTAGTTTAATCTAACCCAAATCAAAGTAAAGAGATAATATATTTATCTAATGATCAAAATATTAAATATAATGTTGATTATAAAAATAAGTATTATATTTAATTCATAAAAATATATTTTCATATTTAACCAGTGCTGATACAATGTTACATCCAACTATTATAATAGTTAAATATAGCATAATAGTACACTTTCAACATAATACAAGGCTTAATAATAATTTACAATGATATAATGATTCATGGAGCATGTGAGTCTAATCGAACTTGAATCATCCATAAGTAATCATGAGTGTAATTTATTAGTGAAGAATTATTGATGGAAGGGAGAGCATCATCTGAGTGATTTTCCACACCAACCATGAACCATCGATCCCCTACACAATATCCCTAAAAGGGAATGGACCTCCCTTCATGGATGAGTAGATAATGATGGTGCAAGAATGAAAAGTGATCATTAGAACCTATGTGATGTAAGATAACTATTACATCTAGTATATCATAAAGAAACCCATTTTAGCATGATATCATACAAAACATGTAAACTAAATCAAATAGATGAATAACAATATTTAACCATAAACACTACTTTGGTCAAAGTTTTCTTATAGCTATTTGATCTCGAGGATCAATCAATTTCATACACACCACTCAATCCAATGACACCATCTTCATGTATTATTGATACTAATTAAGTAAGTGTAATCCATCTCACTCACTTATTTTGGGGCATTAATACAATATTGGTTCATATATTAAATAATATTAAAACCATCAGATTTTGTAATGAGCTTTTCCTTACTAGTAGCTACATTATGTGTTAATACAAGAAAGTCTCATAGACATGTGTTTAATCCATCAAATACAATTTGACATTTATGAACATCTAATTTATTCATAGCATAATATCAACTATATAAATATATTTTGAAACAATCATACCATTTGGGTAAGAATAAGCATTAAGACAATCATACTATTCAGATAAGATCTAACATTAAACATAAAGTTACTAAAATTCATATATTCAAAATTTTAGTCAATGTCATTCAACCATCTATCATGAATTATTAGTTCATTCTACAACCATTTTATTTCCACTTTTCTATTTGTATAATTTAGTTGTCATAGACCAGTAAATGTAAAATGACTTAATCTAAAAATTCTCAAAAACTACACAACTAGAAGTTCCTTGATTTTCTTGAATTCACTTCTAAGTTCAACCTTATTAAGGCTAGTAAAAAAAGAATTTATACCTCTCTAATAATACATATGACCTATTTAATCATCAATTAGTATATGCATGAGTATATAAAATATACTCTTAATTGGAATAGTATTTTGTCAATAAATTAAGAGTATCATGTATATATAGATGCATATATAAATACAACATTGTATTTAATTCTTTGTTATATAATGCAATGTTCTTACTCATTCAATATAATATGCATATATGAATATGTTATACTTGATTTGGAATAATAATCTATTAATGATTTACAACTATCACATATAAATATATGCATATTCAAATACTCAACCATATTACCAAATATAATTATTTTCTAATATCAAATAAAAACTAAACTCTAGTTATATGGTTGTGTGTAAATTTCAAATAACTTGTAGTCTAGCTAATTACCCCAATAGCTCACAGTCATAAAACAAACCTAGTCACAAATATGTATAAACAAATTTCATAATATGGAAGGATATATTCATTCATATTTTAATAGGTTGATATAAGTCTTACCATAGTCTTTTATTGGAGTGTAAATGTATGTTTAATAAGTCTACACAACATTAATATATAAATTATGAAATTTACACTTATTCATAACCATACGAAATAAAATTTCATATTATAAGTACAATTATTTCAAAGAGTTTTAGCTTATATTTCTAGAAAGGAAAGAGAAGAAACTAAATATAGGTATGGTAGAAAAACCTATTTGGTTGTGCACACATTGAATCAGATGATTGTGAAGAAATCCTCTTTGCCTTTGGAGGAATGACCTATAAATAAGACATCACTAAAGAAAATGGTTAGTTACATAGGTAGTTGGGTAGATTGTCTAGCAAGCTAGATCTAGGAATCATGAGCTTTCTTGGAGGATGTCAATCCACCTTTTAAATAATCAAGTTATGAATGATAAAGTACTTACATAAACAATAGAAGATACTAAAATTTAATACAAGAAGATATATTTAACTAATTATAATTATGAATAGATTAATATTAATGCTAAATAGCTTGGGTATGGTTCGAAAAATAGGGTAGGGTCTTGTGATTAGGTGAGAGGTTAAGAAGTGAGATTTGATTGAGGTTTTGTGGATGAAACTAACTTGTTATTTTATCATATAGTGACCATCGATGGTTAGGGTGATCATCGATGTTTGAGGTGACCATTAGCAGTCAAGGTGACCATCAGTAGTTATTGTGGGTTTAGACAAGTTATTGGTTCTGGATAGAATAGGTTATGGGTTGGTCACAGAAAGGTTTTGTAGGTTGTTAGAGGTTGGTTAATGGTCAAGAGGGCAAGAGAGAGCCTCAGATGTATCAAGGCTAAATTTTTGGTACTCAAGTGGTTGATAATGGTCAAAGATGTTTGGTAGAAGAGGTATTATGTGGAATTGTATAATTATTGAAACTAAATAACTAAAACTTGAAACAAGAACAATATACTTAGCTTGTGGCTGATAGTTGGTGGCTTGAAGATGTTCTAGAACTAGGATGTTGGAAGCTAGAAGAATACCTAAATAAGAAGTTCTAATCTCTTGCCCAAAAAGTCATAATGATGATTTGTAATCCCTAATTCTAGATGTGGATCATTTGGCTTTCACCTCCTCCTCTTCTTATAAGAAGGAAGGAGAGGTGCAACAATACATTAAAAAGAGGTCCAACTTGTTGTCTAATTTTAACTTTGACATGCATGGGATCACACATGAATTAGACAATCTACTTATAAAAAATCAAGTTAGAGTGAAGTTGGTATTTGATTGTTCAGGCAGTGTAAACCTCACCATCGATGGTTAGGGTGACCATAGGTGGTTAAGGGTCTAAGGCAAAGTTTGGTAAAAATGTGGGTTATTCAATAGCTAATTCTGACTTTGATTAAGTTGAGTTTGTGATTGAATGGTCAAGGTTGGTCTCTAAGGGGTCCCAAGGTGGTCTAGGGGTATTTTGACGTCTAGAACCATTGTGTATGATTTTTTAGTAGCTACACTTTGCCCATGTTTGTTATGCAGTTTGTATCAACAAGCTGTAAAACAAAAATGGATTACGGATCAAAAATTAGGTTTCCCTAAGCATGGGAGGAGGTGTTCCCCCTCAAACTAGTAATTGATGAGGTGAATTAGAATCGAGTGTGGGTTTGATAAGTGGTGAAGGTGATAATAAAAGATGGGTGATATGTGGGGCATTGAATCATGAACATGTACACAAAGTGTGATATCCAATATTGTGCATTGATTAGGTTGCCATGGTTGGTAAAAATGAGATTTATACCATAAAGACAAGTGAAAAATGGACCATGTGACCAAATTTAAGTGGGGTGGTTGGGAACACTCATAATTGCAAGTCTCCTAAGCAAGGTGAGTGTTTTTGTGGGTATCCAAGGTAGGAAGTACTCTTAGTGAAAACACAAACTAGTCAAGTGAAGTCACATGTATTCGAGGCAGGAAGTGATCCCAAGAAGACACAAGTGGGTGGGGTATGCACAAGGTAGCATGAGTTCAAAAAAGTTCAACATGGTAATTATTGTCAGTACAGTCAAAAGGACTAAGGTAAGGTCATCGCAAAGTGTGTGATAGTTTGGCTAGAAGGACCCATGATGATGTAATGTGGTTAGTTATGGTTGAGAGGGTAACTAGGCCACAACATTAGGCAAAGCTATTATGGGTTACTCCTATAAACTCAAGTCTCCTAGGTTAGGTCGATGAATTTTTTAGGTATCCAAGGTAGGATGTGATCCTAAGAAGACAAAAATGTTACAGAGGTCAGGACTATAAAGGATCATGCTCTGAAGCACCTAAATCGTTAACGCGTAAAAGTATCATAAGTTTGTCAAAAATGATAAGGTAAATGATGGGATCAAAATGACCAAGGCAAAGTTGGGTTGTAAAAAGTGTGAAAGGTGGGTCAAGATGACTAAGTTGAGGTTAATTGGTTTGGTTGGGTGGTAGAAAAGGTGTTTTCTAATGGGTGCATGGTTGGTTGGTCGGTTGGTTTGGTTGGTGTTCAAATAGGTTACCTAATTTGTTGGAAGGGTGTAAACTAGGTGGTCAGGGTTTCAATGACTCAAATATAGAAGACACATGTCTTATCAAGTGTTCATGAAAGTAGGAGATTAAAATACTCTAGTTGGTAAAGCCCAAAATGCCAAGATGGGTGGGCTTAAGAACATAAGACCCTTTCATACATTACATTGGTGTTAGTTCATTGGTTAAAAGATGTAGCTTGATCATGTAGTGTCAAGTAAGTTCAAAATCCCTTGATTTAGTATAGGATGAAAGGTGTAGATGAATTATAGGTGGATAAATGATAGTGTAACCTTCTTATGGGGATGGCTTGCCTCTCTTGTAGGTGACCTAAGAACCATTATAGATAAGTCTATGTTCTAAGTTTGGTGTAGACTGATCAAAGTGAGAAGTCTACAAATATTGTGTGAAAGTGGGTTGAAGCTTTCTTGGGATTGCTTTATTTTTTACTTTTGACTTTGGGTCTTTTGATGTTGTTATTTGATGGATTTGGGAAGCTAATCGATGCGAGAAGATTTCAAGTGATTGCTTGACAAAATTTGACTTAGCCATCCTTCAAGGGAGTGGTATAAGATTTGGATTTGTTTATGTTGATAGTTATCCTTCAAGGGAGTAGTCTACCATTTTAATCAATTTTTTAATAGTTTTGGGCAACTATCCTTCAAGGGAGTAGTTTGTAATGCTAGAGATTCTTGACCCAAGTGATATTTGGTATCTTAAATTAAATGCTATGTTGGTTTAGATATGGACTAGTGTATATACGTTGAAAGGCTTTCTTTTATAAAGGAAAAACCATATTACATGAAGGTAAATGATGGGTGAAATAGGTTTAAATTACAATGACCATAGGGATTCATCTTATAAGGGGTGAAAAGTGTCCATGAGAATCATGCCATAGGTAGAGCCATGGTACCCATGCTTAGGATTAGGCTAAGGTTGTGATGGATAACCAGATTATCTTATTTTAATTGGTTATCCTTAAACTAAGGAAATGAAGGTTGATAATAACAAGGGATGAGCTTAAGTAAGACATAAGATGATAAATAAATTAGTTTAACAAAAGAACAGGACATGAATGCAGAGCATTAAGGGGTTTTTATATGCCCCATATCCATACTTACATGTAAATGGTTTGAGCCAATCATGAGAGAAGAGGTCCCCCAATTACTTTTTGACACTTGATTAGACATGGAAAAGACTACATGTTGGACAAAGTAAAAAAGGCAAGGTTGTTTAGATGATGGTGGCTAAACTTTGGTTAACGGCAATGTTGGTTGATTTTTGGTTTGGTTAGGTAGATTTAGGTGTTGGTTTGGGTTATTAATAAAAGGTTGGTCAAGGTCAAGGTTTGTTTAAGTTTAAGGTTGGTTTGGTGGTAGTTAAGATTTGATTGGTTATAGGTGAGGTTGGTTTGGTTATAGGCAAGGTTGGGTTGATGGTAGGTTCCAAGGGTTGGTTTGGTCATTGGTTAAAGTTGGGTTATTGCTTAGTTTAAGCTTTTAGAGGAAGAATTCCCTCATATGCTCTTTACATGAATGTTGAGGTGGGAAAATATTCCTAGGTAAAGATGTGGTTTAGTAAAGAGGGTTTACGAAGGATGAACATGACTTCATTTGCCTCTCGAGGGTTGTTAGTTGTTAGTTTGGAGTTCAAGTTGTAGGTGGTGGTTCAAGTGGCATCTCCGTTATGGTGCTATGGTAAGGGAAACATTGTTGGGTCAGATTTGGGTAGGTTTGAGGTCTATAAATGATGTTGGTAACATCATCTTAAAATAGAGGTGGGTTGGACAAGAGTGTTGTATTATCCTAATGAGGGAGCTTAGGTGAGGTGTGGGTAGTTTGGATAAAAGGGTATCCAAGATTTAAGAAATATTGAATGAAGGGTTGATGTTGGTTTGTGTTGATAGATAAGTTGCTTATGGTTAGATTAAAATTTGGGTTGATCATGGTTAATTGATTTAGTTTATAGGTTGGTTTGATTGGTTGGGGGAGGTAGGATGGGTGTTTGATTCAGCTTATTGGTTGGGTTTGCTTATTTGTTTGGTTTGCTTGGGAAGGTAGGGTGACAAAGATTTGACCCTATTTAGAAAGGAATCTAAAAAAATACAATGTCATTAGGTAAATGAAAACTAACAGATTATAGAGGAATTGAATGGGTTTGGTTTTAGTTTAGGTTGGATTGGATTTAGTTATAGGTGAGGTGTTTTGAGTTTGTGTTGGCTCAATTAAAAGGGGAAGTGGAAGAGGTGTGTTGGTTTCCTTAATGATGGTTTTATAGGAAAGTTAAGAAAGATCTTCTTCGTCAACAAGTGGTTGGTTTAAGGTTGATTCTTCCTTAGTGATGATTTTAAAATGAAGTTCAAAAGAGTGTACTTGATTAACAAGTGGATTTTTTGGGGTTTTGATTATGGTTCCCCTAGTTATAGATGCACTAAGGACCAAATCTAATGAAGGGACCTCATTGTGTTGAGGGCTTTGATTATGGGCTTACACAATAATGGTTGTATAAAGAGGTTCAATGATTGATTACTTGAAGACATTCAAGGCTAGTTTAGGTGGAACACAAAGAATATCCTTTGGAACCTCTTTTTGATTGATAAGGTTTTGGATGATCATCTTAAAAGACCCACATCTGTCTACCACATGTCTGTTTGTGCGATGATACGTACAAAACTCATTCTCTATAAACCAAATGGGTTTTTGAAAAGAAGCATTGATGGGTTTGATTTGAGAAAGTCTAATGATAGAATCCCTTAAAATTTTATCAAGGATTGAGTCATATGATTCCCCTAGTGGGTTATACTACCTAGGATGAGGGTGCACCAATGGATCTTGAGGTTATGAGCTAATTAGTTGGTTTGTTAAAGTTGGTTGGTCAAATAAGTTCGACTAACTCAAAAAATTGAGGTTGGGTATGCTTGATAAGGTTGGTGGGTTGGAAAATTTTGGTTGATAGTTATTGGTTTGACTTGGTAATGTTGGTTGGTTTAATAAGATTGATGGGTTTAAAAAGTTTGGTTGGTTTGATAAGGTAGGTTTGTTTTAGAGGTTGGGTAAGGTTGAGGTATTTTATATGCTTGATATGGTGGGTAGGTTTGATATGGTTAGGTGGCTTAAAAAGTTTGGTTGGTTCGATATGGTAGGTTGATAGTTATTGGTTGGATTTGATGGTGTTGATAAGGTTGATAAGGTTGAAAATATGGGTAAGGTAGATTGGATTGATAGGTTTGATAACATTGGTAAGGGTGATAAGACTGATTGGTTATAAAATTTTACATGATATTTGTTGGTTGGATGATTGTTGGTTTGATTTGATGAGGTTGATAAAGTAGGTTGATAGTGGTTGGTTTGATAGTTATTGAGTTGATAGCTGTAGGTAGTATGACTAGGGGGATCGACCAAGTCTTAGTTTTAAGATAAAGAAGGTTGACACAAAGGGGGTATAGGTGATTGATATGATGGTTGAGGTAGGTAATCAAAAGTTTGATATGGTTGAGGTAATTGATATGATGGTTGGAATAGGTAACCCAAATATTGGTGAGGTTGAGATAGTTGAGGTGGGTTATGACAAGGGTCAAATAAGGGTTGAAATTTTATTGGTTGGTTGAGGTGATGATCAAGTGGTTGTTGAAAGGTTGTTAATTAGTTGTAGTTGAGGTTGAACTGATTACAGGCAAGGTTGGATTAGTTGTAGGCAAGCTTAAGTTAGTTATAGGTGAGATAGGGTTGATGGTAGGTAAGTTTGGGTTGGTTGTGGGTGAGGTTGGGTTGATGGTAGGTAAGGTTAGGTTGGTTGTGGGTGAGGTTGGGTTACTCATAGTTGAGGTTAGATTTAAGGTAGGTAAGGTTGGGTTAATGGTCGGTAAGTTTGGGCTTATTAAGGGTAAGGTTTGGAGCACAAGTGGATCGTGATGCAAGGTAATGTTCCAAGACGAGAGGGTTATCTTCTAAGAGTCTAAAAAAGTTAAGATCTCTAAATGAAAACATAGATGAGTTCCCCATTGAACAAGGCAATGGAGATGAGGTGGATGAAGGCTAGGTGGTGGAATATTTCCAAATGGGGTTAGATTCCTCATAACTAAAATAAAGAGAAGAGAAGAAAAAGGTCAAGAAGATAAAACACACACTGAAAAGTACATAAGTCCTAAAGTTATTTGCAGAATCTCTTTTGGCTTATGCCTTAACCTTTTAAGAAATTATGTGACTCAACTTGGTTTGTAGAGTAGGTACTAGAAAAGAAGTCTATAGTTAGTTTCAAGTAGTTTAGGCTCTCAAAGGGATCTATATTAGAAATCAATACATGGCTTGATATTGGGGCCTACCCCCTCACTTCACACACCACAATGATAAGGGTGTCAGGCACTTAGCCAGTATATACCAATTTATAGAGTTTATACTCAACCAGAGAGTTAAGTTGGTTCTACCCTTGGTGGTAAAATCTAAGTAGGATATCTAGGAAAGGTGACTGCTAAGTGATGAAATCTCAATCGGGCCTTATGTTAATGTGTTTATGTTTGATTAAGTATAAGTGGTTTGGTCTTGTGTGTGTGATAAGAGTGAAGCTATGATTAATTTACTTGATTAATTAAGCTATGTGAGCTAAAAGAAACAAGCAAAGAATGGATCCAATCAATTTTAAGCCCAAAATAAAATTTTCATTTTCATTGTATGAGCAGAAAGACAAGAAGAAAAGGCACTTAGATGCAACATATGAACCCAAGAAAAAACTCAAGGGTCCCACTAGGCATACCAAAATGTTTCAAAGAGTTTTAGATTATATTTCAAGAAAAGAAAGAGAAGAAACTAAATAGGGTATGGTAGAAAAACTTGTTTGGTTGTGTGCACG
Organism: Torreya grandis; assembly: GCA_037957365.1. Lineage (NCBI taxonomy): Eukaryota > Viridiplantae > Streptophyta > Pinopsida > Cupressales > Taxaceae > Torreya > Torreya grandis. The sequence continues at coordinate 115,763 of JARHVA010006569.1, read as the reverse complement.
TTGAATCAGATGATTATGAAGAACCCCTCTTTGGCTTGAGAGCAATGACCTATAAATAAGATATCACTAAATTAAATGGTTGGTTACATAGGTAGTTGGGTGGATTACCTAATAAGATATATCTAAGAAGTATGAGCTTCCTTAGAGGTTGTCAATCCACCTTTTAAGTAATCAAGTTCTGAATGATAAAATACTTGCATATACAATAAAAGATATTGAAAGGTAATAAAAGAAGATAGATTTGAATAATTATAGAAATAAATGGATTAATATTAATTCTAAATTGCTTAGGTATGGTTAAGGTTTTGTTGAGGTTTAGTGGGTGAAAATAACTTATTGTTATTTTGTCACATAGTGACCATCGACAATTAGGGTGATCATCGGTGATCAGCGTGACCATCAATGTTTGAGGTGACCGTCGATGGTCAAGGTGATCATCAATGGTCAATGTGACCATCAATGGTTGTTATGGTTTTGGATCAGTTATTGGTTCCAGATAGAATAGGTTGTGGGTTAGTCATAGAAAGGTTCTATAGGTTGCTAGAGGTTGGTTAATTGTTGTGAGGGAAAGAGAGAGCCTCAAAGGTACCAAAGCTAAAGGTTTGGTACTCATGTGGTAGAGAATGGTCAAATAGGTCTGCGAGAAGAGGTATTATCTAGAATTTAAAAATAGTTGAAACTTAAAACAAGAATAATATACTTAGTTTGTGGTTGATAGTTGGTGGCTTGAAGAAGCCCTGGAGTTGGGATGTTGGTAGCTATAAGAATAACTGCACAAGAAGCTTTGATCTCTTACCCAAAAATTCTTGATGTTGATTATTGATCCCTAATTTTGGATGTGGATCATTTGGCTTTCACCTCCTCCTCTTCTTATAAGAAGGAGAGGTGAAATAATACATTAAAAATAGGTCCAACTTTTTTTCTAATTTTAACTTCAACATGCATGGGCTCACACATGAATTAGATAATCTAATTATAAAAAATCAAGTCGAAGTGAAGTTGATGTTTGATTCTTTAGGTAGTGCAAACTTGACCATTAGTGGTTAGGGTGACCGTTTATAGTTAAGGTGACCATTGGTAGTCGAGGGTCTAAGGCAAAGTTTGGTAAAAAGGTGAGTTATCTAGTAGGTCAATTCTAATTTTGGTTAGGCTTGGTTTGTGATCAAATAGTCAAGGTTGGTCCCTAGGGGGTCCTAAGGTGGTATATGGGTATTTCAACATCTATAACCATTTTTTATGGTTTTCTAGTGTCTACAATAGTAAATAACTAATCTACAATCATTTACCATTTAAATTTTCCTCATGGTTCAACACAATATAACATAATTAAATATGTAAATAGAAGAAATGATAACCTAAACATAATTATATATATACATTAGTATATGCATGTCTTAAGTCATCAAATAACTTGCCCAGGACATGTAGAATATATTTATATACCCCTGTATATTTATATAATTTTGTAGGCATTCCTATGTAAAAGTTTTATAAGAAGAATTATTTCAATCTAATATAAATTTTCCTAGAATGGAAATCCTAAGGTTGAAGTAATTTATATGAAATCATTCACCTTATATACAGGTTTAAAACTTCATGTTTCACTACAATATTTCCACCCATACTAACCTCATACACAACCTTACCATAATTTTAGTTTAATAACTTGAACTGATTTTTAAATACAGTCCTCTCTGTGTGTGTGTGTGTGTGTGTGTGTGTGTGTGTGTGTGTGTGTGTGTGTGTGTGTGTGTGTGTGTGTGTGTGTGTGTGTGTGTAAGTGTGTGTGTGTGTGTGTGTGTGTGTGTGTAATGATTAAAAAGATTCAATACTATTTATTAAAGATTGGGTTTGTATAGAAGATAAATTTATAATAAAACTCAAACTGATAAATCCATTTACTCATGAATTTACCCTAGACATCCATGGCAGGGTTTTCTAATTTCATAAGTCTCAACTACAATTATTTACACAACTAATTCTAAAATTACCCTATTCCACTAGTCTTTGTTTACTTGACAAAATTTCCACATTAAAACTTAGTTAATAAATTTTGGCAAGATAATTTAGAATTCATAGCCATTTGAATAGGATTTATTGAGTCATATACTTAGCTTTATGGATGACCGAGCCATCCCTAGTGCCAGGTATATAACCCTAGTTTTCTGTAATTTCTCATCAATGAAAAATGAAAACCCTAATCAATAAAAATTTATCAGTTTGTTGATTTAATTCATACAAAACTAAATATGAATTTAACCAACAAAAACCCTACTTGGTAAAGAATATCTTGGCTATGCCCAACTGGTAATGCCCTTTCAAATCTTCCTCAAACCCCTTTTTCTTTCTCCTTCTTTCTCTTCCTTCATCTGTCGTATGTGTATGCAGGCATAATTTTCTCCATATTATTATCCTAAATTTTATTTCCATGCTAAAAAACCACAAAATTAAGTGTGAGCTCACTAAAAAGAGTCCATGCAACCCAAAACTGAAGTATTTTATTTTGCATGATGGCACGAATAGCCCAAGTCAACACCACTTAACCCTAGTTTCATGAACTTTCTTCATTAAAATAATAATCCTTTCATTCATTATGAATATTAACATTGACCTCAAAATAACATTAAAACATGATAATTTCACATAACAACATGGACTTAGCATGATGATCATGCCTAATAACATTAACCACACCTTACTAACTATTCAAGTTAACAATCAACTAAAACAAAATAATTAAGTTCCCTTTCATTTAATAATGCATTTGTTATACAACATGTGCCCCACACTCACACAATATAGAGCCATTCAAGGAAGGAAAGATCATTTACAAAAATAATCTCAGAAATCCCAAAGATAGTAGTAAGGATACTTAAAGATCCTAAAACACACATTATGGCAACATCATCACATGAGGTATGTTAAGTAAGACAACATATAAGAGTTTAAATATTACACTTGCAAACACACAACCATATTCACATGCAACAATCATGATAACAACTGAAAGCAACTACATGCTATCTAAATTAAGTAATGATTAAAAAGTATATTCTACTATTTGTGGTGTGTAAAGGGTTCTTAGGTTTCATTCTATGATCCCCCAACACCTCCATCTACTCCACCCTATCTGATGATCTTCTCCCTCTATCATAATTTGAGGGACAATATCTATCTTGCATCCACCTCAGAACAATAAGGGTAGTTAGCCTGAATCAAGATAAAATATATAATATATTGTTTTGTAATGAACTAAATAATCATGATCATCATGTACAAACATAAAAGTATAGTTAACTCAACAAGTTAATGATCATGCAAATAAATAACATATAATTGTCCATACATCATTATATAAAATTCAACTCATCAAAATAGTAATTAGCTAAACAATAATCATAAAATCCACAAATCAATAGGTTATAAAGTCTAGAGAGAAATCTAGATGTAACAAGGTAACAACTAAATCTTTAGTATAAATTCATTAATAATTTTTGCTTAAGGGGTCCTGTTCTAGGCCATAGGCTAGCTTGAAAACAATGGGTTTGGTAAGATAAGATTTTCCCTTGGTATGCCACTCCATGCAAGTGGTCTTGGTTTTGGGTCTCCCATAGGATTTTGTATTATGTGGTAACTTAGCAATGTGGAAGGAATAATGGGTATTATACTATCATATACCTTTTTCAAATATATAAAAGTGATTGGTAATGTCTAGTGGAGGTGTAGATGAGGTAGAATCTAGGCTCTCAAGGTCAATGTAATTGGCTTTAGGTCCTGATTCAATTGATTAGGCTTTATCAACCTTTCCTCTATCAAATTTAGTCATAAGATTCAAGACAAAATGATAATTATAGCTCTTGTACTCACCTTGAGACATTTGTAATACCAATAAGGTTGTAGACCAGTTGGTATCATCACCTCCATCCTTGAATGGGGAAATTTAATACATTGATGTAGCATGGAAGGTATGGCCCTAATTTCATGGATCTAGGGTTGGCCTAATATCAAGTTTTAACATAATTCCAAGTCCAAAATGTGGCATAGAGTGTCATGAATCAAATGACCAATGACCGCTTGAAATCTAATGGTACCTTGTGATTCTTGTTCCTCATTATCATATGATATGATAATAATGGTATCTGGCTAAAGGTCAATCATTGTGTATCCAAGATGTTTTACCAACTTTAGAGACACAATGTTTAGGTCTGAACCATTATCTATAAGGACACATTTAACCTTATGATTTGTTATACTAACTTTGATGTGCAATACTTTATTATATAATTGGCCCAAAGATGACATGTCACTTTGGTCAAAGGTAATTCATTAACCAGGGGCCAAATGTCTCAACATGGCTTAAAATTTATCTGGCATGACGTCTAGAGGTATAAGGGATTGGCTTAGGTACTCATTTAGTATGTTCTTGTGGATGCTACATGTACATATAAAATACATTATGGATATTTGCTCAGGTGTCTTATGTAGCTGCTCCACAATGCCATAGGCCTTCCCTTTGGTTTTGGCAACTGGATTGTTCGTAATAGTCATGGAGGTCTAAATGGGATCAATTGTGGCATTTAGTTGTGATCCTTTGATGGTGATCTTGACTCATCAAGTTATGATTGTGAAATCTTGATCTAGTATTGGGCCTTCGTAATTGGATAGAGAGGTAATAGGGTCTAGAATGGTAATTATTGGGTGGTGTTGATCCTGAATGCTAACATAGTCTGAAGAATAATTATTGGCATAAGGTGGTTGGTAGGCATTGTTAGGTGAAGGTATTGGTCTATTGGTATTTGGTTGGGGGTTAATGGTAATGGTGGCAACATGATTTCCTAAGAAGTGTTCTAAAATACTATTGTAGGTATATGTGATGGCATGATGACCTCTTTGGTTGAATTGGTTAGTTTTCCCTTGGTTCTAACCATTTTGTTGTTGTTGTTGGTGTGACTGCCGTTATTGTTGTGGTGGTTTTCTTTACTATTATTTTTGGTTGTTGTTATGTTAAGGAAATGGCTTCTGATAGATTTTCAAGTTATGATTAGTCATAGGAGCATGGGTATCTCATTATATCTCTTCATTTTCAATCATATTCTCAGTCATATGCCTTAATTATATACACTGGCATATATAATTTCATTTGACATGATGGTACTCACAAAATTCATGTTCTTTGTACCGGTCAGGAAAAAAAATTCCTTCAAGAAATGGCTTCAGCATAGGCCAACTAATAATATTTGCTTGAATTAACTTTAAAAATAAAAATTGAATAGGCTCCTTGAGGTCACTGAATGATCTAGAAATGGGTGGTATTCTCCTTGGAGGAGGTGCATGTAATTAAGCTTGATTTTTTGGTTGGTTTTATGGAGGCCTTGGATGAATGAATGGAGGCATTGGTTGTTGAATGGGCATAGGTAAATAGATAGATAGTTTTTGCATTATTTGTATATGATGTGATTCAGTGATCTCATTACCAACAACATTATTGTTGTGGTTATAGGCCTTTAGTATTTCATTATTGATATCCTGAGTTAGCATTGAAGTTGGTATTTGGATATAGTTATAATTTTGGTTTTCGTTCTACTAGCCTTGATGTTAGTTTTGGCTCTAGTTGGAAGAAGATAACTTGATGATCCCTTTGTTGATAAGGGTCTTATCAATTTGTATCCATTTCTTAATAACCTATTTAAATTTGTGAACACATTGTAGCTCAAGATGATAATACATCTAGTTATGTAGGCTCCTAGTAAAAATCACAACTAATTTTTTGTCTAGTAAATTATGAGTGAACCGACTCGTAAGTGTTCTCCACCATTGAAAGTAAGTAGTGAATATTTCACTATTTTTATGTTTTACTTGGCCTAATTCCACCACTGTAATTTCATGTTCAATATTATATGAGAAATGTTGTACAACCTTATCAAAAATGTAATCAAAGTTTGGTACAAAATTCTTTGGTAGTTTTAAAAGCCATTCTAAGGCTTGTCCAGTTAGACTTATTAGAAAGAGGAGAAGCAAATATATGTCACTGTAAGTTATTGGTTGGTAAGCAATAAATAATTCTTTTAAATGCTCTTTGGGGTCACCTTTGCCCTTGAATTTATCAAATTTAGGTAGTGCATAACTTGGAGTAAATGGTATTTGAAGGTAATCCATATTAAATGGATAAGAACATATTTCATCTAGTTTGAACTTCTTTGTTTGCTTCCTAGTTGTATGGCTTGAATTACATCCTTCATTTGTCATAGCTCTTGAGCTATGAAGTTGGACAACATGACCTATTTTTTTTTGGGTTACATGGTCAAAAGTGGACTACCTTGATGGGGATATGAAGGAATGGCATATTATGGAATGTTTATTTGATTGGTCAGATGACTAGGAATATGTATCCATGCATAGAGATTGTACCATTGATATAGAATACATTTTTTTTTTAAAACATCCTGATTAGGGTTGGTTACATGGCTTTGGTTGGCAAATTTCAACTATGGTAATGGAATTTGTCTAGGTGGAATATACTGGTGTTGTTGAGTTTGGGTAGGAACTTGTTGTCTACTCATCAAACCCTCTTCTTTGAAGAGAACACATTGTTGGATAAAATCATGTCATTGAAGGTGTTGTAAATTAGATTCTTCTTGTATGTATGATACCCATTGGGTGAAATTAAACTATGCCTATAACCTGGTACATATTGTATATTAGAACTTTGTTTTTGGTTAAACACATATTATTGATTGGGCACTTTTTAAGGGTTTGGCATTTATTTTTGTTGACCAACCTACACTTTTTTATCAATAGAAACATGTGGATTAGGAAACATTTGTGATGTTTGTGATATGTTGGTTTGTGTTTATTATGGTAGAACATGTGTTACCACCTATTAAGGTGGTGTAATATTCTACACTCATTGAGGCAGTATGTTGGTCTGTTGTGTTTGGATAGTTTCCCCTTGTTTTACACTTGAGAAAGTGGCTAGTTGAAGAGTGGAGGTTGTTTGTTGTGTTTGGTAAATAAGTGTACCTATACTTTATTATTGTAAGCCATTCAAGGCATTGGTTGAATGAATCTACTATGTGTTGCTTGTTAGTATATTAGACCTACTTTGGTTCACATTAGAATGTAATTATGTGTTATCCACTACATTTTGAGTGAGGTCATCCTTTTGAGTGGTAGTTTCTTCTATTGAAATTGGGACATTATACATGTCCCTACCAGTGTACTTTAGCTAAAGAGGTCTATGTTTTTATATCCTGAAGAATCTATTTGTGGCCCTATTAAATGAGTTAGCTCTATAAGTGTCATGTTTGAAATAGCCATGGCATTAAAACTCTAAGCTAGGTTAATGTAATTTTAGCAAAATTGTTGTACTTGTTCTAATTGATCATCTATGTGACCTTTCCCTTTCGTAAGTGCATTTTGGCTCTATTGAGGTATTTTCACTAAAGCTTGATTATAACTAGTTGACCCATGTTCAAACTATTGGTTTTGATTCACATTATTATGTGTTCTAATCAAACTAGATAGACTTTCATGTGGAAATCTTGGTGGGAATTTGGATCCTATTTCTACTGCCCTGACTAGAATTTCATCTTTGTTCTCTAGAAAATGGTGATCAAACAAGTATGGATCATAAATTTTTAGTGTTAGTGTTTTTATGTAGTAGGGTTATTTTTGTTGACTTTTTTTGAGAATAAGCATCATTTGAGCAAGATAATGAGCCATTTATTCTTGCTCTTAGCCTAGATAGGATGGTGCACTCACTGAATACTATGCTAATGGGTCCTACCTTTTTTCTTCATATAGAATATTATAAGAGGGATATGGACCCATATCATATGCTATATCATCACCATATGTCTCTTGAACAAATGGGTCACTAGTAACAAAGTTCACATAGTCCAGATTGTACATAGTCCCGCTATGTGTATAACAAGGCTTGTTTGGATCTATAACTAGATCTCTTGAAAAATAAATTCTAAACATGGCAAACAACTAAGGTCTAAGACAAACAACCTTTGGCTCTATAAAAGAGATCCAAAGGGGTAAAACAACTATTCTATGTCTATGGAAAAGGTACAATAAAAACATGAAACCGGTCTGATAAAGGTGCTGATTTTTCCAAAGGAGGTTATAATCAGTGGCAAAGGTATCTTAGACAAGGTAGAATAATTATGAACTATGTAAAAATGATAATGATTTTCCAAAAGAGGTTATAATCATTAGCATAGAAAATAATGATAGACTTAGAAACAAAGGTCAATAAAAAACAAGAACTCAAAAGTAATCTAAATCTAAGGTAATTGGCTTGGATAAACTTGGTAAATAAGTCAAAAATAATCTAATGCTAAGGTAATTGGCTTGAAAAGACACTCAATAATTGGCTCATAAAAGCTTCAGTGATTTTCTCATGAAAGACTCTTTGACAATGAAACTTAGCACAATAGACTCTAAACAAGGCACATGGCAATAGATTTTGGCATAATGGATGCTAAAACAAGGCACATAACGATAAACAATTGCTAATTCTAGGTAAAGGGACTTTAGACCAAATAAGAAATCAATCCAAGTATCACAATCCAAATACAAAAAGGTAGACCATCTAAGCCCAAGTTAGATGAGGCTTTAGTGTAAACCTGATTAGTTTAGGATTTGAACTTTGAAAGATTAAATTTCAAATTTAATACAAAATAATTAGATTTTCTAAAGCAAATAGGCTTGACTAAAATGGATAACATAACCATGCATTTTGAAACAAAAGGTATGAATAATTTTGGAACTTGATTTCAAATAAAGTGAGGTTTTTGAAACAATTTATGCAATGTAACAACACTCCTTCAAATAAGTGGTACAATAATGGTTTTGGACAAAAATCCAAGGCAAATGTTTGAAACAAAATGGATAGCATAACAATGCCCCATTAAACAAGTAGCATATAAAGATGGTTTTGGAATAACATCTAAAGTAAATGTTTGAAACAAAATGGGTAGAGTATACCTCTTAGCTCAAACTAGGGTGAAAACATGTGAAGATTTTGACTCATTTCGACTTTGGAATACAAACAAATAATTTTTAGACCCAAACACACATGTTAATAAAAGAAAATATAAATACACTAAGTGTATGTCCTATCCCTAAAATTGATAAGGTGTGCATAGATTCTACCAAAGTTTCCACTGATATACCAATGCTCAAAATTAATTAAGTATCAATCCAGAAATTAAATAGTGCATGTAAGTAGATTTTTTAAGCCCCCTCTATCTCTCAAGCATTGGTACATGACATGAACTTAACGTGTGAAGCACTCAACATTTGACAAGATATTCCACGGTAAAGTGGGGTTGACTAAAATCTATAAGTTTTGAAGTAAACTAAATGATCTCAAGTGTGGATAACACAATGGAACATCATGTTAATTAGATCAAAATCGCTAACTTACTATGTAAAGGTTTAGTCTTTTGCACAACAATTTCAACTGTGTACTGCTTAGTGAAGTCCAATGTTTAGCATGAATTGATCTAGTTTTTCAATAAGATTGGCATGCTAACTGCTCAGGGATTGTTTAATCTTAGTATCACATGCACAATTTATACACCCCACCATGGAGTGGGGTTGGTAGAATGTTGGGAGATGAAACCCCAGGTCAATGCATTGAGGAGGCGATGAACTCCCACTCATGAGCCAATACAAAAAAATAAATAAATGAAAATACAAAGAACTTTAGAGGTCATTTTTGGGTCACCCAAGTACTCAGAGCTTGGGGAGAGCATACACAATGTTTCTTATGTTCTAAGCTAAATAAACAAGGCAATAAATAAGACACTTTTGATCACTTGATTTCCCTATAGGGGATGGGGGGAGAGCATACACGCAAAGTTTGGTTTGCCATAAATAAAATTAATCTAAGAACTTGAAACTAGCTAGCAAACAAAGAACAAACAAAAAGAAGAAGCTTTTAAGTGCTTTAATATAGAGTGGATGTTCATTTTAAAATCACCAAATTAAATATGAATGAAGTTTTGACCCCTTGGCCTTGTTTTCTCTTGTAAAATTAAAATTCAAAAAGACAAGTCTAGTTAGGTCAATTTTAAGCACCAAAATGAAAGTGTGTATGAAAATTTATAAGTGTTTAGACCTCTCTTCTCCACTTAGGTTCCTATAAAAATGTTAGGGGGTTCTCTTGTCTTTATGTAAAAAGGCCAATCAACAAACAACTTTCTATTTTACACAGAGCAAAGTTGTTGATTCCAGTGAAGTCACCAATTTCATGTGGAACAGATAAACAGAAATAGGTATCTTGTGAAGTCATCATTAGATAGGGGTGAATTCATTGATTAGTCTAAGCTAAGTCATTGATTAAAACTTAAAATTAGGTGAAGTCACCCAAATCACTAGGAAATATCCCTGATAAAGTCATCAAATAGTAGGGTTTAAGTCATTATTTGTGTTTGTCAATGTCACTGTTTACATAGAATGCTTGATTTAACACAATTCAATGTCATTGTTTTCATTATAGAGTGATTTTATCATTTCTAGTGAAGTTGTTGATGCAAATTTGATGATTATACAAAATAAAAGATTGTAAATAGATAATAGAATAAGCGAAGTTGCCATTACATAGAATGAAGTTGTTGATTAATAAAAAAATAAAATGACATGAATTTTAAACATAAAACTCTAAACTTAAAGATTGGAGTGTTTTTTTATGAATTGTAAAGGTTTCACATCATTTATTTGGTTTATATGGGATGTGTGGTACCATCAGGTATGCCATTATATATCTTAGGAGTTTGAAGAGCATACAAAAGTCATTAGTTCCTTGTTAGTGAATCTCAATAAAATCCAAGTATAACAATGCAATGAAACTAAACCACTCTTTCCTAAGTACTAGGGGAACATAACACAATGAAAAAAATTACAAAAAAAAGAGATAAAAACATACAACAATTTTGCCTCCCTTGTTAAAATTAGTGTCCACTTGTTGGCATAGAAGATGTTTTTGTTTAGTCTATGGCATTAAAGACTTTGATCAATGTTTTCTCCATGTTGGTAGCACTTCTCCAATGGCCACATGTGGCTTTGATTGGCTTGTTTTGGCTTGGTGTGAATCTTGATATCAATTTGGCATTATAACATTACTTTGATGGCTTCTTGAAGACATTTCTATAGAATAACCTTACACACAAAAACTTGTTTGGAGATAACAAGGGCACTTATATTTATAGGTCTCAAAACCAACTCTAACTTTAGGGAGGTTAGGTTTAGTTCTAACTTTGATTGAGTCTAAAATAACTTTGGTTGAGTTAGGTTAAGCCAGTGTTGGGTCAAAGCAATCATGAAGGCTTGACAACTCATTTTAGATATTTATGAGCCATGACAACTAATAAAAGATATTTATGAAGTTGTGACTCACATTTTATTGAATTTTAGGAATTAATAAAACATATTATTAGCTCCCTTGGCTCTGACCTCATATTTATTGGAAAACAAAAATAGATAAATGTAATTATTTAATTCAACTTAGAAATTTAACTTAAGAAAACCAATTGAAATTTATTTCTTAATTAATCTTGCTTAGGGTTTTTACCATTTGGAAATTATTTTAAATGTTTTGTATTAATAGATCAACAGGGCAAGAATGTCAATTTGCTAGGTTGTAATTTAATTATAGTTGAATCCAAGCTAGGTTATGGATGCATACAGAGTAATATTTTAAATAAGTAAGTCTCAACATGCTTATAAGTTGGAATATCTCTTACGCAGATGGATTTGGACAATCTCAGTGTTTTCTAAAGTTAAATTGCATCATTTGCTAGAAATTGATCCGATCCCTAATTTAAAAACCTGATTTAAATTATATGTGACATAATCACACACTACCTAACAAACATCTATATACTACAACACATCTCCATAATTATAAATTATCACAAAAAATATCTTAACAACTTAACTCTTTTATTTTATATTTGATCTCAATTTTAAATATTATTTGAAATGTACTTTCCTTTATATTCCTATTAATCGGCTATGGTTACCATTGGATGTTATATTCAACTTAACCCAACAATAAGAAATCAATGACAATGGATGGGATGCAAGTATTGAGTAAGTTTAATCTACGTCCATTTAACCACAACAATGGATTTAGTGAAATGTCAACATGGTCGTTGATCATGAAATCAGTACAAGTGGTAACCCTGGACATGAAAAATCATAAGCCATAATCTATAACACATGCATTCAGTTAGGAGTATATATGTATGTATGTGTGTGTGTGTGTGTGTGTGTGTGTGTGTGTGTGTGTGTGGAAATAATTTTTCATATAATTGATTTACATATGCATAGACTCTCCCTTGTAGGAGGCATTGAAGAAGTAGGACATATTATTTCCCATTCGCATGAAAAGAACACATTTTTCATGAGTAAAGACCCAAGCCTGGGTATGATAAATAAGCAACAGTCTCACGCTGCACTCCCACATGTTTTAATAAGCACCACTCACATGCTTATCTATCTATACCAATTTATGAATTTATAATCACACTCAAGGAGGCTTCAAATTTATTCTCTTTATTCTAACCATATATCCTTTCAAAAGCAAATTTATTTCATTTACTCACATGATTAATCACCTATTGTTAGTAGTGATGGCAAAGCGATCACATACTTATAAAGCTTTTCACACTGAATTAAAAAATGTATTTTTATTTTTACATAAAATTCATCGATAATTATCACATAAACCAATTAGTGAATAATTAGCCACAAATGGAACCAAACATTCTTTACTTAATAAATACACAACCATGTGCTCCAATTACAAAACTGAATTAAATCACTTTTATTTTAACAAAAATTTCATTCAAAATTTGGCAAAGGGTAGAGTTAGAAAGTATGTACCCAGTACAATACATATCCCACTAAGTTTGATTTGTTTTAGTATAGTGTTTGGTCCATATCAAATGAAGAGAGGGTTGGATGTCATGATCCATTTGATTATTTTCATGTTGAGTGCATATGTTAAAAAGAGATATTATGTAATGAAATTAATTCTTCAATAAAATAAAATCATAATAATAAATTATAATATGATTGAAATAAAATAGAATATATGAATAAATGATAAGTTATTTCAAGGAGCATCCTTCACAACTATACAATAAGAATATAATTAATTATATAATGATGAAATATTAACCACTAGCTTCTATATATACATTAACTATGTTATGGAAACACCTTAGGCTAACCTTACCATTAATATTAAGCTAAAGAGATTATCATATGACTTGATTAAATATTATTCTATATACAAGTTGACTATATATATCCCAATACATGTTATATGCTAAGGACACAACACATCTCCCTTTAAACAAGTATTATCCTCAACGTTGATGATCATTGATGCTTCAATATGAATTATGTCCTCCCATAGCATATCCTCTCTCGATAGGTCCTTTCATTTGATAAGAGGATCTATGATTTCCCCCGTCTGCATCCTATTGAATCAAGCTGAGAAAATATTTTTTGGTTCCAAGATGATTCCTCCTTCTTTACCTAACTTCAATAACCTTATCTAAATTGGATTCTTCTGGAAAAAATTTAAAACATAAGCAACTAGGTGTATGTTTGTTCACTTAGGAAGCTCCTATTAAGGGTAGACCTTGACTGCTCAAATTTGAGGTTGTACCTTCAAGGAACATGTGTTGGATGACAAATGGTAATCAAAGAGTGCTCTAAATGCCAATTTTTAGAAGTGTCTCTTTTAAGTTGCCACTCTATTGGCATAGCCTCAACAATAACTAAACACTTTTCCACCCTTTCCTAAAAATCTAGTGGTATTTGTTCCTATGACTTATTTTTTTCCACTAAAAATAAATGTCTCGCATTCCCCCATTGATCCTTTTTTAACATCATTTACATTTTATGAGAGCTTACCATCTATGGTGAACTTGTGTGCACCCTTCTCAACTCAAACCTTGTATCTTCAAAATGAAAAAACATGAACAATTTTTGCAAGTTCATCTTGATTATTCCCAAGGTCTAAGCCATTGGACTCCCAATACAATATCATATCCACCTCTTATCCCTCCTTGCTTCCCTCACCACCCTCTCTACTGCCCCCATGCCGCCCATCCTCATGGGGATTGAAAACATAAGGATTTGAAATAGGTTTTCATCCATAGTGAGGTTTAGACTATGGATTTTCCTAAACAATTAGAAATATCCCTATCTACAACCATGACTTGAAATTCTAGTGCTAGTCAAATAAAATAATTCAAACATGAAGCCAACTTATCATTGATAAAATGGTACAATTCAAACATGAAGCCAACTTATCACTGATAAAATTTTGAGTACTCCCTAAGTCAATCAATAGTCACCTATTGGTTTTTTAATAACATTATTACCTTGACAGTTTGTGGATTGATAACACTTGATAATGCATAGCAAGAGCTAGGTGGTTGGAAATTCTTAAATTCTGGCTCATCCACAACCTCTACAATTTTTTCTTCTTTTTTTTCTTCATTGATGCCCTTAATATAGAAAAAATTATTTTTAACACATTTAGGTTCTCAATTATATTTGTTGCCATAGTTAAAACATAAAAGTTTTTTCTTTTTTTTATTCATTTTGTTGGGACATCAATTGTGTTGGTGGAAAAATGATAATGCCAAAATGTCATTATCACTGTTACTAGTGAACACATTTTTACTAATAACTAATATGTTTCCCTCTGCCTTGTGTGTCATGATAATAAAATTAGAAATGTTGAGAAAATCTTACATGCATACTAAATGTTGAATGTCTTCCTTCAAACCACAAAAAAATAATTCTTCAAGTTCTCATATGTAATCATCTCCACATGTAAAGATAGGTTCTAAAATTGATGAATATAATCATTGACATATCATGTTTGCCATAACTTTTCTAGTTGAATGAATTAATTGTCTGCCACACTGTATTATTATAGTGTGTTTGTAAATCATCTTTAAAAGAATGATCAAGTGACATTGAGAGCCTTCTTCTTCTATTGAGCACAAAGATATCATTACCAAATTAATTTCTCAAGTTCCAAATATAAATATGTTGTTACCACCTTTTGTCGACATGGGATTTGATGTACATCAAAAAATATTTCCATTTGGTTGATCAAGGTGATTGGATCCTTCCTATCAAACTTACGCATTTCTACTTTTGGCATCATGTTTTGCAACCCTAAATGGGAACTAGTCATTTAGGTAGAGGCTGAGTTTTATTAGGATTTGCATTGGATTGAATTAAAGATCCACACTCATTGGTCAGAGTAGTAGTGAATTATGATTGATTTTTTGGATTCAATTGAGCATTCAAAAATTTACTGAGTTGTTGTTTGATGTCATCCAATTGGTGATTGATTTTATCCACTTCTCCTTTATTGAAAATATGGGATTGTATGTTTTTTCACATTATGTTCAAGCTAGCTCACTTTATGGTTTGTCGAAGAAAACTTTGCACTAGAAAATCCACCAATTACTTTTTATGATTACATCTCCTCTTTTTTATGATTTTTTCATGGGGTTTCAAAACCCTTTCTTTGGTCCCTAGTGTGTGGTCATGCCATACAAAGGCTTTTTATTTTCATGATTGACTGAACTTTAAGCAATCAATTTTGGTCTTAGGTTGGCTTCAAAATAAAAAATTCAAAGAATGGACCCCCACTAGATTTTTGTGAGTTTCAAAAAATGTAAAGAAATTAGAAAAAATCCTTAAAATGTGTTATGTGGAGAAAATTTATTAAAACCCCTAAAATCCCAATAACTCACTCAAAAATTACCTCCAACCCTTAATTTTATTAATATAGCTTCCTTGAATAATTCTCCAACTCCAATAAAATATGTATAAAAAAATCGCAATTGATTGCAAGATATAAGAGATTCTTCAAAATTAAGGTTTCACCCACACTTTTGCCCGAACCGAAGCTCAAATACCACTTGTAATGAAATTAATTTTCTAATAAAGTAGAATAACAATAATGGATCACAATATTACTGAAATAAATCAAAATGTATGAATAAAATATTAGCCACTTATAGGGGAAACTTCCACAATCATATAATAAGAATAGAATTTTTAATATGATGATGAAATAATAATCACTATCTCTTATATATACCCTAACTATAATGTGAAAACACCGAAGGTTAACCCTACCACTAATATTAAGCTAAAAAGATGATCATATGACTTAATTAATTGTTATACTAACCAAAATTTGACTACACATGTTCAAATACATGTTATAGTCTAAGAGCGTAGTATATTACATAATATACTTTGTGTTACCCTCTAGTAACTACCAACCCATTACTATGTATACCATTAATAGACTACTAGTTCAATTAAATAAACAAGATATTATTGTCCGTGTTCATCACCCCTATCATTTTACTCATTTTTTAACTATCCTCCAAACTGAACATTGATTTGTAGATGTGGGGTGCATACATTTAAAGCTCATGCCAATGATAAAAATTAATCTAGGACAACAAACATAGGGAATTCATCCATTAAAATCTCAACTTAAAAATGGCTTCTAAAAATAGTGTCATAAGAGATCCATAGAGCCATAAAAATTAAGAATATAAATTCAAAGTTGGAAATAATAATAGGTGGAAACATAGTTTTCCTCCATTACATATACTAAAAATAGAAGTGTTATCACCATGTATGTACCCATGAATTGAAACCAATCATTATCTACTACCATGGATGCACACATGCACTTTCACCATTAATTAACTAATACCATGGCTACTCCCATGCATTGGTACCATAATATGAGCTTTGCATATAAAAGGGGTTAAATAGACTGAACACCATCCCTAAGACTTATTCCTCCTCTCTTAGCACCTTGGTGTAGGCCTCTAGCCATGTTTAATAATTTTAATGAATCTAGTGTATGTAAATGCACTTCTAGCAAAAGTTATCTTCTTCTCCTTCAACACCCACTAGAGAATAAACATAAAGGATGGAAATAATACTAAAGATAATAAGAAATGTATAAAAAATAAAGTTAGTCTATCAACTATCAAGCCAAGCAAAAACCACCATGGTTGCACCCATGCACTGGTACTATAATATGATATTTGCATAGAAAAGTGGTTAAATAGCCTAAACACCATCCCCAAGACTTATCCCCCTCTCTTAGAACCTTAGTGGAGGCCTTTAACCATGTATAATAATTTTAATGAATCCAGTGTACGTAAATGCATTTCTAGGCAAAGTAATCTTCTTCTCCTTCAACACCCATAAGAGGATAAACATAAAGGATGGAAACAATACTAAGTAGAAGAATAAATGTAGAGTAAATAAAGTTATTCATGCAGCTATCAAGCAGAGCAAAAATCCTTCACCTAAAGGTAAATTGTAGAAATAATTAAATCTCACAATGCAACAAACATTCTTCACCAAAAGGGAAATTTCAAAAACAAAAACTTATCAAATTTTAGAAAATTTCCTTTACCAAAAGGGAATTTCCATACAATGATAATTACACAAAATGTTACAAATGTCTTTTACAAAAAAGGAAATTGCAAGATAATAATATTATGTATTAAAAAAATAGGTAGGAGGGTGTTACTCTTCACACACCACACAATGTAATATTATCAAGTTTTCTTACTTTTTCCCAAATACACCAATGTGTATCAATGAGTCTCCTCTCTTTATACACACACACACACACACACACACATTCTCAAGGAAACTATGTGAGTGCATAAGCACATATTCTCCCACACAGTATGCTCTTCTCTATAATTATATGTAACTCTCTCCAATTCCACTTTTTCTTTTCCCTCCAAACTTGTGGAATGTGTAATGTGTAATGCCATCCCATTTTTCCATGTGCCTTCATATATCTCTCTCAAGTGAGACACATTTATTTAATTATGTAGTTTTTTCCACCAACTATTTGATTGTTCTAATCAATGCAACATGGCTTCCATGCCCCTATCCTTTATTTTGCCATTAATTCAATGTATACAATTTACTCAACTATGGATTCCATTCTTTTTATTGTAGTGCAATTTATTACTTATTATGATAAATAAAGATATTTTATCATTTAAATATCTGCCAACATCTTTAACTTGGGATATTAAAATATTCACAATCAATTTTTACAAAATTCTCTCTTCTTTTTCACTTGATTGTGAGTTATCTCCTTTATTTATTCTCATTTACCTTGTCTCATTCATAACATTACCTTATTTTTTGTCTCATGAATCTTCCACTTTTATTTATCTCTTTCTTCTTTATTTCTTATCATGTGGTTTATTTGGTATTTGGTGCCTACTAGGAGACCTGGTGCACAACCTACTTAAATAAATTTAAGAGGGTTATTGTAGACACTATTTCTAAATTCTATAACACCTCAGCCTTGTAGACTTGAAAAATACATATCATGGATGTAACTTCAAATTATATACCTTTCATGTTGTTGAAATGCTCATATACACTATCTCTCTATGATTATTGATTATCTCTTAGTCTGACCAATGTTATTTTGATGAATCAGGCCTTTATATTACCTAGAAGTGTTATAAACCTACTTATCATCTGTCTCTACAAGTTTTGGATATGTGCCTATTTTCTAGTTGCTTAGACACTTGTATCCTAGTTAGATGCCCACGTTGATGTAAGTTTCCTACCTCAACACAAGTGTCCAATGCCCTAAAGTCATCCAATTTTCAAATGAAATGTATTCCTATGGTCATTCTAAGTGATTTAATGAAATATATTCTCCAAAAGAATTGGTATATATATAAGATCAATCATCATTCATTCCTAACCTAACACAGATCAAAAAACACTCAATTGAGCAAAGTTTCTTTATTTTCTCCTATTTCTATATTAGTCAAAGGGACAACACATATATAGGTCTAAAGTATCTAAGGAGCATCCCATGAACCATATTTTACAATTTACAAGCTAGGTCACTCTATGTACTTACTTATCACACATTACATGATACACACAAGCCAAGATGTAGGAGAGAATTACATAAATATGAGGCCCTATTTGGAGTATTGGCTATGTAAGCAATACTCATTAATAAAGGGGTATATAAGAAAGATTGATACCATGTGAAAACTAACCTATTTTTCTCATAGCTAATATGAAGATGAATAATTAGGGTTTAACTATTTGACAAGGAGCGATAACCCATGATCTAGATTTGAGCACACCAAAATGAAGATGACACAAAACCCAAAATATTCTAGGTGGTTACATCTAATTTTAATAGGTATTTCATACTTAACACTTAGATCTAAGTTAGATAAAATCATCGATGTAACCATCCTAGGTTGACACAAGTGTCCATGGATCTAGATGTATAATTTTTAGAATCAGACAACTGATCTAGAATCCATATCTAGTCTACTTTATGCCTATTCTAGATCTAAATTCATATAAGCATCATAACCAGATGAGTATCTTATTTTCATTATGATTTTAATATTTATCATAAATGTACTTTCCATTTTTAGCATATCTTAAAATAATAAATTCATTATACGTTTATCTAAGTTTTATAATTAATTGGCTTGTTATAGATTTGTTTATCAAACTTGTGCTTATTCATTTATATAATCTTAACCCTAACCCCATAGGATCCTTATCAAAACATAGGGTTAAATGTTTGGTGAACTTGACCTCTATATCTTTGCATGCAACTCTTAGTGTGCTCTATGGTTTTTTTTTTTTTTCCTAATCTCTCAATTATTACAATTTATCTCAAACAATAGAATTTATTTTCATAAAATCATGTTTACTATGGCTAAAAGGTAACTTTTTCTTCCTCCTAACCCAAAAGAGGGTGATAGATCCCATCCTTATAACTAGGTTCAGACTATCACTTATCCAAGGGGTAAGGTGGCCCATCCTATAGTTTTAAATGAAGATATTCAATCCAAAGCACCTAAGTTTTGTGCTTGTGAAACCCTGAATTATCAAATCACCAGTATGAGAATGTTAATAAAAGAGTTAAAAAATTAGATTACATATCTATAAAATCTAAAATGTCCTAGTGTTAATCATGTATTTGCATATTCATCTAACAATGTCATACCCAATAAGGTTTCACTACCAAATGAAAAGTTACAACATAATATATCTAAAACCAGTGATTTAAGAAATGAACAGAAGGATACTAATATTCCAAGTGAGATCCTAAGATAAATGATTCAAAATAAAGTGATCAAATTACCTCTTATACCTCCCATAATGGGACCCAAATACTATTGTGCATATCATATAATTCATGGACATAATATAGATTATTGTTTTGCATTAAAGAATAAAATACAAAGCCACAAAGGTAGTGACGATCATATCATTGATACATTAACCAAGGAAACCACACACATTATGAGTACCTCTCCTAAAACACAAGTGAAAAAAGATAAAATATGGGTACCAAAGAATAATTTAGAGCACAAAAAATTGCAAATACCAAACCTAGAATAAGAAAAGATTCAAAAGGCCAAGCTAGAGAAATCAATTTTATAAAAAGATCAAGATGAAAAAGATAAAATTAAAAATCTAGTTACAAAGGGGGAAATCACAAGCCTTTACTCATATCAAGGCCTTTTTACTATCACTACTCAAGTAGAGGCCAAGTAATTTATAGATATCAAGGTTATTGAGAATGAAGATACAAAATTTTATTATGTCATTTCTCATCTTTCTTGAAAATAAGTTTCAACATGTGGATAAAAGTAATGCAATTACAACAAGTATGGGATATATTTAGTTAAGAGTTTCATTTGATTCAAAAGAATGTTTTGTTACTTTTTAGGTTATTGATAATTCAAATGATTACAATATTGTTCTTGGAAAATCATGGTTACACTCAATAGGAGCAATGGTTGATATAAATAATTGTTGCATATCATTTAATCATCAAGGCAAGCTTACATCCTTTTCCAAATAAGGATATATATCTCCAACTACCATAGAAGTAGATACATGTAATGGCATATCAATAAATACAAATAACATAAAACATATTACAAAAGAGAAACCAAAGGCATCTTGGAATAACATTTTTGTTAAATTTGGCATCACCAGAAAGTAAGAGAAATGGTATATGATATAAGAACATGATACACTTTCTAATTATACTATGCACACATAAGGAAGATCTAGTTCAAGATAGGTTGTACATGTACCACTCCTTGAAAATCCTCATCCTCATCTTGAGATCATAGGATAGTATTTTTTCTGGCTGCATATTCCAAAAACACTAAAAAAATACAAAAATATGTTCAACATTTACATGTTCTATTGGGTCCTTGGTATATGTGTTGTTGGTTCCATGTTGGTAGATAGCATATCATTTATTTCTATATACATGTGTTTCAAACATATTTTGAGTGTGATTCAAGCATACATAAATACATGATTTATACACTTTCAGATGTTGGGCCTTCCCTATACTCATGTCATTTGGACATTGGGGGCATCCACTTATTTGATCATGATACACCTAGGTTATATCATTCTATATTAACTTTGCATTATCATGTTTGAGCTTATGTACTTACAGATGACTTTATCAATGCTTATATCTTTCACAATGTACTTTATATGCTATATACTTAACATGTTTTTCTAACACATATATCTAGGGATTAGTATAATATGTTTATGTTGGTTTCTTATAGTTTTCCTTTATGTACTTATTTGAGTTTCTTGATTTTCTTGTTTGAGCATTTTAATATGCTTGTTTGTGTGTGGCCCCTATTCCTTTGTTTGCCTCTTTTACATTTGAACATGTCATTGTTTGTTGTATGTTAACATTTGAATATGTCATTCTTGATTTTATGGACATTTTACTAAGTCATGTCCCTTTGATTGTGCAACATTTGAATATGTCCCTTGTTTTAGGTCTTATTAAACCATTGCCCTTTGATTTAATTTTGAGTGATCTTGTGTGTGTGCTTGATTGCTTGTTGATCTTGTACTATTAATATCTAGATGTCTCTATGATATATATCATGAATCTTAAGACTTGATATGATCACATTTTTTATGCTTCAATGATATATCTAGATAGAAATATTCTTTTTATATGCTACATGGTTCATACACAAATTATATAGTTATCTTATCATTTTGAGGTAATGGGAATAATAGTTTCTACTTCCCCTCACTTCAAAAAGGGGGCATGTCATAGAGACATGGCTTCCACATTTTTCACAATTATCAATTTTATATATATAGTGGGGGCATGTTTTAGAAACAAGTTATCCACACTTACACCAATTCTCAATTTCTGATTATAGTTGGGGCATGTTTTAGAAACATGTTCTTCACACTTACATAGTTTTCAAATTGGCCAACTTGCATAGTTATATGATTCAAATACACATTTATGGCATAATTTTATACATTAGTACCATTGTTATACATAGTTTCAACATGATACATATCTAAGGTGCATATGATATGCAAAGAGTACCTAACATTTATAAAATCAAATCAGCTTTCATATTTTAAATACATATATGGACTGTCATCACCCACTAGGTTAGACTTTTATGGACTTTATTGAGCCAATATACTATATTAGTTGATTCAATTTTGGTATGATTGAGGTGATTAAATCATTTGATCTTTCCAATTTTATAGGTTGGACTTGATTACATCATCCAACATCACCAATTAAAATGAGCTAACTTGGTTCACTCATGCTCGCTAGGTTATAAGTATGATTGGGTTGTACGGTTTAGCTAATCTTAACTGTCAGGTGGCAACTCACATTTTCTCCAAATTCGGGGGCATGTATCTTGAAATATATCTCTATATATTTAGATATATGCACTTTTTAGAGTTTATATTTTTCCTAATCACAACTCTAATGATTCATAATGATACATCTCTTCAAATAAATTACCAAAAGGCAAGGTAGTTATATTAACACACAAGTGTACTCCTAAACCTTACTCTCTTTCAATTTCAATCATTTAAATACTTTAAATTTTAGATTATATGCATTGATTATGTATTGTAGCATGCTCTTGGTTTTAGGTCAGTCACCAACAAATCACTCAAGTTGGACTCAAGCAAAGGAAATGTGTGTTATACACACCCATGTATGCATTTATTTTCCTTTGTACTATAAATTTCATTATTATATTAAAGGGTAGGAAAATGTATAAACTATTTATAAATTATGTAGCACCTCAGTCTTTTATACTTGGAAAATACATATCATGGATGTACCTTCAAATTTTAAACATTTTCTGCTATTGAAAGGATTGCATACACTAACTCTTTGTGTTTATTATGTATCTCTTAGTTTGACAGATGTTATTATGATGTCTCAGACCTTTTATCTTACCCAAAATGTTATAAAACTACTTATCATCTATCTCTATGACCTGTGCCTAATTTCTAATTACCTGAACACTTACATCCCAGTCAAATGCCTACATCGATGTAATTGTCCTACCCCAATGTAAGTGTTCAGTGCCCTAAAGTCATAAAGTTTGTAAATGAAATTTATTCCTATGGTAAACCTAAGTACTTTAATATAATACATTCTCTAAAGGGATTGGTATATATATAATATCAACCCTCATTCATTCCTCACCTATCAACTTCTTACCTACTCACAAGGAAACTTACCAAAAGCACTCAAGTGAGTAAAGCTTCCCTATTTTATTCTATTTCCATATAATTAATAGGGTAAACATATATATAGGTATGAATTACTAAAGGAACATCTCATGAGACACATTTTCCAAGTTACAAGCTAGGTCACTTTATGTACTTACTTATCACACATTGCATGATACACATACAAGACAACATATAGGTGAGAAGTACATAAGTTTGAGTCCCTCTTCAGAGTAAAGGCTAGTTAGGAAACACTCATTGATAAAGGGTTATTTTGGGTAGCTCGACACTGTGGGAACACTAACCCATTTTTCCCATAGCCAATTTAAATATGAATAACTAGGTTTAACTATTTGACAAGTAATGATAACCCATGACCTAGATCTGATCAAACCAGAGTGAAGGTGACACAAAACCTAGAATATTCTAGGGGTAACATCTAATTTTAGTAGGTATTTCATACTAGACACCTATGTTCAAGTCAAACAAAAACATTAATGCAACCATCCCATGTGAATGCAAGTGTCTATGACTCCAAAGGTACAATTTATAGAATTAAGTGACTGGTTTATAATCTATATCTAGTCTACTTTTTGCTTATTCTAGATCCAGATCTATATTAGCATCAAAACTATCTTATTTTCATTATCATTGAAATATCTAGCATAGCTATACTTTCCATTTTAAACGTATCTCTACATAATAAATTAATTATATGTTTATCTAATTTTTGTAATTAGTTAGCTTGATATAGACTTGTTTATCACCCTTGTGCTTATTCATTTCTATATTCTTAACCCTAACCCCATAGGATCCTTATCCAAACATAGGTTTAAATAATTACATATAGAAGTCTATTGTGAATGCTAAAGGATATTAAAGTGCAATGTGCAAATGAATAATAAAATCAAAGAAGATAATTGATAATTGATGTAGAAATATAAGAGAAAATTTGCATTATGCTAAGTTTTATATAATATTTGAGTGATTATATGTACAGTTTCTATGTACTCAGCTTCATTCTTCTCTACATACTTCACATCACTAACTAAAAATAATATAAGTGTATAATAATATAAAATGGAGGGGGATGAAATGTTAGTTGAACTTATACAATAATTTGGTAGCAATCACTTCATAAATGACAAGTGTGGTGACATCATCAAGTGTCATTACTAACATATTATGCACTACAATACTGACATTGCAAGAGTTGTGTATTAATGTTTAATAGGAGTTAAATCTTATCAATTAGTATGTATCTGTTACCCTCAATGTATAAACTACTAAATAAGAAATTTTTATGAACTTTGGTAAGATCTAGTACCTCTTATTAGAACAGTCACCCCTACTTGAAGAGCAATGGTCCCCATTGCATGCATTTGTATTAAATTATATGGAAATAAATTATCAACCTATAATTTTGTAAACCATTTTCCTTGGGAAGGTAAATGACCTACTTTGATGATTGTTAGTACAGGTTCTTGGAAAACCCTTCAGAACATGTTAATAGAGGGATAAATTACACATGAAATAATAAAATTAAACATTTATTAGAAATTAAAATGTAATGAATTTATTAATATTCAAAATAGGTAGATGCGCAGATAAACACATGCTTATTAGAATTTGAAAAATTAGTATAAGCTCATATAATTAACAAATTAAAGCAAACAAAGTACTCACTATGCACAAAACAATGATAAAAGATACATAGGAAAACTATTTCATAACAATATGTATCAATCTCTATCACATCATAACCATATCCAAATACAATTGAGCGCTATATATAGAGTTTTACCAAGCATTTTCTCTTCATATTCTAGCCTTTTGTTATGCCTAAAAGGAGTGACTCTTCACATTTTGAAGTCTATTACTATGCTTACAAAGGTTTGATACATAAAAATCCATTATGTAAAGGAAAAAATATTGCAATTTGCACATGTATTCATCATATATACTCTATAATTTTGATAGCCCTATTCTACACTCAACACTTTCTCGAACTAATAATTTTATCTTGTCCTGAGACAAAGTCTTAGCAAAGGATCTTAATCTAAATCTTGCCTAAGGATTGAACCAAAAATAATAGTTACAGTCATCGTTCTAGGTGTTGTTTACCAATTTTCATCCTTTATTCATTATTGAGCCACCTTTTCAGGTTTTTAACTAAGCAGCATACTATCGTACCACCCTTTTAGGTTTTTAACATAATAGATTAACTAGGTGGACAACATGTACAAGTCTTCAACTAGCCTAGCCTTGCTTCTAATGATAAAGGCCATCCTAAATAATTATGCTAAAAAGTTACAAAAATTAAAAAATTGGAAATGCATAGTACCTATTGGGTAAGTGGTGGCATGCTTTGGGTTGGCTATGTAGTAGGTTGTTGTGATCAAGGATCTACTAGATAAGTGGATGAATAACTTTGTTATATATAAATTATTGGTGGAGGTTGTTTTGGTTGCTATATGGTTGGTTGCATGCTTGTGGTAATATTTTGTTGCTAAATTAGTTGTTACAGTTGTTGAGGGGGAATGAATTATGACTTTTCAACAAGTTATGCAATGGAGGGATCGAGTTTAGACAAATCTTGATTTAGTATATTCTAGACAGTAATCACTTCTTGCACCATAGTGATCAATGTGCACAAAGAGACTTGAGTCACCATTATGTTTTGAATATCTTCATTTTTTGTGATGGTAATGAGATCCCTAGAATTTTATTATTTGATTTGGATGTCTTGGGATAAATCTTTCAACCTATGTTCTTGAGTTCCTAAAAATGAGTTGCATAAAATCTCATTTTTCCATGTCTATAATATTTGCATGGCCCCATCCCTTGAATCAAACAACTATTTGAGTTCACTTTTCATTATTTCAAGGGTAGTTTTATGATACTCCATCATAAATTTGGCTTTATCTATCTTGTCCATGTTTGGTTTAGCTACAAAAAATGAATTGTTAAGTTGGTGCTTCCATTTCAAAATATCTTGTGCTATCCATTTTTATTAGAGTGCATTTTTGTCTAGAACCTATTTATACTCCTCCAAAATATCATAAATCACCTCTATTTTTGCTTTGATATTTTATCTTTATGCTCATAGCATTTATATCTTATGTGAAGCCATCCAATATTTCATTAGTTGTGTTAATAGAGTTGAGAATTGATTTTCTTCATACATAACTTGGTCACCTAAGACTTGGGTAACTAGTGTAGGGAATCTAGTGTCAATGATATGGTATGTATTAGTGAATTAGAGTCTTAGATCTACATTTTCCTCTCATAACTATAATAATTCCTACTCCAAGACTGAGGCCTTCTGTAGTATTGATTATTGGAAAGTAATTTCACCTTCAATTTGTTTGGTTAGTGGTAGCTGAGAAACATCCAAAGATGTTTCTTGCATAGTCATATCTAGAGCCATGGATGTTGCCTTAATTATTTTAGGGGTCATCATGAATTGTTCCAAAGGAAGAGAAAATGTGGTATATCAAGTGGATGATGTGGGAACATCCCATAGCCATTGTCAAGTTTTTTTTTTGTAGGATGAGAAGCCTCCTCCTCCACACCTCCTTATGTCACAAGTGTTAGTTGTATTACAATCTATACTTGTTTCTTAGCTTTTGCCTCTATTTGTGCCTCATATTTAGCTTTGGATTCAACCTCATCTTTAGCTTTAGCTTCCACTTCATCCTTAGCCTTGGATTCTACCTCAAGTTTGGTTTTGGATTCTACTTTAGCCTTAGCCTTAGCTTCTACTAAAACCTTGGCTTTGTCTTTAGATTCCTTCTCTTTAGCTTCTCATTTAACCTTTTTCTCCTCCTGAGCCTTTGTAATTTCCAATGATTCATCTTTATTTTGTTGTTTATCTTGTGCTTCTTATCAATTATTTACTAATTCTTGTACTTTCTTCTTTACCTCTTCTTCTTCGGCTCTTTTATTTTGAGCTTTTGCTTCTCTAGATTTCTTTTTCATAGCCTTTACTTCTTCATCTCTTTTATTTTGAGCTTTTTATTTTTTAGCTTTATTCATATGTTCATCCTCTGTAGTCTATTATTTATGTTACTCCTCTTCCTCTATAGCTTTACATTTTGCCTCTCACTTCCTTTTTTGTTTCTATTCCTTCTCCTTCCTCGTAGCCTCCTTTTGTACTTTTGATGAATCCTCTTATTCCTATGTATCTTTATGTTGTGGCTTCAGCTATGGAAAACTTATTTATTTATGTGCTTATATGGGGGTGGATGAATCTAGCACTGTAATTGACTCTAAATATTCTGAAGAGGATGACTCTAGAATAGTACCCCTTCAAGTAACCATATTCTTTTTAAAATTTAGAGATGGAGTGAGGATATTTTTTTACTTCTTTATATCCTAGACCTAAAGTTGTGGTTATGCTTCCTATGTTTATTATATGCCACTCTCTCCTATTAGTTCTCCAAAATACACCATCCTATATTTTATTATTGGGTATGGCCTAAGTGTAGGATGGATATGTGGTCTATGCATCAAAAGTTATGGTGTATTTTCTTGTGATGGTAGGTCTACTTCTTGCACAATAGAGGATCCTATAATTGGATATTATTAGAAAAAATTATCTTAAAAACATTATCATTATACTTATTGACCTATCATATAAATAATAATAGGAGGTTGGGTTGTATCCACCCACATGTTGTATCTTACTTGATTCTACACCTAGTAGGTGCACACTACTTTCCAAAAAAAGAATTATTTCTCCTCTTCTTGCTCATAAACATTATTGTTGATGTCTATGAGCATGGACTATAGAAATTTTTATTCTCCAACTCCTAGCTATACCAAGTCACATTCAATTACTATCTTTGGAACATGTTTATTTTGAAGACATGAATTTATGTGACATGTCCTCTTTTTAAGTAGTGTTAGTGAGGCTCTTCATGATGCCTTCTTATTTCCCTTGTCGACCTATGATGGAGATGTTGTTGGTTGTGGTGTTGCTTTTCATTGAGCTTATTGTTAGGGTTGAGCTTGTGTTTGAAGTTGCATATGTTTTTGTGCACCTACGGGTATAAAACACAAAGATTGCACCAATCTAGCTGTTAGGGATTTCTATCTCAAAAATTATATCTTCACATCCAACATGGTAATGAAAAATGATAGTGAAGTTGTTATTGATTTGAGAAACTCATTTACTTTAATTTATACATCATTGTGTAACTTGGTCACTAACATATGTTGTACCATATACTGCATCACATCTTTGGGTGTGGGATGAAAATAATCATGGCTTGGATTTCCAACCACCATTCATTGAATCTCCCCAATTTCTCATTATATTATCCTTTTTTAGTCCACATAATTTTGGTAAACATAGTAACAAGCCAAAAATTTGAAGTAGGGTTGACAAGGCCTTTCAATGGTTTTTAATATGTGAAGTAGAGTAGTAATATCAAGAATTGGTATTGTAATGCCTATGAAGTTCCAATGAGAATATTTTCAAAGTTTTTTGTGACTTCTAAGGCTAGAAACTTGAGGTAACTAAATTCCTCATATAGGCTTATCATGCGATACGCAATGTCCACCACTCTTAGTTTCCTACTTTATTGTCTACCAAAACTATTTAGTGATACATTAACTAAGATGCGCACTGAAGAATCTTTGATATTATTAATGGGAATTCCTTTGCCTTCCCATATGTATTTTTTTCTAGTGTTGGAGTGAATAGGTGGAGATGTGGATTTATAATGCAAAAGAGACTATCCCTATGTTAGAAGCCCCATTATTCTTTTGATAGTCGTAGAGTTGATGTATGTGGTCACATATTGAGATAAATGAATGGCACCTTCATTATATCAGCTAAGCAAATTAAGCATTACCTTAGGCAATTTGATTAATCACTCAACATCATAGCCTCACAAATGATGTTAAAGTGATATTACTCCTACTTGTAAAACATCTTATGGGTCATGGGAAAATAGATTAGCTTTGGCTGCATAAATGAAATCAAGGGGGTCTAGGTCATAATATCTCAAGTAAAAATTTAGTGGTGATGCTAAAAAACATGGGTATGCTAGGGAAAATCCATTTTAGAGTCATGGTGAATTAGGCAATAAGGTGAATAATCATGAAGGTGAAACTGATGTGAAATTTAATGTATGTTTTTTTGTGGTATGTTTGTGCCTATAATTTTTTATCAAATGTTTAGCTAAAAATGTGAAGACAATCGTCTGTAAAAAAAAATAAATGACCATTAAAGAGAGTAGGTGACCATTTATAGGAAAATGGATGATTCTTTTGGATGATCATCTCAACATTATGGATGATCATTTGAACACTCTATATGATCATCTAAATGCTCCATATGGTCATCTAAATACTCTAGATGATGGTCTAAATGTTTTATATAGTCATATAAATGATCTAATGGATCATTTAAATGCTTTAGTGGTCATCTGGTTTGATGTCTAGATGATCATTTGGAGGCTTATTTAGATGCTTGTCTATGATCCCCTATTGTATTAAATGCCTCTACCTACCCACATAAATTACCACCACATTAAATAAGGCTGAGTTTGCCTTTAAATAAGAGCATCTACCCTCATTTTTCACATAGTTTTTTCACTCTACCTCTATGTGACAACCATCCCTTATTGTCTCTAGCTTCTACCAAGCCTCTTTCATGTGCCTACTCACCACTACAATAATGTCTACTAACCCAAGCACATCTGGAGAAGGAAAAACCTTTTTCAAGAATATAATGTGCACCCTGATCCTAAGGCTTCTCTAGTAAGAAGACACATATTCATAATGGATCGACAAATGTAGTTTCAAGTGGATTATTCACATGTCATAGTATGATACAAATAATTTCTTTACTGTTAATATGTTATCATATTTCAACACATTATCCTTGAGATTCGATATCATATCAATAGTCATTTTCTTTCCTTTGGAATTGCACCTGAGGACATCCATAGATTGATAGGGCTTCCTCATAGGAATATCAACCCTGTCAATGTGAATACCATACTAATGGGTGTGGACAAAAAAATACCTAGAATCCCACTATGCCTTTCATCTAAATAGTAGTGTTATGAATAATGATTTCAAAATTTATTAAGTATTTTCAAGATTATTTTCTATTAATAATAATATGTTTTTATATTTATGGTCACATACATTAAAATTAAAGAGGGATAAAAACTTAATGTGTTACAAATCCTTTTTTGCTTGACATGATTGAGCTTTTTCAAGCCAGATTAGTTCTACAAGGAAGACCATTAGACATACATTTTTGGGGTATAGTGTATATCCTATGTACACTTAGTGGAGAATAATTTGATTCATGTACCCATGTTTCTAATATAATTAAGAATGATTTGATAATGTCTTATCAAAATGAAAATGCTTTTTTTTCTTGTACCAACTTCATTCTTTGACTGTACCATAAGGTATTTTACCAGTTACAGGGCACAAAGATTCTTATTATTCTTCATGAAAAAATGGGTGTCAAGGAACTTTCCATTTCCAACTTGGAGGTAAATTCATAATGCACTATTATACTATAGTTCTTTAAAATTATTATATGACATTTTGAATTCAACAATTTTTTTATGTTATAGAATAAATTAGCTCAATCAATTACTTGAAGGAGAGAAAAAATAAAGTTTCATTATCCACCTGTTGATTTTATTGAAATAGATGAGGGAGAATCATTTCTTGCACCACCATTTATTATAACATGCATGAGGAGATCAATTGCTCCTCCCTCATAATCACATGATCAAGCTCAGTCTCATGTTGTTGGTATGACTTTTCATAATTTCATTCAATATTTGTTATTTCATTAGTAAAAAATTATAATTTTACAATTATATTATTTTAATATTTATAATGACTATCATATTTTTAAGTGAACCCCAAACTACACGTCATCCAATTTTACCAAGATATCATTTCCCATGACCTACTAGCTTTTTTCAATAGTAAGGTATATATTAATATTACTTGGTATATGTTAATTTATTTTATTTTATTATATGAATGTCATGATGTGTTAATTTATTTCAAGTTTCAACTCCCACATAGACAAATTTTCTACCACCACTACCACAACCCCACACTACACCACAGGGGCAAGGGAAATTTTTAATATAGCTTGCACGAAGTGGTAGAAGTGGAATTATACATAACACAACATCACAATTTCCTACATTAGTTTTGAGTGGCATCAACGTTTCAATAGGAACTACATGTCTTTAACATATAGAACTTGATGATGAGTTCTTTGGAATTGATAGTGGCATAGACGTGTAATTTTTTAATCCACAGTCAATGATACAAGGTTGTTAGTCAAGCATAGCTAAGGATTTTCCTCAAAGGTCCAATACACCTTCTCTAGATAGAGGAGCTTCCTTTGAAGAGATTGATGTTATTCCTAAATCTAATGATCATATTACTTTTTTTCCTCACAATACTTTGTTGGCTGAGGATACTAAGTCATTAATTAATTCTATTATTTTAAGGCAGCTTAAGGATTTGAAATAGTAGGAGTGTCAGGCCAAAGTTTTTATTTATTAAATCAATTCCCATTTCCATAATCACTCCAAATGCAGTCAATTATTTTCATTGGTTGATCATGAGCTAGCCAAAAATGATGTTTTAATGAACCAAGAAGATTCTAGAACTATTATTGTAAGTAATAGTTTTAATGATAGAATTTTGAATATAATGTTAAAGAGGCTAGAAAATTTAAATGTGGATGCCTAGGTTTATTTCATTAAATTGAATAGAAATTAAGGTCATGTAACAATTACTGAAGTATAAAAAGAAAAATCCATGGTAAGTGTCACTCTTTGTTTTGAATTTTAAATTTATTTTTGTAAATTTTAATTTATTTTTATTCTTTTCCATTTGCAATCAAAGTATACAAATTTGAAGAATGAAGTTGTTGTCCTCGAGATGCATCTTATGAATGTGTACAAAATTTTAGCTTCAGATATTAACCTAAGGAACGGCTTATAACAATGAATAATAAAATTAATACTTTTAAGAGAATCATTAGGGAACATGACATAGACCCTAATATTTTGTTTAAAAATAAAGTTGATGTGGATCCTAGCTTGCTTTCAGCTAGATATGTAGTTAAAGATGAATGTGTGACCCTTAAAAATATCAATATAGTAGCTAAGGATCTTATCAAGTCAGAGACCCTAAAAGAAATATAAAACCAAGCAGTAAGTTAGGGGACCAAAGAGCCTCCAAAGCAATGGGATAGCCATTATTGGCAGAAGTATTTAGTTTTGTAAATATGGGACAAGTTTGAGGAATTGATTTTATCCTCAATTATAACTACTGTAATTTTGTTATATCTATAATATATATTTTCAATTATATATTTATGTCTTGGATTATAATTTTATATTCACATTTTGCATCTATATTTTCATTTCAAGTGGTTTCATAATTCACTTTATATTGAATTTAATAAAATCACAATAATGCTCGATAAAAATCGCAATTAATTGATTCATTAACAATAATTTTTAACATATCATTACTATGTATTTTATTAAAAAATATTAACAAATGTCAACAATTATTTAATCAAACATTCTTAGTTACTATACTTATCCATTTCAAAATTTATTTCAAACTATAAGAATTCAACAAGTGACTTTAATATTATCATGAAACCTCCATTAATGTGCATAATTTAAAAGAAAGAAATCCATCTTATCTCTTGCACAACATAAATAGATTCAATGAAAAATTAATAACCTTCAAAAATATAATATAATTACTATTATATTTACAATATGTCATTGATTATATC
The DNA here is from genome assembly GCA_037957365.1 of Torreya grandis. Lineage (NCBI taxonomy): Eukaryota > Viridiplantae > Streptophyta > Pinopsida > Cupressales > Taxaceae > Torreya > Torreya grandis. The sequence continues at coordinate 82,270 of JARHVA010006569.1, read as the reverse complement.
AATTAATAAAAAAATTGCTTTACCCATTTAATTCCTCATACTAAATAACCAATAAATTCCAAAAAAAAATTATGAAGAGTTAACAAGAGATAATTCACCTAAATTAATTGAATTTCTGAAATTTAATTATATTTAGAAATATGGTAGCTGAAATAATGCTTTTAATTTTGCAAACTATTCTTCATAGATTCCATCCATATTCCCCATCTCAATTATATTTTTCGTATCATTTTTCTGGTTGTATTAGTGATTCCCCTTCCTTCAATGAGAGAACTCCAAATTACAAATGCTCTTCATATGGAAATTCATCTAATGAATAACATGACACATACAATCTCAAACATGTCTCCAAATGTTTATCCAGTTTGTTCCAATTTTTTGATTTAATGAAATATAATGCACTAAACACTCTTACATCTTATATAGACCCCAAAATCAATGTTTGGACCAATTCATGTTATTTAAATTACCTATTGATATTTGCTTGAAAATAGTGCTAGGATACAATTTTTTCCATATCCTTGTAATTGCACTAGTCTCTGTTAGTTCACTTAAGAAGAGATATTGATCCATCATTGTAAATGCAAAATGTAACGATTGTTTTGTTAGTAAGTCCTTTTTAAAAATACCCTTAACTTTAACTCCACTTATTTGCATGGACATACTAGAATTACTAATGACAATACCCATGTATTTGTGTAATTTTTATTTGTTACTTCTTCACTTGCTTGAACATTTCAGAATGGAAGATTCATCATTGCCATGGCTTCAAACAATTCATCTATTTTAAAATGGTCTCAAATTTCTAATTATACACATTATGAAATATTTCTCAATTTCATATTTATATCATATATAACATTATCAGATAAAATTTTTGTTACAAGTAGTTCTTCAAGTTCTCCCACAACTAATTCAGGGCATTTTTCAGAAATAAAAGTTGCGTTATAGGTATGAAGAAACTAAAGAGGTTTGTGATCATAAATAACGATAGTTTCTTTGCCTAATATATATTGTATCCCAAAAAAAAATCATTTTTTATGGATTGGGAGGACATGATGGAGGTCGATAGCGATGGCATTCTTGGTGATAGTGATGGCAATGGGCTAGGGATTGGTAGTAGTGTTAGTAGATGCAGTACAGGCAGAGCAAGCTTTAAATTAATTTTAGATGGGTAACATTTAGCCTTAAAAGGAACTATTAAAGTAGTTAAAACATCTTCTAAGAAGTGTGGATAGGCAAGTAATGGTAGTAAATAACCCAATGAGAGTGAATCTATAGTGTTGAGCTTAGGAAAAGATGTAGTGACCTCAAGTAAGGTTCTTCCCGGTCTAAGGTCTATGCAGAATGACAAAATATGTCAAATATCTTTCAAGCTTGTGGGTATTTTTTAAAATCATCTATAATTTGGGATCAATTTAACCTTAATCCTTATTTAGTATTGAAATAACAACTACCCGCTTTAGATGCTTCCATGGTAGAGGTAGAGGCTATAATCTATGCTAAAGGGAGTGTGGATAAAAGATCACAGAAGAAAATAGTGGTAGATCTAACTTTATTTTGGGATGTTCCTCTATTCTTTTCAAATGATCCACATGTTCTTGAGATTTTATATGAATATTTATCTACCATTGGCCTAGAAACTAGGTGTAAAACCCTCATTGGCAAATGCATTGGAAAAAGACCTTTCTAAGAGGAGCTTTCATGATAGATTAAATACTCCTTAACTTTTTTGACAAAAAAATATCTATAAATTCTCCCCAATGGTTTTTTCATGTTTATCTTTCATTCTAAATAAGAAAGGGACTATGTTTGGAATAATGGCCCTTGGTTTGTTGGAAAGTTGGGGATGTTCTTGTGCCTTTGGGCTCTTTATGCAGGTTTATGTTTTGGTGGATTTATCTAAATTGATTCATCATTCCATTAATATATTTTATTCTCATGGAATTTGGACATAGTTTATCAATTTTGAAGCGTTTCCTATTAGGTATTTCAATTGTAATCAGGATGGTCACAAAGATGCGACTTTTCCTTGGAATTGTTCAAAAGGGGTTGATCCCTCTTTTTTGAAGAAATGGGTTTAGAAGATTGGTTATCCAAACCGTGATTTGGTGAATATCCTAAATTTTCCTTTGGTTCTTTATTCAACCATCATGTAATCTCCTTGGACTATTTTTAAGGTAGATAATAGATTTTCCCTTAAAGGTGAGGAGAGGGAAGTAGACCAGGGTGTCTTGGGAATAATTTTAGAGTAGCCTTCTTCTATTAGGAAGATGGGAGATGAGGTTTTCTATAATCTTGAGGGTGTGCTTCCTCAAGTTTAAGATAATTTGGATGTAGAATAATGTTTACAGTTAGAAGATATAGAAGAGGGTGGAGTTGCATTTGAGAAAGAAGAAGAAGAAGAAGAGGATTTTGTCTCTAGAAAGATCTTATTTATATCTCAAGGTCCTTTCCTTCAATAGAAACCTAACTTTGGTAAGAAAGGTAAAAGAGGTAGGAAAGGTGAATCAAAAATCTTTTAGTTATATGATTTGAACTTCATTTATGGGGTCAATCAGTATGGAGGCATTACTTTCTTACAGAGGCAAGCACACTCTCATAGCTAAAGGATGATCATGTGAATTGTAGGTAAGGGACTATGAGATGGATAGGTTGATAGCACTATCTTTCTAATTTTTGTTTGTGAATTGAATAGTTCTCTTTTGTTGGTGAGGATCCTTTTAGTTATATACTTTGAACTTCATTGATGGGGTCAATCAGTGGACTATGGAGGCATTACTTTCTTACAGAGGCAAGCACACTCTCGTAGCTAAAGGATGATCATGTGAATTGTAGGTAAGGGACTATGAGATGGATAGGTTGATAGCACTATCTTTCTAATTTTTGTTTGTGAATTGAATAGTTCTCTTTTGTTGGTGAGGATCTTTTAGTGGTTTTAGATATTTATTGTTCCTAGTTTATTGCATAATCTTTGGTTTTTGATTTATCTATCTTGGTATATTGGCATTTTTTACCTTCTAGAGACTGGGCCCCCTATTATGCCTCAGACCTGATTAAAGTTTCAATCAAAATCCAATATTTATCTAAAAAAAAATATCAATTAAGAGATTAATTAAAAATAATTTTGAGCATCATTAATATATATTTATTTAAAAAACCTTGACAACTGTCAACAATTATTTAATTAAACATACTTAGTTATTGTACTTATCCATTTCAAACTATAAGAATTCAACAAGTGACTTCAATATTATCATCAAACCTCCACTATTGTACATAATTTTAAGAGAAAATTTTCCATCTTATCTCTTGCACAACATAAAATAGATTCAACATAAAAGTAATAACCTTCAAAAAATACAATATAATTACTATTATATTGACAATATGTCATTGATTGTATCAATTAATAAAAATAATGCTTTGACCATTTAATTCATAATAATAATTAACCAATAAATTCCAAAAATATAAATTATGAAGAGCTAACAAGAGATAATTCACCTGAATGAGTTGAATTTCTAAAATTCAATTATATTTAGAAATTTGATAGTTGAAACAATGTTTTTAATTTTGCAAACTATTCATCATAGTTTCCATCTATATTCCTCATCTCAATTGTATTTTTAGTATCCTTTTTTTTGGTTGTATTGGTGGGTCCCCTTCTTTTAGTGAGAAAACTCCAAATTACAAATGCTTTTTCATATGGAAATTCATCTAATGAATAACATGACACATACAATTTCAAACATGTCTCCAAATTTTTATCCAATTTGTTCTAAATTTTTTATTTAATTAAATATAATGCACTAAACACTTTTTCATTTTTTTATAGACCCCAAAATCATTGTTTGGACCAATTCATATAATTTAAAGTACTCGCTAGTATTTGCTGACAAAATAGTACTAGGATACAATTTTTTCCATAGTCTTGTAACTACACTACTCTCTGTTGGTTCACTTAAGAATATATATTAATCTATCAATGTAAATTCAAAATGAAATTATTTTTTTGTTAGCAAGTTCTTTTGTAAAATACCCCTCATTTTAACTCTACTAATTTGCATAGACATACTAAAATGACTAATGAGAATACCCATGTATTTGTGAAATTATTTGTTTGTTACTTCACTTTATAGAACATTTCAAAATGGATGATTCGTCACTACCATGGCTTCAATCAATTCATCCCTTTTAAAATGGTCTCAAATTTTTGCTACTAAACATTGTGAAATATTTCTCAATTTCATCCTTGTATCATATATAACATTATCAAATAAAGGTTGTGTTAGAGGTAGTTCTTCAAGTTATCCCACAACCAATTTAGGGAATTTTTGGAAACAGTGGAGTGGATTTCATTTCCAAAAATTAAAAAAAATAGAGATAACATGAATACTGAATCTCAAATAGTTATTGGGGTGCTTAATATTTATTAGAATTTCCCAATTAGTGAATATTTATCCTTTAAAAAAAATTGGCAAGTTGTATAGCCTATCTAAAGATTGACAAACCCTTTCCCTCAACCATATGAAGTCAACAATATAAATGGATCTCTCTTGCACATGTTTTGTCAAATAATGCATTTTTTCCAACATTGGTAGAATATCACATAATGTTAATAGATTTTAAAAATCTATTAAACGGTACAACAAATATTTAGCCTTGTCTATTTCCATCCTATATTTAAAATGAATGAAACTAACTATGAATATTCTTCAAATATTCTATAGGTAGGTTCATGCATTTAAATCCATCATGTATCAACATCTTTCAAAAGTTTTTCCCCATCACTCCAATTGAAATGTTTTGAAGCTTGAAAAACCTTTTTGGACTGATTGCCATATAGGAATGTAAGTCACGGATAAGATCCTCCACTTTTGTGACATTTTAAAATATGCTCATAATTTTGTACACCAAATTCATTCTATGTGCCATGCAATGTATTATAATCATGTATGGGTTAAGAGAAACACGTATACCAGTTTTATTTCCATGCATTAATGTTTCACCATATGCACCAACACACACTAATTTTATACTAATATCATGATCATCCATGCCAAAAATATCCTTCAAACTAGAAATAACCAATATGTATAGGTTTTTTGCATAACAATTTTCTATCATTTTATTTATAGAAAGCAAGTGTGGTTGCTTGGAATGGTTTTCAAACGTATAGACATGCATATAAAACCATGGTGTTGTCAAATGTTATACCTCATCAATTTATAGTGATATAAATTTTATTTTTTTAATTTTTCTTTCAATTCTTCCTTTTCAATAATTGCAAGGCATTTTTCCATTTCTCATGCACTACTTTTAGACCAATGTGACTGTGTAATATTTTTAAATCCATTATGCCGATATAAAACCTTATAATCTAAAAGGTCAAAGATTAGTCTACCTATTTTTAGAATGTGACATACACTAGAGAGTTGTATATTTTTGGCCTTTATATTCACCTGAGCAACTTTTCCAAATTACACTGAAATTTATCCTCCTATCTCAATGAGGTGTTATTGACATTTTTGGTGAATATCATAATATGTTGTATAGCATTGATGCATACATTCCTAAACTATTTTATACATCATTATTCTTGTGGTTTATCCATATTTTTTAACTAAAACATATATTTTACCACAATTTTTCTCAATTGTGTCCAACTTCAGTTGCATTTTTATGTCCTTTCCTAGTTTCCAACTGCATATTGTATATTTACATTCTATTAGTGTGTCATTACTATTTTATGGGATTACAAGGTCAATGAATGGAAAATTAGATGCCCAATTGAATTTAAATGACCTTCTAATTTCCCATGTATTTTTCTTCTTTCACGCATTTTTTTGTGTTATTTTCAAGTAGAGTTTGTGTTTGTTGAGTATGACTATCCACCTATTTACTTTTCCTTGAATTGTGTTGTTCAGGTACCATTTCTACTGAAGTTGATGCTTGGTTAAAACCAAAAAATGGTTGTGAAATTTCAACTTTAACTAAATTATATTTGTCCTCTGTTAAGGTCATTTCATACCCAAACATAGCTTCTAGTGGAGACATATCCTCTAAAATTTTATTAGTGGTTTTTGCTTGTAAAATTGTCATATGATAGATATTGTATTTATTATGTAACATCTATATGAAATTGTAAATAAATAAAATATAATAAATCATTTTATATTAATTACCTATGTATGGTGTTTGGGTAAAGTGAACATCTTCTAATGGATTCATATCTTCAATATGTTTCAAAGTGGGTTCTGCATGAAAGACTGTACATGTAAATATTATTGAACCTTAACACAAAGTACTAGATAAACACTTAGAAACAATCCAAATGAATTCCTGCACTCTTAATAATATCACCTAAAACACCCAAATTATATTTTGGTGTATCCAAAACACAAATGAACATTCCAAATGATCATCTCCATCAGATCATCTATGGTGGAAATATCTATATGAACACCAAGGTGATTCCACTACCCAGAGGACCTAGATGTATGTCTAGAAGATCTATATGATCATTTAGAATATCTAGATGATCATCTGGAAAACTAAGATGGCCACCCTAAAATTCTATATGATCATCTGCATGCTTTAGATGGTTTTTTGGGTTCTTTAGACTATCATTTGGACACTTTGGATGATCGAATGGAGTGCCTATATAATTGATAGGTGTGTCCGAACAAGTTTCAACACAATTGTAAATAATTAACTAGAGTGAAAGGAATTATTAAATATTTTATACCTATATTTGTTGTCTAGTTAAATAAGAAGATACTTTAATTTGTTTTTTGTATTTTCCTTCCCCTTATTATTTTCAATAGAAGCCATCAAACCACAGCTAGACAATAGACATGATCGACAGGAGATAATAAATAATGGTGAATTTATTGGGATAAAGTGGCACATATTTTATTGGTACAAGTAAAAGTCTTAAATATGGAAATTTACTATCAACATAGGGAAAGATGACCCTAAAAAATAAAAAAAATTGTAAAATAAAGGTGATTTTTCCATGTTGCCAACCCCACCAAATCACCAAAATCATGTTCGTAAAACTAAAATATTAGTGAATTAACAAAAAAATGCCACTAAAATTTTCCCTATAATATCTATTCTATCTAATTCCTAGACCAATCCCCATTTCCTCATTATATGCATATGTGAGCATGAGCAATAGTTGTGCCCTTTCCATGGTTGTTATTTTGGATTGTGTTGAACAATTTTTTTTGATTGGTCTAGTGCTAGTGTGAAATTTGTGCACAAGAAGTTATATTGGATGCAAATCTCAAAGTTCTCTTGGTTATAGAAGTATGTAATGTATTTTTGTTTTCTAAACCCTTTATTATATAGAGTTTATCACCTAAATCCATCAAGTCATCATGTTTAAATGCATTTAGATGGTTGTGCACAAGTTGACCTCCAAAATTTGTCAATCAACTATCATTTGATATGATGGTTACTATTTTTCAACCATTCCTCCATTTCATAGGTAGTCGATGTGATGCACCATCATTTAATCTATCCATTTTATTTTATGGGCCATCCTATCAATATGCTATGTGATCTACTTCAGGAAAGATGCAATCTCTCAAGTGCATTGTCATTAATAGTTTTGAATGACCACTCACCATCCTTTCTCCATACCTATCTTGTTAGCACATCATTCCTAAACTTAATTGACAGCCACTATTTTCTAATTGCTAGTTATCTTTCCTTTAGGCTAACTTTGCATATTGATTACACTCTACGATGTTGACTATCCAAACTTTGTTCCTATGTGCTACAACCCATAGATTGTACTATACAAACACACTAAGCCTAAAAAAAGAAAGAAACAACATAAAATAAAAATATTAACTACATGGTTCTACTCAGCACCCTCTCTCATTTATAGTGATGCATGATAGAGATTAATGACTATACAGTGGAAGCCTAAAACCATTGATATGCCTTGGTAAATGGTTCCCTAAAAATATTTTAAGACAATTTTACCTTGTTGTGAAACATCATGAAAAATATAGGCTCCTTTCCATCTTATACATAGCTATCCCATACATGTTTTAAATATGTTATCATAGAATAACATTGCTTACCTGGGATATAATTCCTTAGATTGTAAGTTGTGATCATGCCACATTTTTTGACTTAACTTATTAATCTCATACATCCACTGTGATCTTTATCTATTATCCTCCATCTTGACCAAATCCATTAATCTTTGTTTGAGAGAGTCTTGATCGCCTATTCTCATAATCATTTTAATGCACAAACTAGGAAAAAAGTATTCCATAGGCATAACTACCTCAAGACCATAAACCAACTACAAAGGAGTGAAATTTTTAGCATGTTTATAATTTGTCCTGTATGCCCAAAACATCATAAGAATGCAATATTCCCAATCATTGCTTTGAACATTGCATATCTTTATTAGAATTTTACACAATACTTTGTTCAAAGATTTATCTTGCCAATTTACTTGTGGATGATAGGTCATGCTCTTATGGTGTGATATTATAAACTCCTTAGTAAGAGTATTGATTGTGTTATTAAGGAAGTGAGTACCTCTGTCGCTAACCAATTTGATCAAAAATCTAAACCTTGTTATGATATTATCATACAAAAATTTAACATCTTTCATACCATAGCTTGGTGTCACCATAGATTCCACCTATTTCATGAAATAGTCCATTGCAGTAATGATATATCATGCATGACTATGTTTACTTGGGGGAGTTATAGGGCCCACAAATTTAATTCCCTATTATTAAAATGGCTTCTCTTATAGCATTGATACCAAGGGAATTTCATCACAGTGATTGGGTTTTCCTATTCTTTGGAAAATATTGCAGTGTTTTGCCACCTTGTGGACATCCTACAACAAATTTGACCACCAAATACTATTCTACAATATCTTCCTCATAGTGGCTTCTCCCAAAAAATAACCTCCTACAACTCCTTGAAATGCTTCCTGAAGAATTTGTTTCACTCATGTTCTAAGTCTACTCTACACAACACATCATCCTTTCTAATTTTATATAGAAATCCATTAATTAGACTATAAGGAATGGTTTGTGTAACCATTTTCTTTTTATCCCTTTCAACATATTGTGCAAGAAATGTTTCTTATTCTATAAAGTTTACAATATCTTCCATGTTGTTAAGGATCACATAAGCTCTAAACAAGTGTGCATCTAGATATTCATCATGTATTTCCTCTGGTTCTTCACCATTCTATGGTATGCTCAAATGATCTAGTCCCACATTCTAGTGATCGAGATTCACATTTATTTTGATTAGATTTTTTGAAACCAAATTATCCACCTAGGAATCCATCCACCCAACATCAACTTGTTAATTAGGTATCACAATTATTGATGATTTGTGAAAATTTTAAATGGTGTGTCCAAAAAATTATGTCTAAATTTTTATAAGGAAAACACCATAGCTAAGGCTTCTCTTTATATATTTGTATAGTTTTTCTCTATCGATGATAGTTTCCTACTGGCAAAGTGTATGGGATGATCCAACCCGCCAACCCTTGGATGCATTAAGACAACTCTTATTTCAATACCAGAAGCATCCACATGTACATGGAATGGTTTCTTCTAGTTAAGAAAATTTAAGATAGGTGATATTATTAACCTTTTTTTTATCAATAAATGTTATTTGACATTTTGATGTCCATTAAAACTTTGTATCTTTGTGCAATAGTTTTTGCAATGGCACAGAGATACTATGTATTCCTTGATGATTTTTTTATAGTATCATGTATGACTTAGAAAGGTGTGTACCTTTGTAGAACTATTTTGAGGTGGCATCCCTACTATTATTGTAATTTTAGCTTGGTCAACCAATATTCCATCACTACATATGATGTGAAATATAATAACACTAAAAGGTGTGAAAAACAAGCACTTATTTAGGTTTAATGAAATGCTCATGGCTTGACACCATTTTAGCATTAAATATAGCTTTGATAGATGATCTTTAAAAAAATAAAATATATCCCAATCATCCAAAAAAACCTACAAATAGTCATGAATTAAATCTTTAAATATAGTTACCATAACCCTAAAGAAAATTATTGGAGCATTCTTAAGACCAAAAGAAATTACTTTATATTTGAGTGACCCCCATTACATTACAAAGGTTATTTTAGCTTAGTCTTATTTTGTGATAGGAATTTGATGGTATCCACTAATCCATCTATGAATGAGTACACCTCATGATTTATGACTAATTCAAGAACCTTATATATAAATGGTATTAGAAATGGCTCATTAATGCAAACATCATTTAGTATGTGGTAGTCCTCATAGACTTGAATCTCACCAGAATTATTTGGATGCACAAACATGGAACTAACCCAATATATCTTTTCAATTAGATAGATGATCCTAGCTTCTTGCATGTGATCTGGCTCAGCCTTTACTTTCATCTTCATGTTGGGCTATAACATGTATGGGCACTTTTTAATGGGTCTAGCACACTCTTTCAATTCAATGTACATCTCCCTCAATGATGGATCTACACCTTTCACTAATGTGAACTTGGTCAAAAAGACATCCTGATAATCTTTTAGTAGCTGCAATGCCTCTGAAATCTCATTTTATGCCCAATAATCTCCCAGAGTAGTAAGATTAGGCATAGACTCTATTTTAATATTTTATTCAATCTTATTTAGTGGTTCTTATTATAATTTATTAGATCCACTAGGTAGAGCATCTTGAAAAGTTCACTCCCCTTCTCATTCTAAAATTTTTACATTATGTGGTCTTTCCTCTTCAATTTGTTCTATGCTTTGGAAATTTATTGGATCAACTTCTCACTCAGGTTCAATTAAGCCTTATAAATCATGATCCCCATAACTATCGTTGGATTGTGTTAGCTCACCTATAATTCTATTACAAGGTTTAATAATATATTTCTCTTATTTATTGGCCTTATAATTATGAATCACTAGATTCAAATATTGAGATACTTCTTATTGTGATGACAAATCTATAATAGCTCCTAAATCTTCTACTCAACTGTAACATAGAAAAGTTTTCAATTTTTGTAATGCATTATGCACCACTGAATTGTCATCTTCAAACACAAAAGTTTGAATAAAGTCTTGTTGCACTTGTACCCAATGTTTAGTCCCCATCGTGTGTTCCTCATGCATATATTAGGTAGTTAGAAGCGGTGCTAGTGTATGGCTGAAAATGTGCACCCAATATCTTGGATCAACTCCTTTTATAGACCATATATCTATAGATTTATGAACATGTAGCTCAGAACATTAGCTTTCTTTAAATAATGGAAAATATGTTATCATAGTAACCAGTAATTAAAATTATGCTCATAAAAATTCACATGCTTCATCCCATTATAACTCTTATTCTCTATGCACTGGCCACCAATTCACAACAACTCCCTTCAAATCATAGATGAGTATGTTGAATCTTTGATCTACATTCGGTACATGGTGATCCAAACTCAATCTAAATGGATTGAGATCCTCTATCACAAAATATTATGGTAATTAGAATTATGTAGCAAACACCATGTGCAAAGGTCGTATCTCATGATTTACCCTAGCCCAATTCAACATATGTGTGTTTGAGTCACCACTTATTGAAGATGATGTTTCCTAAGGTAAGACACCTTCTCAAGTAGGTTTTGTATAATCCATTATTATTTCACCTATATTATATAATAAATCTACCTCTGAATTATTTATAAATCACATAGACAGAGAGGTACATTCTTCAATTTGAAAAGGGGGAGATGGATATTTTATTATTACGAGCCTATAAATTAGATAATTTATTGTTCGTGTTTGTATGTTTTTCTCCAGCTATGGTTTCAAAAATAGACATTTTATAGCTTATAGAGCATTTTTATTTTTATTTATGTTGACTTTAAACTAACTTTTATCACTATAGGCATAAGTTGACTTTGATTCCTTTGGAATCATATAGGGCTTATGCTCCAATTTATTGAATGGTATAATAACTATCTTGTATCCTTGATGAGCCTCTAATTGATTACACATTGTATTGATAGTCATTTGGCCATCATAAGCCAATTTATTACCAATCAAGATAGGAGAATGGGTCTCATTTATTTTAATGTCAATGACCTCAAAATCACCTCAAAAACTTAGCTCAACAACTCTAATCTCCACATCTTCGAGGTGACTAATTAGTTCTACCTTACCATAGTATGCAATACTGAGAGTGACAGGACTGTAACTAAAGTGTGGCCTACCAATAGCTTCCCAAGTAGATATAGGTATCATATTAACAATACTTATAAAATAAAATATTGCATTGATAATTTCATATCATGCAAGCTCAATGCCCATTTATGATTCAATTATCCCATGGTTTCTTAATTTTGAAATACCATACCACCTTGTCGGTATGTTGTTGTCCTTGTTGTGTGAACTCTAGAATATTATGTAAGAGATTTGTAATATTTTTGGAGATATATTCATTGCATAGAGTTTCAAACAATTTTATCAAATCTATCAATTTATTCACAACACCTTCCTACCTCATAATATGCACAATTTTCCCATCCATTTGTATGTCAGTGGCTATGGCATCTCCTTTTGATAAACTACTATTGTATGTCCTAAAGGACTTGCACATCTTGATACAAAAATATCTTTTCTATATTTTAATCAATATATTTAACTCTTTGCACCTTCTTGATTCCATGATCCTACAACAATTCTAATAGAGGTATTCCTTGCTCTGTACATTATTGTCTATTAATTACTTGTATAAATGCATTTTCATTAGGCCACACATTACACATTCACATTACGCATTGAATTTTATTTACTTTGATTTTATACTACCAAAAAATATTTAGTTTTATGTTGTCCTTCAACTCTATAATACATGCAATATGTCTATTTTCAAAGATCAGTGGGGAATTTCATGTAAAATGATTATACTCACCACACAAATAACATTCGATGGGATAGTGAGATTTTTGATTATAATTATTATGACCACCTTGATATCCACCTCAGTATCCTCCTAAGTATCCCTCCTCTATATCCTCTTATTTTTCATTGAAATCTCCAATCATGTCACTATTATCCATCAAATCCTCCTTGTTGTAGTTGTTGCACATTGTATCCACTATACAGATGTTATGGTGATGTTCAAGCCTAATTTGATTTTTATTGTTGAGTACTCACATTATTCCATGAGGATTGATACTAATATTGTGGTGATGATGGTGTTTATCTGGCCAGACCCTAGGGTTGATATTGATATTGAGGTGATGAATGTTGTACTAGTCATTTATACCTCTAGGACTAGAATTATTTGCTTCATACTACTATTGCAAAGACATTTTTGGTGATATCTTCCTTTAATTCCTAAAAAACTCAACATATTTTTTTCATCATTATTGGTCAATTTAAAAAAATTATAGTACAAACTTTGATAGTTTTGAATGTTTTGTTATAATAGATGACATTTTGAGGTTACATGCCCTATTACTATATAATGTTTGCATAATTATGTCTTGAGTTTAGGAAAATCACATCATTTTTATGATGCCCTTATCAACCATACTCTATACACCATAAGCCCAATTTAGTTTTATCACTTTCATGCATCTCAGCCATCATTTTGAGGAAAGCATCTATTTTCACCTCCACTTTGGAGATAGCTACTGGAGCATCTCCATATTTCTCAATTTTTTCCACTCATAGGGTAGTTTCTCAAGCATCAGCCTTAGTCAATAATTGGGACTGTGCAATGACAAATCAAATTCTTTATTTTAACCCTTATACAAACTAGGCAGCTTTATCCTTATCCTCCATGATAAATTCAATATTATTCATCACATCTAAGAATATGTGATCATCATCCCATATGAAATTATCCACTCCATTGTTTAATCTCCTTCAAGTTTTGAATAGTATGACTCATGCAATTTTTCATTTTAAATTCTAAAACTAGATGTGATTTAACTTATTGCAGATATAGGTCATTAACATCTATTTTTAAAATGAATTCAAAATATTGACCTACTAAAGCTCCTATGAGCTCACACTTATTTACATCATCAGAGGTTATTCCCTTAACCTATCATTTCATGTCATAGGTTAAAAAATATTGTTCAGGGTTCGTAGACCCATCATATTGTGTCAATACAATAAACATGCCTAGATTCAATGTCATATTTGGCATGTTTGAAATTGATAATACTAAAATTTTTAAACTGGTGACTATGATTATAAGTTGATGTGCACTAGTCACTAAGACTATAGGCTTCTATACACTAGTTTTTACTAGTGTCTCGAAATCAAATCTAGCCTATTGTAGCCTCTTCTTATATATGGACTTCTTAGTCTCTGCACTAAGTTTACCAAATTTATTCATAAATGACTCAAACAAATTTTTACCCATCTATTCCTTTGCATTTTTTGTTTTTAATAATGATAAATTAGGATAGGGGGATGCATATTCAAAAAATGAATGATCTCTATCTTTGATTTATTCATTATGTGATATCAAACCTATGATACGTATGTGCTTTTACATTATCTCTTCTCACAAATATTCTTTCACTATTTCAAATAATTTTCCTCTTAACTATAATCTAATCTTATATTTTAACTTCTCTACTTTTATCCTACTTTCCTCTTCTTCTTCACTCTACTCCATATCCTTGCAACTCTCAACTATTTCTTCTTCCTCCTCAGGCCCTTCTCTTTCCCACTCTACATACTCACTACCTTATCTACTTAAAACATATTGTAAGGCCTCTCCCTAGGCTCTCCTTTATTTATCATCCTCTATCTTATTAATACTCCTAATTATCATGAAGTATATATTATTTGATTTATTTCATCTTATTTGGTATCATAGTTCTCTTTCTAGTCCTAGAATCTTCTCATCACTTTGGCTCTTTTCATCCTCCATATTCTAAGTTTAAGTTGAAGCTCCTATACTCAAGTCTACATCATACACATCCCCATAACATCTAAAGTGACTAATACACATTGGTAGGGGTAGGCACCATGTCCTTTTCAACTATCAACATCTTAATTAGAGTAGGTATTCATTGAATGAACTTTATATGAATTCTTCTAAAAAATAGGTCTTACGTAGATTCAAAATCCAAATAGCCCTATACATCAAATTTGGTGATATATATGTCAATGGTATTCTTGGTCCAATACTCTACTACACGGGTCTAGTCAGTATCTATATTTCATAGGCTTTCTAGGTTTTCTTCTAATCAGGTTATGAATTATGTCATTCTCGACTAAAAATAATTATACTCCTATTTGGATAACCATGTCGCTAATAGCTCAGGCAATTTGCACTAGAATATTCCATATATTTCTATATAGATATGCTCCTGAATAATTTCCTTCATAATATTCCCTATTCTTCTTACTTCCTCTTCTAAAAAATTTCGAATTCTTTCATTGAGCCATCTTTTCTATATCTCTTTGCCCTGACAACCATCTCAACATGTTTCAACAAAAAAATCCATGCTCACCACAACATTATTAGCAAAGGTTATTAGAAAACCCTTAATAATATGTTGATACATGGATAACTTACACCTAAAGTAGTCAAAGCAAACATTTGATATCAATTTAGATGGAATATATTTATTAACAGTCAAAACAATTAAATGTATAAATAAATGTAGGCTTATTAGAATTTAAACAGTCATTATAAACTCATATGATTAACAGACTAAAGTAAATAAAGTACTCATTGTACACATAACATTGATATAATATAGATAGGAAAATGATGCAAAGTGGTTAGTACAAACAAATTTAAAATCAAGCTTTCCTTCTTAGGATTATCTCTACTAGCCCTCTCAAAGCATTGTTTTGGATGATTTGACAATTGTAGAAGTTTTTCAGGACAACCTATTAGGGATTCAAGTATCCTCTATCTTCCTTTAAAAATAAACAAAATTTTAGATTCTAACTCAAAAGGGAAGTACTCTATTTTCAATTATCTTCACTCTTTTAGGTTTCTTCCTAGTAGCCCTCTGAAGGCATGTTTCTTGAGGGATTGTCAAACATACAGGGTTTTAAATCAAACAAAGGACCTCTTTATTATATTTAACAAAGATATGAATAAATTAATTAACTAGTGTACATAAATAATACATATAAGCCTACTATATAGGCATAAAAGAAACACCCAAAAAATAAGGAGGTGGGTGGAACCATAAACATCGAGTAGGGTAAAATAGCTAGGCCCATGTAACATATTTACCCAAGTGGTTAAAACTAATATAACCACATGAATAGGGATTATACCTTAGTAAATATCCTAAGTTATTACAATAATATGTTAATAACCTCATTTAATGAATAAACCAGAAACAAGACCAAGTTTGTCCCTAAATTTAATGAACTTGTCTGAACCTAGTGATTTGATCATTATATCAGGTAGCTGCTCTATAGTGGGGCAATAGAAGAGACTATTTTCTTTATTTGTAACCAAATATTAGATGTAATGATTGTAAACCTCAATGTGTTTGGTCTTGGTATAGAATAATATATTATTCACCATCTTCAGAACACTCTAATTGTCACAAAAAATTAGAGTAGGCTTTGATGACTCAAACTAAAGATCCTCCAAGATTTTCTTTATCCACATAGTTTCACAACCTACACTAACCACAACTTTATATTTTGATTATATTGAATATAATGTAACTTTAGTTTTTAGTTTACTCTACCATGAGAAAACTCTTGAACTAAGAGTGAATACATAGCCTGTTGTAGATTTTTTTTAATTTATTGATCATGCCCAATCAGAATGAGAATATCTTGAAAGCTCAAAATCTACAAACTTCTTATATAGTATGCCAAAGTCAAGAGTACCTTTGACATATCTTAGTACCCATTTTGTAGCTAACTAACTATTTCATATGGTTTAGACATGGAATAAGATAGAATAATCACTACAAAACAAACATTTGGTCTAGTGGTAGTGAGGTAAATGAGATTACCCACTAGCTGTTAATACACTATTTCATTGACTGGAGGTGAAGTAGTGTCATTTTAAATTTTATATCCAACTTCCATAGGTGCATGAGTTGGATTATATTCCATTTTAAACCTTTACAGCAATGATTTGGCATACTTATTCTATGACATGAATACAACACAATCACCTTGCCAAAACTCAACACCTAAACAATATTTCAGTAGTCTTAAGTTTGTCATGTCAAAATTACAAAAAATATCATCCTTATTTTATTAAATGAGACTGGGACTACTCTCAGTGATGTCTATATCATCAACATATATAATGAAAATCAATATATCATCACCAGACACCTTTACATAGAGAGTTGGTTTAGAATTACACCTTTTGAAATCGGACTCCCTAAGGTATGAATTTATCTTCATATACCAAGCTTGAAGAGCCTGCTTAAGTTCATAAAAGGACTTGTTCAACCTATAAACAAGATGTACTTTACCACATAAAAACCCTATGGATGAACCATGTAGACTTCCTCCTCTACATCTCCATTCAATAAAGTACTCTTGACATCTATTTGGTGCACCTACCATCCAAAATGAGCAGCAATAGCAACAATCAAATGAAAATTTACCATATTTATAGTAGGAGCAAAAATATATTCATAATCAACCCCTTTCTCTTATGGATAACCTTTTACAATAAGTATGGCTTTGTGTTTGTCCAAGGAACCATTTGCTTTGCATTTTACCTTGTAAATCCATTTACAACCAATGGATTTCTTTCTTGGTGGTAGCTCTATGAGCTCCCAAGTCTTGTTTTTCATCAAGGAATAATATTCCAATTGCATGGCTAATTCCCACTCATGCTTCCCTTTGGACTCTAAAAGAGAATTAGGCTCAAATACATGTGAAATAGTAGTTGTTAGAGCAAAATTGTCATGCTCACCTTTATTACCAAATTGCTTTCTTGATCTCAATCTTCTTCCTTCCACACCTTACAGTAAGTATCCTTCCTTTAGTGCTTATATTATGGTAGAATACCACTTTGGCTTCTTTGGTTGTTTTTTTGTAACTTCATAATTATCTACAATATCTCCTTCCCTAGAAGGTGATTTTACCGATGAACTAGAATCCTGCTCAACTTTCACATCACAACTTATAATAGAATCATTAGAAAAAAATAATGACTCAATATCTGAAATTATACCTATTGTTTTGAAGTATGGTATTTATTCATTTACTATGACATATATATTTACCATAACTTTTTTAATAGAAACATTAATTAATTTGTAGGCCTTTGACTAGTCACTGTATCCAACAAACATGTATGCTTTGCTTTTTGCATCTAAGTTACTTCTATTTTGACTAAGAATAACTACAAAAGTTACACAACCAAAAATTCTAAAAGCACTTACATCTAGACTTTGACCTGACTAAGCCTCCTCTAGATTCATATTATCTAATGCTTTTGTAGTGCTTCTATTGAAGATGTACACTACCGTATTCACTGCCTCTACCCAATATCTATATGAGACATTTTTGCTTTGGACCATATAATGAGCCATGTCTATCACCATCTTATTTCACCTTTCCATAACTTGATTTTATTGTGGAGTGTAATGGGTAGTGTACTATTTGTGTATGCCTTCAGTGGCACAAAACCTATTGAGCTATTTTGAGATGAACTCACCCGCATTATTTGTTCTAAGAGATTTCACTAACCATCCTACCTATTTTTCAACTATATCTTTCCAAGTAAGGAAGTTAGAAAAAAATTAGATTTCTTCACTATAAAATATACCCACTTTTTCCTAGAGAAATCATTGACCAGCAACAAAAAATAATGGGCTCCAAAAGAGGTAGGTGTCTGCATTAGACCATGTAAATCCACATGTACCAGATCCAATATTCCCTTATCTCTCAAAGCTTTACCAACATAAAATGAATGTCTAACTTGTTTCCCCAACTAACATTCATTACATACATGATGACTATCCTAAATAAAAGGAATCCCCTTAACCATCTTAGTCTTGCTCAATGTATTCAAATACAAGAAATTCAAATGCCCATACCTTTCATGCCATAGTGAACCTGTGATATCAACCATTGTAAGTGCACTTTCCTTTTCCCTTTATGGATCTATAAGCTTATACAAGCCTCTCTCACTAATCCCAACAATAATAATCTTTTTATCTCTGGTAGTGATTAAACATTGTTGTTTTTGAAATTTTAAAACAAAATCAAATTTTGTAGCGATCTCACTAATTAAAAGAAAAAAAATCATATTAGGCACATACCTAACATTATTAAATTTGTATCAAAATGCACCATTAAAATTGATCTAAAATTTACCATATCTCTGTTGGGATAAATAACCAGAAGCACACAATTGATTACTAAGCAACTTAATATGCGGAAATTAACCAGAATACACAAGTAACTAGAATTCAGAAATAACACATGATATGAGAGACAATACACAACTTGTATTAAAACTCTTGCAAAAAATAATACAATAAAGAAGATGCCACTTCTTCTCCACCACCTCTTCAAAGGCTTCCCACACCTCAAGTGAACAGTAATTCTCTCCTCAAAGCTCTCTCTCTTAGGTCCCAACACCCAACTCAAACACTGAGTTGGTGTTCACCTTATACCCGTGCTCCACACACACCACAAGTGCTCCACACACTCCACAAGTACACAAGCATACTCCAAGTAGACCCCACCTGATTCTGCTCCCTATTGTGTTACTATCCTATCTGATCTTGCACACCTGCAAATCAACCTGGTTATGCACACCTGTGAACCTTGACCTTGCACACACATACACCTGCATATCAATGATCTTACTTACCATGTAGATCTCCTATAGAATCCATGCACACCAGCTGACTAAGATCATACACCCCTGAAGAATCTTGCTGACTCTCCAAAACCAGCACCCACCTTGGTACTGTGGCACTAGGAGGAACACACCATTGCTCACCTCACACACAAAAGGAGCTTATAATATTGCTCTCTTACTCTCTAGCACTAGTTTACAATACAACCATGAGTCTATTATATAGATCTCATCCAAACAATAATTAGACATCTAATTACAATAATTAGATCCACAGCTCTCAGTCTAAAATTAGCTCTCATCATGCAAACACTTGGTTCGTCAGCTGACTGCCCGTAATATACTCACAGTCAAACCACACAGGCGACCGATGTCGGTCCCTATCCGCCTGGGGGTGCCGACGCTGGCCAACTTATGACCAATGTCAGTTGCTTCCTGTCTCCTACCTGCCGTCGTCGGTTGGCCTGACCGACGCCGGTGTCTGTGACACTCCGAAACTCTTCTGCAACCTCCTCCATGTCTACATCAGTGAAGCTTTTAGCTCCACAACCACAATCTCTTCACAAAATGAGTTCTACCATCTCCCAAAGATACAGATTCATTATTACTATCATTTTTAACAAAATCCACATACTGGTCCTTATAGCATGTATAATAGTGAGATGCCCCTAAATCAAAGTACCAAGATTGATCAACCATATAATTACCATTGGAAGACATAAAATAAAAATTAGGATATGTTTCCTCACCTTCACCTTTAGCTATATTCACATGATGATCTTTCTTTCTAGGGTTATCCATATTTTGTTATATTTTCCTACAATCTTTCTTAAGATGGCCAGGTTGATTACAGTAAAAATATTTCTACTTAAATCTATTATTAAGACCATTTACTTGTGAATTTACTATCAGAGAACTAGTAGTTTACCAAATTTCTTACACTTTCCCTTGATGAAGAATACACTCTCTGTATAAGTAGATGTTGATAACATTGTATGCTCCTATCGTCTCTCCTTTTATAATAGAAGTGTGGACAACTTTTCAAATTCCAAAGTCAATGTCTCAGCAATCATGTGTGAGGGCTCCACAAATGACTCAAATGAAGGTGAAAGATTTTGCATAACTAGAGCAATCAAATCTTGATCATCAACAGGCTTCTGTATAGCCTTTAACTGATCACTGATGTCCTTGATTTGCAACAAAAACTTAGAAATAGAGCCACCTTCCTAAATCTTAATGGAAAACAATAAATTATTCAAATACAATACCATACTAGATTCAAAAGCTTGATATTTATAATCAATATTAGTCTACAATGTTGATGCATTGATCATATTTTTGACCTCTAAGATTAAATTATCTACTACTAATAGTTTTAACAACATAAGAGCCTCATGATGATGTTTATCATAGTCATCATTACTAGTTGTAGGCCTTTGATCTTTACCAATCACTATTTGATCAAGATTCTAATATTCATATATTGTCAATATGTTATGACTTCACAAACTAAAAATTTTGCCTATCATTTTTTGTGTATCTGGCAACAAGAGGTGTTGTAAACTAGTTATTTTGACCTAGTTTTTCCCAAAAAATGTAAACACTAGAAAAACTATAATGACTTTACACAAAATTCCTCCTATCCACTAATATAAATCACAAACTAATCAATGCCTCCAGTTTTTAGCAAAAAACTCAACACCATTTGAGAGATTTTAAACTTTTTGTCTTTAAAAATACCAAAAAATAGACAAAAACAATAAAAATGGGAGATATACAACACCAACTTTTTTAAAAAAATCTCCATCAACATCCAGATATAAAACCTATAAAATGATGAAATTTTCAACTAATTTGGCTTTACGGTTATCTCCCAACATAATTAAATGTGTTCCTCTAGGTAAAACCTTCGGTAAAAATCAATTTCTAATGTTTGAAAAAATAGATTGATTTTTCCAAATTTTAAAAAAATGCACCTTATTTATGATTAGCTAGAATAAAACTTGGCATAAAATCTTGTATGAAATAAATAAATCAATAAAAAATGACATGTGCAAATTAGCCAACCTAAAAAACTTCAGATACAGATCCTGGACAAACTACTTAGCCAAATCAAATGTCGTTAGATCCAATGAGCTTCTCTCAGAAAATAGAAATTTTTAGAGCCCTCATATGCCAAAAATAGTGCCCGAATGAACATCTAGTCTCCTCCCCAAATTATATGAAAATCACCAACCAAAAAACTTCAAATGTAGTTTGGACAAAATACTCAGCGAAATTTAATTCTATCTGATCCAGCATACAAATTTTAGGCTAGATAATTTTATAGAAACAAGAATCATAAATAATAGAGCTCAAATGAATTTTTGGGATTTTCCTCCAAGTTAAATGGCTAATCATAGGGGGGGGAATTCCTCTCATGGCTCTCCACTAGGTGTTTCACACTCCTCCCTGATAAGACCACCCTCTCTTACTTCACAAGCTTCCTCCCAAGCTTCCTAAACTATAAGCTCTGATTACCATTTAGATTCAGTAAAGAGATGAAGAAATTAATTAACCAGTGTAAATAAATAATACATATAATCATATTATATAGGCATAAAATAAACACCCAAAAAATAAGGAGGTGGGTGGAACCATAAACATCAGGTAGCGTAAAATAGCTAGGCATGTGTAACCTATTTACCTAAGTGGTTAAAACTACTATAACCATATGCATAGGGACTATAAATTAGAGAATAGACTAAGGTATTAAAATAATATGCTAATAATCTTTATATACCTATTAATGGTTTATAACACTCTATTAATTTTTAGGATTCAAATCTACAAGTAATTACACTAACTCAACCCTTTCTTTGTCAATTAGGTCTCTTAGGCCTAAAACTGAGTTTTTTCTCTAACAAGATCCACACATACTAAGATTTAAAATAGTGTTTTATTCACCTTTATAATGAAAAACCCATCATCCATTCTAATTTTTTAAGTTTGAATCACTCTCTATATACTAAAACCATGAAATGGCCAAACCTCTTCACTAGTTCTTTGACACAGGTCAAGAGAGAGTAAAAGTTGGTTTTCAAGAATAAAAAGAGGTTTTAAGGATTGGTTTAAGTTGAAAAAATATTGTGAAATTTTTATAAACACTTATGGATAGTAAACATCATTCTTGAATTGACACAAGATTTAAAAATTACCAATACTCACCTGAAGAAGTATCCTAATGGTAAGGTACAAGCCTGTGTGGGTAGAACTATAGGATTTGATTGAGTTTTAATTTTTATTGAAGTTTTAAGTCTCCAAAAAATTTATCATAAATTGGTGTTATTTTTTCATAAAAATTTTATCACAAAGGAATGTGTAAAGAATACAATAATCTTCAATACTATTTTGAAAGTGAATGATGTTTACACTAGATTGTGTACAGACTGAGTTAACCTTGTATTTTCTTGTAGGTAATCAATATACATTCTACATGTCATTAAAATCAATGTAAAAATTTCATTCATTTATTTAGATATTGTATTTCTAAATAGATAAATTCCTAAAAATTAAACTCTTTCATTGATAGTCATGTCTTACATGTGCTTGCACATATTTTTGAAAATTGTCTCCTTCTTGGACCTAAAATATTTTTCTCTCTCATTATTTTAGTTTAAAAACTTCCTTCTCACATTTATGATTACTCATTAAAATCTTTTACAAAATAATATATATTCCTACAAACCCTCTAATTATCCAAGATTGCTCCAATGTAGGTCTTGAGTGGACTTAAGATGCATTTTAAACTATACCATTGACCAGTATGACAAATAATGTGATTCAAGGTGATCTAAACACTAAAATTCACATGAAGACCCTTTAGACTCCTAAAAAACCAAAAACCCATTAACATTCACTATAATTTTGTAAAAGTCTCCTATAAAGAGAACAATTCAAAATTTTGAATTTAATTTTTGGAGGGAAAGTGCCAAATTCAAATTCTAAGCAACCTAACCTACTATAAACACTTGGATAAGATTCCAAAGTGAAAATGAAGACCTCTAAGACCCATAAAAAAAACTAATCAATCCAAAAATTGATAATAAATTGAAAACTAAGAGTGATGCTCCTACATCATATTCCTAAGGGGCAAAAAGATGAACTCATGAAATGTTGTTCATGAGGTTTGGAAGAATATGTCCATGTTTTTTAATCTCTTCTTCTATCATCCAAGTAGAATATTCATGAGGATGATATTTCCACTTAACTAGATATTGAAAAATATTAGTTCATTAGGTTTTAAATAGTATGCCCATGTTTCTTAATCTCTTCTTCTGTCATCCAAGTAGCATCTTCATGAGGATGATATTTCCACTTACCTAAATATTGAAAAATACTATTTGTGGCTTATTTTATTGACAATATTCTTGTCCAATATGATATCCCATTCCTCCTTCTTGGTTGTTGGTGACTAACTTGCCCATTCTTGAGTTGTTGTACCTTCTCCTATTGTTTTATCACTATCATTACCTTATTTGAATGGATATAGTTATGCGACATTTAAAATGGAAGAGATGCCCACTCTACTAGGCAACTCTATCTCATAATAATTATTAGAAAACTTCTTTATTTTTTCATATTAAGTTTATTATACTCACCTTTTTGAAACCTTTTATTCCTAAGGTGAGCCAAAACCATTCACCAACTTCAAAACTAACCTCTCTTCTCTTCAAGTCTACCTGATTATTGTATTTGTCCATACTTATCTCTACTTGTATTTTTACTTATTCATGTAATTCTTACATAGCTACAACAAACTCCTCCCCTTTATCATTCTTTTTCTCCATTTTTCTCATGTCTCTCAATTCAAAGACCCCTCTTGGCTACATGCCATACATTACCTAGAATGGACTCATAACAATGCTCTTATTAGAAGAGTCATTATATGCAAACTCTAACTATGGTGGTACCAAATCCCATTACTAAGGATTATCTCTTGAGTAACACCTTAAAAAGTTTCCTATGCTCCTGTTAGCCACCTTAGTTTGTCCATCAATCTGAGGGTGGTATGTTAAACTAAAACTCAAATTTGTTCCATGCTTCTTCCACAAAGTCCTCCAAAAGTGACCTACAAAATTGGTGTCCCTATCAAAGATGATGTTTAGTGGTAGTCCATGTAGTCTAACAACCTCCTTGAAGAATAAATTTGCTATGTGTCTAGCATCATTGGTAGTTTTGAAAGGTATAAAGTGTGTCATCTTGGAAAACTTGTCCACTACTACAAAGATAAATTCATAGCCTCTTTGAGTTCTAGGTAGCTCTATGAAAAAATCCATACTAGTAGAGTCCCATGGTCTTTTTGGGACAGGTGCTAATACAAACCTGAATTTATGCTTTTCCCCTTAGTCATTTGATAAGCCTTACATATTTCTACATACCTTGTTACCTCTACTTGCATTATAGGCCAAAATTAATGCCTGGTAAGTTGATCTAATGTCTTGTCAAGTCTAAAATATCCTATCATGCTCCCACAATGCTTATCTTTGATCAAGTTCTCCATCATTGAAGTCTTTGGAACACATAATTGTATTCCTTTAAATAATAATCCATCTTGTATCACGTAATCTAACCATGGTTTTTTATTCAAGGTGATTGGATAATTAAAATCCTTATAGGCTTCTTGAAAATGTTCATCACTCTCATACAACTCCTTAAGAGAATCAATGGCTACACTCTTAAGCTAAATTGCATTGACTAGCAAATCCCTCCTACTCAAAGCATATGCCACCTTATTACTTTGGCCTTTCTTATGTTTTATATTAAAACTGAAATTCTAAGTATATTATATCTATTTCATATGCCTCTGATTGAGCTTAGGCTAACCAGAGATGAATTGTAGAGAATGGTTATCTGTGAAGATTAAAAACTCTTTAGACATTAGATAATGCATCCACTTCCTCAAGGCTTACACCATTACATGGAACTCTAAATCATAAGATGATTAATTTTTTTCAACTTCATTTAGTTTTTCATTAAATTATGTTATAGGCCTACCCTCTTGGCTTCATACATCCCCAATGGCTACTCCACTTGGAAGACTTTGTTGAAATCAGGGAGTGCTAGGATGGGTTATTCAGTGATTTTTTTTCCCAAAGACTTAAATTTTATTTCAACCATATCAGTCCACATAAATTTTTTCTTATCTCCTCTAAGAGTGTCTATTATTGAAGCCCAAATTCCACTAAAATTTCTAATGAATTTTCTATAAAATCTTGCAAGGCCATGAAAACTTATTACCTCTCCAATTGACTTGGGAGTTGGCTACTCCATTATGGATTTCAATTTATCCCTATCCATTTTTAATACTCCTTGAGATATCAAAAAACCAAGGTACAATAAATATATATTCATGAATACACATTTCTTGATATTGATTAGTAACTTGTCATCCTGTAACCTTCTCATATCCAAATACAAATGATGGAGATATTCTTTGCTATAACTATAAATCACTATCTCATCCAAATAAACTATAATAAACTTACTTTTAAATGGATTAATTACTTCATTCATGAGCCTCATGAATGTAATAGGTTCATTAGTGAATCCAAATGACATGAAAATCCACTCATAAATCCCCTTCATTAGTTTTTAAGGTTGTTTTCCATTCATCTACATGCCTAATTCTAATTTGGTAATATCCACTCTTGAGGTCAATCTTGGAGAAATAGTTTGACCTACTCAAACAATCCATCATGTCTTCAATCCTTGGAAGAATAAACATGTACCTTATACTGATCTTGTTAATTTATCTTGAATCTATGCACATCCTCCAATCTCCTTCTTTCTTGAGAATTAACATTGTTGGCACTGCACATGGGTTAAGGCTCTCCTTAACCAGCCCTTTGTCCAAAAGTTTTGAACTTGCTTTTTGATCTCAATTTTTTTTTGTGGTTTCATATTATATGCAGCCTTATTAGGCAAGCTTACTCCTGGAATGAAGTCAATGTGATGACTAGTTTTTCTTATGGGTGGCAGCTCGCTAAGTAGTTCATCTACTATGATATCAACATAGTTTTTTATCACATCTTGCACTTCTTATGGAAACTCATTCACCTTAATTGTTGTTATGATTGTTCTAGGCTTGAGTACCACTATAAATCCTACCACTTCTTCTTTCATTTCACTCACAAACTCTTTTTCACTTACCACCATTACATTTGAACCAATATTTTATTCATCATCTTCATCTTTCATAGGCAATAATATATAGCTTATACCATCCTTATCCAAGGTATAATTTTTTTTCCTTCCATCATGTGATGTCTTCTTGTCATATTTCCAAGGAATTCTAAGTACCACATGATACACATCCATTGGCATAATGTCACAAAGGACTTTGTCTTTATAACTACCAATTTGAAATTCCACCCAATATTATTCATTAACTAATAATTGCTACCCTTTTTGTAGCCATGAAATCTTGTAGGGAGTTAGATGAGGTAGACTTTTAAATAATATATTATCCACCATTTCAACTGAAACTAAGTTATTTGTACTACCTGAATCAATAACCATTTTACAGCACTTACCTAGTCACTTGCATGAGGTCTTGAAAAGAGTCTTTCTTTGTATAGCTCCTTCTCTTTAGGTGTCTTGATCACACTCTCCTCATAAGCAAATATTTACCTACCTTTAGTTCTTTCACATGAGATGGAGATCCAACACTTTCCTCTTCTATTGCTTTAATAACCTGATTTATGTTTTTAGTCCTATAACTTCCTACGTGTTTACCCTCTAAACACTCCCAAAACTTATGTCCTACAAATTTATTACACTTTAATCACTTACATGTGAAGGCACTAGATCCTCTTCCTCTTGATTCATATCTACCTCTAAAATATGGCCTTCTACCTCTAAATCCACCTCTAGGATTAAATTATTGTTCTTGTGAAGTGATAGCTTCTCCATGGTTTATTTGTGATGTATGTATGCCTCATTACTAACCCCTTCCTCTATAACTTCTACATGTACCTCTATTTTACTTTGTTTGTCTTCTACTAAGCTTGGCTTCAAATTTCAATGTAAGTTGATAGCATTCTTAAAGAGTATTAGGGATAACTAGACTAAATTCATCTTGAAAATTATATCTCAATCCTATAAGATATCTAAAAAAAATTATTTATCCTCCTCTATATGACTTGATATAATGACCAACTTATAAAAATCCTCTGTATATTCTTTGACACTTGTTTCTTTTGGCTTCAAAGTCTACAATATTTTGATGAGGTTTATTTCATAGTCACTTGGAAAGAATTTACCCTTCAACTTAGAGACCATGTAATCCCAATAATTTTTTGGATGGTGGATCCTGATCTTATTATAATGCATGGTTCTTGATAGGGGGGTGTGGGGGCAACGCCCCCCACTATGGTTGCCATGGGGGTCTAGGGGGGACCTTGGCATGGGTTTAGGGGCAACATATTGAAAACAATTTTTTTGTGAAAATACATTATAAAATACTGTAATTTAATAGTAAATATAGATTTTTCACTATTAGTTCATAGATATAATGGTATAAATTATGTTGGTGCATTTTTACCCTAATATGTAACCCTCCTTTGATATAAGGGCATTGTAATCATGGTAGCACACTATGTGTGAATGAAAAGGAGATGAAATGGATGTATTTTAGGTTTGTCCCTTAATTTTCTGGATTGAATTAGAGAATAATTGGCTATTTTTGTGTGGATGTAGCCCATATTGGATGAACCACATTAAATCTATATTTCTCTTGTATTATGTTTTCTACATTTTGTTTTTGTCTTTATTTCATTAATATTGCTTTGGATTCTATATTCTAAATAGACTTAATCTTTGAATTTCCTTTCTTTATTCTTTATTCTTGGATGAAATCCCATGAAAGGGATGCATGGCCTTTTAGCTTTGTGCAATCAAACTTCACCTAGTTCTCCTCTGGAACACTTTCATAATCAAAGTATTTGTTTAGTTCTGTAATCCAGTCAATAAGTTCTTCTCCATCTAAGATTATTAAATATGTAGGAATTTATAATTTTAGTTTGGACCCTTGTTTCATTATTTCCTTTATTATTCTTTCAATACCTTATTCGTCACAGTTTCCAACTTCTCCATCTTCCTCTTCTAGTTCTTGAGTTTCTTCCTCTCTATCACTTTCATCCCTTGTTAAGACTCCCCTTCTTTAATTAGATTATAATATTGAAATACTAGCATAAAACCAATCCTCATGTTCTATAATTCCTTCAATACATTTTGAATATTTGATCTATTCCTTCTAGGTGGCATCTTGTCTTCTCACTCTCCAAGCTATCTGACTAAAAACCACTCTCCAAGCTAACTAACAAAAAATTATCAATTCACTCTTGTTATCTAAGAGTGTACACTTTATTTTAGTCTCCTTAAGGTATCAAACCTGCTCTGATACCAAATTGATTCAAAGTGGTTAGTATAAACAACTTTGAAATCAAGCTTTCCTTCTTAGGCTTATCTCTACTAACCCTCTAAAATCACTATTTTGGATGATTTGAAAAATTTATAAGGTTTGTAGGCTAAATAATTAGGTATTCAAGTACCCTCTATATTAATTTAACAACACACAAAATTTTAGACTCCAAATAAAAATAAAATTACTCTATTTTCAATGATCTTCTCTCTTTTAGGTCTCTTCCTAGTAGCCTTCTAAAGGCATGTTTCTTGAGGGATTATCAAACATACAGGGTTTAAAATTTAAAAAATGACCTTTTAATATACTATTTAAGGGTTTTAAAAACTCTAGTAAGTTTTAGGATCAAACTCTCTAATCAAGTACACTAACTTAACCCTTTCTTTATCAATTAGGTCTCCAAGTAGGTCTTTTAGGCCTAAAATTGAGTTTTCACTCTAACAATATCTACATGTGTCAAAATTGAAAACTAGTGTTTTATTAACCTTTGTAATGAAAAACCCATCATCCATGCAAAATTTATAAGTTTTATTCACTCTCTATATACCAAAACCATGAAATGGCCAAACCTCTTTATTAGGTCTTTGACACAGGCCGAGATAGAGAAAAACTTGGTTTTCAATAAAAAAATTAGGTTTAAAGGATTGGTTTAAGTTTTAAAATATATTTTTAATGTTGATAAACACTCAGGTATAACAAATACCATTCTTAAATTGACACAAGATTCAAAAATTATAAATACTCACCCAAAGAAGTCTCTAAATGGCAGGGTACAAGGATGTGTGGGTAGAACTGTAGGATTTGATTGAGTTTGAATCTTTATTAAAGTTTTAAGTATCAAAATAAATTATCCTCAACTTATTTTCATAAATTAACATGTAAATAATACAATAATCTTTAATACTCTTTTAAAAGTGAATGATGTTTACACTATATTGTGTACAAACTGAGTTAACCTTGTATTTGATTGTAGGTAATAAATATCCCTTATATATGTCAATGAAATAAATGTAAAAAATTAATTAATTCATATATACTATAGTTCAAAATAGATAAATTCCCAAAAACTAAACTCTTTCATTGATATTCATGTCGTACATGTGCTTACACATAATTTTGAAAATTGTCTGCATCTTGGACCAGTATTATTTTTATCTCTAGTTATTGGAGTTTAAAAACTTCCTTATCACCTCTATGATTATTCATTTCAATTTTTTAAATATATATATATATATATATATATATATATATATATATTCCTAAAAACTCTCTAACTTTCCAAGATTGCTCCAACATAGGTCTTGAGTGGACTTAAGATGCATTTTAAACTAGACCATTGACCAATATGACAATTGATATGATTCAAGGTGATCTAAACACTAGAAGTCACATGAAGACCCTATATACTCATAAAAATCCAAAAACCATCATTAAATTTCATTATAATTATGTAAAATTATCTTAAACTAAAGAGAACAATTCAAAAATTTGAATTTGATTTTTGGTGGGAAAGTGTCAAATTCAAATTCTAAGCAACCTAACCTACTCTAAACATTTTAATAAGATTCCAAAGTGAAAAATAATACCTCTAAGACCCATAAAACAAACTAATCAATCCAAAATTGATAAAAACAAACCAAAATTGAAAACTAGGAGTGATTTTCTTGCATCAAAAAGCTATTTCAGAACAATATGTATTAATCTCTATCACATTAGAACCATATCCAAATATAATTTAGCACTATATGTAAAGTTTTAAAAAGAAAAATTTCTTCATATTAAAACCTTATAATATTCCCAAAAGGAGTGACTCTCATATTCTAAAGTATATTACTATGCTTACAAAGGTCAAATACATTAAAAAATATATATATTATGCAAAGGATAAAATAGTGAAAGTCACACACGTGTCCATCATATACACTCTTCAATTTTGATAGGCCTATTATACACTCAAAAATGATATATAAGAGAGGTATATATTTTAATCATGTATATTTTACTTGATATTTAATGAATTTATCTAATTATAATAGTAGATTGTAATTTAAATTGATTTTTATCTACTAGAGAGTCTTTGTTGCATCTAAAGTGTCCAACAGAGATGGAAAGTAATGATGTAATATTTATACATTGAAGACCAGATAAAACCCAAGGTAAAAATGAATATTGAGCTAAAAATCATTCTCTCCTACTTTTTTTCTGATGGTGTAGGGTATTTAATGAAGTGGATGAAGATTTTGGTAAGGCCTTTCCATTATTTCCTTATGCAAGTGTAGCCAAACTAGAACACCACATTGAAAGGTGTGTGATGTCTAATGTTTTTCATGTCACTAATTATACTTAATATTAGCATAGTACATAATGGTTTGTACTTGTTTCAAAATGTGTTGTATGCACTTAATGATTTGAATAGTTTTTTCAACTTCCTTTTGAGTGAAAGAAGTTATTTTTAATGATGGTAGAACATGTTAAATTATGTTAATGGGTGTAAAAGGTTAGAAACCTAAATAAACTTGAAAATGGATGTGTACAGTAGAGTTTTGTAAAGATATATAGTATTTTTGTTGAATAAAAGGTAGTATTTCACCCCAAGTGCACCACTTTTTTGAATTTTACACTCTAAGAAGGTGTAATATCATCATATTTACTACTTATAGTTGTCATCAATTTATGGATAGAATGAAGTATAATTTTTCAAATTCATGTCTAGCATAGACTAAATTGATTTCCAAAAAATTATTAAAATATTATAACTATATCATAAATGATAGTTTATTGAATTCCAAAGCAGATTAAAACATGTTGAAAGTGCAGTTGAGTTATTAGTAAAGCTGAGATTGATTTCTTACAAAGTACTATAATCTTCATCAACTAGTACATTAACACAATCATTATTGTGTCGTGTAATAGGGTAGACTAAGAGGAAGTCCATATAAATATATTCACATGGTCTAATTGTAACTAACATAGGTGTGTACAAACCTTCCTATTGACTAGTTTAGGAATTAAACGTGGTACATGACTTGATGTATTTTAAATTATCTGCCTTGAGGTGTGGTGAGAAGTACTTTTATAACATTGTAAGTGTATTTTCAACTCCAAAATGTCCTACTACCTTATTAAAATGAGCCTCCCATATTATTTTCTATGTCTCTACCTCATGAAAAATGCATAAGTGTCCAAGGTGATATAAGAGTCCATCCTAAAATTATACATGTGGAACTAAATTACCATAAATAAAATTTTAATTGTTATTTAAAAAATCCATATCAGATGGATATAATTATGACTATGTGTTGGATTCATGTCCAAATTCATCAATTGTAAAAATGATAGCTTCAATTGGAAAATAAATAAAACAAATGACTAGATTGGAACTTTCTTTCTTATACTATGTTTAGATGCAAATGATGAAGATAACAAGTCCATATTTTATGCCACTCTTTATGTAACTTTTTATGAGTCTAATCAAACTAAAGTGACTTGTGTTCTTTTATGGATCAGAGTCTCCTTTCCAAATATATATTGCTTCCAATGATTACATGCATAAATAATAACATAAAGATCACAATCATATTTTGGTTAGTTTCTTACCAGTGTAGTGAAAGTATCGATGTGGTAAGAAACTATATGACCATATTGAGTGATGACTACTCCATGTGTATAGTGTGATGCATCAATCTCAATCTAAAATGGTTGTGAATATATGGTAATGTAAGTATTAGTGAAAAAAAAAATGCATTTTACTTCCTCAAATGATTCTATTGTGTAGCTAACTAGATGAACTTTGATCTAGTGTTGCCTTTGGAAACTTTATTCATAGGCCAATTCACATGAGAAAATCTAAGTAAAAATATCTTATATAAATTTTCTAATCCCAAGAAATTATGAAGCTCTATGAGATTATATGTTTCTAGTTATTCCTAGATTACTTGAATCTTAGTGACATCCACATGCACTCCTTGTACATCTAAAGCATATCCCAAATACTATATTTATTATATATAAAATGAAATAAATTTGCATTTGCGTATATTTGGTGCTTCTATAGAGTGTCAAGCACTTTCTCTATATGGTGTAGATGTTCATCCCATGTTTTAATAAAGTTTATAACAAGATAGACTAAAATAATTAAAATGGTAAATGACTTAATACTTTAATTCAGCATCCACATGAATGTGATTGAAGCATTGGTTAAGCCAAAGGGCATGAACAACCATTTAAACAAACTTTTTTTGGCCTTAAAATATATCTTCTATATGTTTATGGGTTTCATAGGAATCTAATGATATCTAGACTATAGATCAATTTTGGTGATTAATATTGCACCTCAGATCTGGCCTAAAAAGTCCTCAATCTTGGGAAGAGGACAATGGTTATTCACTGTGATATTTTTGAGACATATGTAATTGATGTAAAACCTCTATGTGCAATCTTTATGTGGTGAAAGCACAATCAAGCTACCACAAGGCTATGAGTTGGGCCTAATATGTCTTTTATCCATAAGTTTATGGATTTGATGCTTTATCTCAATGATCTATAGTAAAAAGAGGCATTAGGTATAGGAATTCTGGGAATCTAATCAATATGGTGCTTCACTACATAGCATGTAGGTAATTCCTTTAGTGACTACAAGAGATCCTTATATTATTCCAATGTGTGACTCAAATATGAGGTATTTGATGCTAATATTGTATAAATTACTATTACAATCCATCCTTATCTTCAAATATATCATTAGTATTAAGAAATGAAGTAAACTATTGATTACTATTTTTATGATTCTAATGATATATCTAGACATCTATATTATTTGGTTTAACAAATGTTCTCTTTTATTTAATGATATAGTATGATTAGAGGAAATTTGTAATGTATCTAGATAAACTATATTTTGATGTATTATAATTTTATGTGAATATGATTTCAGTTGTAGATTTGATTTGTTTTATAGTAGTTCATTTGATGTACATACATTATGAGTATTTTATTATTTTGTTGTAAGCTCATACTAACTACTATTTATTTGAATTAGGTGCTTTTAGGACTTTTATGTCCTCACAAAATGGAAAATAGGGAGATTATATAGGGGAGGAGGATGTAAATATCAACATTGGGGATAAAAAGAGTGAAACTGAACCTGTGCACACACTACAACTTTTGTATGTTGAGCTGAATTAGTATTAATGGATATGTAAAATGCTTACTTTTATTATCTATTACTATGGTTAATATTTCATGCATTGCATTGATTATATATCAAATAGTTACTTTGTTATGTAATAACCAATTTAAAAATAGATGTTCGTGTTAATGTTATTTATTAACTCTACTAATGTGGATTGGCTATATGAACCTATGTGAAATCGTTATGCAAACTAAACTATGGATTTTTGAGTTATGAATTAATATGGACCTATTTTTATGTATTTTAAATCTATAGATTACAATATGTTTATATAAACCACGTCTTTATATTTAATTATGTAAAGTTTTTTGGACTTAATTATTACCCCTTTTTGTTGGCCTAGGGGATATGGGTAAAAATACACCCAAGCATTTATCATTGGGTGAGTTTTAAAACTTAGGGAAAATAGTTTTTATTGTAGTTTTTAAGGTTGTAGTGGCATCATTTCCATGCACTATTTGAACAAAGCATAAGTTAGGTTATTTTGAAATATTTGGAAGAAAATTTGAATTTTTGCTATCATTATGGTGTTGAACTCACCATCTAGTGGGAAGCTAAGTTTTAGGGTTTGACATGCAACCACCATGAAAAAATATGGATATGGAACCTTGAGCTAACAACAGAATGAAGGAATATGTATTTATGAATTTGAGTCTTGTAAAGGAGAACTCACAAAGTTTTAAGAGAAAATTAAGGGCATGTAGAACATGGAAGAGAAATGGAATTATAAATAATAAGTGATAAATGGAGGATTTAATGGGGATGTGTAATAAGGGATCAAAGCATTTTCAAAGAGGGAAAAGCACTACCAATATCTACATTGGATAATGACCATTGCTAGTGCCTAGGCAAGTAGATTATTTCATTTTCAAATTGAAATTTATAAGGGTTTGATTATATATATGGACTATGTTTTCCATTTAAATGAGGACTTAGAATACCCTTCTATCTAGATTTAGTATTAATAATCTATTCGAATGCATATTTTGGTAGTTCTTTAAACATTTAGAACCCTTTTACATAGTTTAATAGAAAAGAAATAAATTTTAGATATTTTTTGGCTATATAATAGGTCACTCTTATGGACCAGATGAAATGTATCTCCATCCATAGGCCCATAAAAGTGAGAATAAATCCATTTGGATGATTGATTCACCTACATGAAATTCACCCTTTACATTTATCTTACCTAGGTATGACAAGTTGGATGATGACAAATTATATTTTGTTCTTTTTATAGTGATATTTACTCCTAGAACCTATAGTTAACTTGTTTCTTCAATTTTACCTTCATTGTTGAGGTTAAACATGGGAAAAATATTTCATCGATTAAATAGTTGTGGATAAATTAGTTCCCAAAAATATATTATTTGGTTAAAAACCCACTATAGACTTGAGGATTTATATTTTGGAATTATTGACTGACAGTTATATGTCTTTGCATAAGAAGCTATAGGTTCATACCTTGAGAGAAGTGAAATTTGTCTACAACCATACTTTTTATTACACAAGTTGTAGATTTATATTGTTATTAGAAAATTATAACTTGTGTATTCATATATGAAGTAATTAATTTGAATGGTGAGTATGTTTTTGGTGGTTGGTAGTCTCATGGAAAATATACATGTTGTAAATGAAGTTCTGATTTAATAATAAATCCATATGTATATGTGTATATGATTGACAATACACACACACACACACACACAAATATGTATGTATAAATATATATACATATGTATGTATAAACACACACACATATCTATTTATAAGAGATAAGAATGTTTTACCATCGATATTCAACTGAGATTTTGAGACATATTTGATAGATGATGCATACACAACTATAGATATACAAAAAAAATTATAAATAATATTAGGTGGAGTTGACATTTTAGATAAATTGGTGTCACATTTAATTATGGTTTGGTCTCGAATGGAATAGAGTGATAGGGGATCTTGAAAGGTTTTAGATATACTAAAATATACCTATATGTGCTCATATTTCTCTATAGATATTCTTGAGGAAATAATGTCTAGTTAATTTTGTCTTTAAGTAATGAAATGGTATGGAAGAATGTGTGTGTGTGTGTGTGTGTGTGTGTGTGTGTGTGTGTGTGTGTGTGTGTGTGTGTGCGCGCGTGCGTGCGTGTGTGTGTGTGCACATGCACGTGCATGTGTGTGTGTGTATGTACACACACACACATACATTTTTTTTTCAAAAAGAAAAGTGGTGGTACATTTTATTCCAAAAATGGTGAAAACATACATCCAAGAATTTAATCAAAGGTGGTTGATAAAAAAGAGAACATAACAAGACTCCAATAGAAAAAATTGAGGGAAGTAAACACCTTAAAAAAAAATCACATCAAAAGGGGAGGAAAACATCCAGACCCCTTCAAGTATGTACAAATAACCCCCAAACAAAATATGAGAAAGTGAAGCAATATAAATTGCACATAGGTCGATCAAGTGTGGTATAAGCATTTACTTCTACAAACTTTCCCTTTTTACCTTTATTCTTTTTTGCCTCCAATGACACCCCTGGAGAAGGCTCCACCATAGCTATTTACGATTCTAAATTTTGGGTATCAAAATGAGGAAGTGCTCCCAAAGGTTCCTTATCGGAGTCTAAACTCTTAGATACATGTGTTATCTTTAAACCTCCTAATAACCCATTCAAATATGTATACATAGTTGGGTGTTGTTCTACTCCTCTTTCCTTATCAAAGAAGACAAAAACCTTAGCAAGTGGATCAATTTTAGAATGTTGGTTTGTTTTTGGCTCTTTTGTATTTTTTTCATCATCTTATAATCTATATTCACCATCTAAATCCTATCATGTTGGTAAATTCCATGTCTTTATTTTTTATTTCATTCCCTTTTTCTTTTGAGTCTAGACTCGAACATGGGGGCATATAGCTTGTAGATGTCCTGACATCTTACAATTTCTATAATAAAAATTTGTATTCTCATAATATATCAACTATATTTGTTGTGGATTCCCATTTTTGAAAATTATTTTATCTAGTAGTCCTTGGTTCAAATCAATTTCTACACATGCAAGAAAAAGTATGCAAACCCGCTAAAATTCTATCAGTATCACTCTTTATGTAAGTGCTCAAGGAGTTACCTATTTTTAAAAAATCACAAGAGAAATGTAGAGGTAGGTTTGATAATCTAACCCAAACTAGCACTTTTATGATTGAGTGTTTGGTAGGATCAAAAGTTGGGAGCCAAGGAGCAACAAAGAGTTATGTAGTACCCCAGAACCAAGGAGCCTCAATGAGGCAATTCTGATAATATTCCATTTCAAAAAAGTGAAAAATGAAAAAACCTATTAAACATAACATTATCTCATAATTTTTTATGCAATATATGTATATCCATTAGTATAGTGTCTTTATGGATGGCCATAGTTTATTGAATTTACAGATGACTACTCATTTTTCTAGATCTTATAGATATAGGAAAACCTTTTCAGTAGAAATTTCCATTGTCTTCACCTCTTTAGCATGATCCAAAACATATGATTAGGGTAGGGTAGGGGCATTTATTTTGTTTTATTTTTTGGTTGTGTTTTTCAACACTTCTATGAATGAGGTTTTGATGTGGAAGACTTACTAGATTTATCACCTCCTGTATGCAGTCATAACATTAAATAGATGGTGGAGTATTTCCCAATGTTGTAAGATAGAAGATGATTTTGTTACTCCAATTGAAACCCCATGTGAATGAGGCATTACTTGTCTCCAAGAGTCCATTGCAATTGCTTTATCTTCCCTTTTAAGGCCATCAAATGGTCATTTAATAGAACCCAGAGACATAGTTTTACCAATGAAGGTTTTGACCATAATCTAAAAACCTATCTTCTCTATAATATTATGTCTTATATGGTCCATCTAGATGTATGTGCTTCATTATTTCAATTCTAATATTCCTTATTACTAGATCAAGGTTCTATCATGTGTGGTGACTGGTGAATGAGCTAGTCTCCCCTCATTTGCGGTCGTCGACCCCTCATAAATTTTATTTATTTATAATAGTCATAGAATGAATATCCATCCACTGATTCATTCAATCCTATGGGTTTGGTGGATGCCTGTAGGTTTTTCCCTCTAATGTACGCTCCTTTATTTTCCATCTTTATCTTGCCATCGATAATTTACTTCAGGTCATTCTAAACCTAGTGGATCCTATTTTTCCAATCTATATATCTACAAATATATATCTTTATATATATATATATATATATATATATACATACATACATATATATATATGTGTGTGTGTGTGTGTGTGTGTGTGTGTGTGTGTGTATGTATATGTATATATATGTGTGTGTGTATCTGTATATGTATATACACACACACATACATATATACAAATACACACACACACACACACACACACACACACACACACACACACATAGATTTAGACTGTGAACATACAATTGTATAAGATATAGTTGTGTCTAACTAGTAATTATCAAATTAGTCAAGGAAGGTTTAGGTTTGGAAAATTAGGAAAACACATGATTAAATGGCCTAAATTAAACTAGTAAATAAACCTTGGTTATGAGAACATGAACCTTTTATATTTTTGTTTGATCTATTAATCAAGTTGTGTAGTATTAAGGAATGAAAGTTGTTATGATTTAAATAAATAGAGAGTAATGTATTTGTTTACTTAAAATTTATTAATATAGGCATTTGGCTTTGTTTATATTTGGAGATTAAGAATATAAGATGATGGATATAAACTAAATTTCTTGGATGTGTTAATAAAATTTGTTTATTGGAAAAGCAAAGTGATTTTCTATAAAAGATGGATGTTTTAAACTTGTATTGTATAGTCAAGTGAAAATTTGCCTTAAATTGTTAAGTGAATGTATGTTGAAAATATGGTGTTATTATATATTTGAATTGGTTTGTTTGATTATATAGTTTCATGCTTTCTTATGATAATAGATTATTGGCATATGAGGTTGATGTCACATAATGCATAGACCTATCATCTTGTATAATAGGATATATTGAGATTCATTAGCAGAGAGTATGTGTGTGTATGTATTTGACTTATATCCATGAGAGATATGAAATATATAATGAAAATCTTTGGCCAAACTAATATTATAGCTAAAAACATTATCATTCCATTGTAATTTCTAGTTTACATGCCTATGTAAGTCATATTAGATAGAGCATTGTTTTCCATGGTCTATGTGAATTCTACATGTATTAGTGATTGTACTACACATGGGTTTTGGTTGAATTATTGATATATGCACTACCATTATCTACCCCTTCTTAAAGGGAAGGGCCACTCCCAGTGGGGAGATGTGTAGGAGACCAATGGTTTGTGGTTTGAGTAAAAACACCTAATGATTCTCTCTCTCTTTAGTTGATCAACCATTCTAGATGCATACTCATGGCTATTGTATTGATTGTTAATCTTTCTTATGATTCTCAATTTTAATATTTTACTTCCTACCATGTGATATTATGACATATGGTGATAATTTTTAATATTTGTACGTTCAATATTTTTGTTATTAAATATATTAGTGATTTTACACTTGTACATGATTCATAATGTTTAAAATAGAAGAGGATGTATATACATGTTTAGTTATAAAAATAGATTATTTTAGTGTATTATTGTATCATTCACTCAACATATGTGTTATGAGATGGATTTTATCCTTTGCACTATTAAATGTTATTTGAAAGCTAAATATACTATAACTTAGCTAGTGAGTTAGTTGTAGTTTATGCAATTATTTTGGATGTATTTAATTATCAAACAATAAATCATTATGTTAATTAATGAATATTATTATATGTAAAGAATGTTAAAGATAAAGTAAAAAAAAAAATACATGTTTCATTACTAAAACCAAGTGGGGACCTACAATATGGTATTAAGGTGTTCGTTCAAATCCATAGATCTAATGAGTCCACTAACATAAATTATTTATCTTATTTTAATAAGAGGTATGGTTCAAGTAATATTGAATATCAAGGGGACCTCTAATGAGAATCCTCAATCTAATCCTAATCAACTGGAAACTAAACAAGCTATAAAATTTGATCAAATCCTCATTGTCATGAATGAAATAAGAGATAAATTAGTAGCCCTAAAGTATAAATTTCATAGGTAGGGTCAGAAAAATGAATAAAAAGAACCAAAAAATAATGAGATGGTCAGGAATAGCCCCAAGATCAGGGACATGTTGAGGAGTAGTAAGTAGAACAAACTTAGGTAGCTAAATGACTTACATGAGATATGAAAAAAGTGAATCCACCCAAGTTTGATGGAACAGTGTCAGTGATGAAGCTGAAGCTTGGCTTACAAAGATGGAAAAATATTTCAAAATTTAGAATTATTCTAAGGTAGTCAAGGCTATTTGAGGATCCTACAAACTTGTGGGTGAAGCAATAACTTGGTAGGCCAATAAGAATAAATATATAGGTCTTGAATCCTCCACCACTTCTTGGAATCAATTTTTAACCTTGTTTAGATCACGGTGGCTATCTTGGTTGTATTTTGATTATAAGTTAATAGATTTTAAAAATCTAAAAGAAGGAGTTCTATCAATAAATGAGTACTAGGAGCAATTCACAAAGTTTTTGAAGTAAGTACCTCGGTACCAAAAAGATGAAGATTTCTAGATTAGGAAGTTCATCATGGGTCTAAAACCCAAAATTGGATGTGAAATGGATGTTCATGAGCCATCCACCATGGACTAGGTCTTTGAGAAAGTGGTTAACTAAGATTAGAAATTGAAATCACTTCCTGAAGTCAAAAAAAATTAAAAAGAAGTTTGGAAGCTCAAAAACTACTTTCAAGAAAAATAACTGGAAATGGAATGGGAATTCCAGGAATAGGTTCAATAGTCACAATGTGAGGTTCAATAACACTTTAGTGAACAATAAAGCTAGATATGGTTTAAAATAAGGATTCACGGGAGGCAATCAATCTCAGAAGAAGGCACCACCTAGCAAATGTTTTACATGTGGATGATACCATTATGCTAAGGAATATCCTTGGTGGAAGACAAAGAGTAAAAATAATAATTCATCTACCTCTACATTGCAGTAAGAAACTTTATAGTATTCAGTTCATGTAATTATTTACAATCATCAATATAATTTTCAATCTTCTCCTATTAAAGTATCAAGGATTTTATTTGGGCATCTTATTTCCATTTTAATAGATACAAGAGCTACTAAATGTTTCATCTCTCTTAAAATGTTAAGTAACTACCTAGAAAAGCTAGTTTTATGATAAATGTTTGGTCAATCCAATACGAGAATGAATCCAAGGTCAAGGTTGATAGGTTTATTATTAAGGTTGAGGTAAAGTTACCAAAGTTCACCATGGTAGTTGATCTATATGTAACACCACTATGATAATATGATGTGATCTTAAGAGTGAATTGGCTTTTAAGGCACAAATCTAAGGTTGATTTTTTTCTTAAGAAGGTTGAATGCTTAGATGATTTGGGGGTCAAACCCAAATTTAGAGAGAAAAGGGAGAGTTGAAGTTAAGACATATTTTAGCCATTCAATTGAAAAAGGATCAGAGAAAAGGGATGTCAAGTATTCTTTGTTAAAGTCAATGAAATTAAAGAAATTAAGGAATCCTCTATTGAAAAATATACCTTTATACAAGATTTCCAAGATGTTTTTCCAGAAGGGTTACCTGGTTTACCTTCTAAAAGGGAATTCAAGTTCACTATTGATATTATTCTAGGATTATAACCTCAATATAAGGCTATCTGTAGAATGATAACAAATGTATTAGTTAAGTCAAAATCTCAAGTTCAGGATATGTTGGCCAAAGGTTTAATTTGGCCAAGTGTCTCACCATGGGGTATAACTATATTTTTTGTGAAAAATAAGGATGGAACCCTTTACTTCTGAATAGATTACAAGATGTTGAAAAAATCATCCATTAAGAACATGTATTCCTTAACCCACATTGATGATCTTTTTTATCAAATGCAAGGTGCGATAATATTTTCAAAGATTGGCCTTTAAGTTGGGTACATCAATTGAGGATTAGGGATGAATATATTCCCAAAATAGCCTTCAGAACTAGATACAAACACTAAATATATAATGCTTATTTTTGGGATAATGAATGCACATGAAACATTCATGAATCTCATGAATAGGGTGTTTAGATATTACCTTGATTAGTTTGTGCTTGTTTTCCTCGATGACATCTTCATCTACTCCAAACGTGAAGAGGAACACATTGATCATTTGTAATTGGATTTGCAATGGTTGTGAAAGCATAAGCTTTATGGAAAATTATCTAAGTATGCTTTATTTAAAATAAGAGTATAATATCTGGGAAATTATTTCTAAAAAAGGAATTTAAATAGATCTAGATAATATTAGAGCCATCATGGAATGGCCAACACCTAGAAATGTACATGAGGTGTGGAGATTAAATTATTAAAACCAAATCTATACACACACACTCACACTTTTTTATGATGAACTGAATTAGTATTTATGGATGTGTTGAATGTTTACTTTTACTATCTATTATTATGGTTCATATGTTATGCTTTGTATTGATTATATATCAAATACTTGATTTGTTGTGGAATAACCAATTTGAAAATGGATGTTCATGTTAATAATATTTATTAAGTTTAATAATGTGCATTGGTTGTATGAACCTCTATGAAAGCATTATGCAAATTAAAGTATAAATTTATAAGTTATGAATTAAGATGGACCCATTTTTATATATTATAAACCTATAGAGTACATGATGTTATCATGTTTATTTAAACCATGTCTTTATATTTAATTATGTAAAGTTTGTTGGAATTAATTCTTACCCCTTTTAGGTGGCCTAGGAGAGATGGGGCAAGAGACACTCAAGTATTTATTATTAGGTGAGTTTTAAAACTTAGGAAAAATATGTTTTTATGATAGTTTGGAAGGTTCTAATGGCATCATTTCCATGCACTATTTGAACCAAAAATAAGTTAGGTTATTGTGAAATCTTTGGGAAGAAAAATTCAATTTTTGTTATCATTACAGTGTTGACCTCTCCATTTGGTGGGAAATTGAGATGTAAGGTTTGGCATGCACCCACCATGAAAAAAAGGGATATGGAACCTTGAAATAATGATATAATGAAGTAATATGCATTTATGAATTTGAGTCTTATAAAGGAGAACTCACAAAGTTTCTAGAGTAACTCAAGGGCAAGTAAAATGTTGAAGAGAAATGAAAATAGAATAAGATGGAGAATATATGAGTTAAGAGGGACATGGAAGAAGGAAGTAGAGCATTTTTTAAGATGGAAAATCACTAATTGGATGAAGACCATTGCTAGTGACTAGGCAAGTAGAGTATTTCATTTTTAAAGTGAAATTTGTAAGGGTTTACATGTATGTGTGTGTGTGTGTGTATATATATATATATATATATATATATATACATGTAAACCATTTATATATATATATATATGGATTGTGTTTTTTTTAATTTTAAATCAAGAATTAGAATACCCTTATTATATAGGTTTAGTATTAAAAATTCATTCAAATGCATATTATGGTAATACTTTAAACATTTAGAACCCTCTTACACATTTTAATAGAAAAGAATGGAGTTTTATATATTGTTTGAATGTATAATAGGTTAGTCTTACAGACGTGGGGATGAAACTCATTCCCATCCATAGGCCCATAAAGTGATAATAAATCCATTTGTATGATTGATTCACCTACATTAAATACACCCTCTACATTTATTTTACTTGTGTATGATGATTTGGATGATGAGAAATTATATTTTGTTCTTGTTATACTGAGATTTTCTCCTAGCACCTATAGTTAACTTGTTTTTTAATTTTGCCTTGGTTGTTGAGTTCAAACTAGGGAAAAATATTTCATGGATTAAATAATTGTGGATAAATTAGTTCTCAAAAATATATTATTGGTTTCAAAACCACTATCGACTTGAGGATTTGTATTTGGAATTATTATTTGGTAGTTATATGTCTTTACATAGGAATTTATAGGTTCATACCTTTGGAAAAAGGCAAGTTGACTAAAACCATACTATTTCTTACATAATTTGTAGATGTATATTGTTATTGGAATTATATATCCTTTTATTCATATATAAACTATGTAATTTGAATGGTGAGTATGTTTTTGTTTGTTGGTAGTCTCATGGAACATATACATGTTATAGATGAATTTATGATTTAATAATAAAACCATACGTAT
Source organism: Torreya grandis (assembly GCA_037957365.1). Taxonomy (NCBI): domain Eukaryota; kingdom Viridiplantae; phylum Streptophyta; class Pinopsida; order Cupressales; family Taxaceae; genus Torreya; species Torreya grandis. Next base: position 37,508 of record JARHVA010006569.1, on the reverse strand, counting down.
ATGTGTATATGATTTATATCACACACACACACACACACACACACACACACACACACACACACACACACACACACACACACACACACACACACACACACACACACATGTGTATAAATATATATACATACATGTACACATATATCTATATGTAAGAGATAAGAATATTTTCCCATCGATACTCAATTGATATTTTGAGACATATTTGATAAAATATACATACACAATTTTAGATACACATCATAATTTATATATAATCTTATATGGAGTTTTAATTTTAGATAAAATAGTAACACATTCAATGATGGATTGGTTTAGAATGGAATAGAGTGATAGGGGATCTTGAAAAAATTTATATATACTAAAATATATCTATATGTTCTCATATTTACCTATAGATATTATTGAGGAAATAACATTTAGTTAATTCCATCCTTGAGTAATGAAATTATATGGCAAAATATATTTGTGTGTGTGTGTTTATACATATACATACATACAAATATGTATGTATGTATGTATGTATGTATGTGATGACTATTTTGACCACAAGTCAAAATAGGTCAACACCTTATAATAAAAAGATTAATATATGTGTTTATTAGGTTTTAATATTGTGTTTCATGGTCCTATAAATGTCATTTAATGTGTTATTAGCCTTGGTCATAGTCAAATCTAGTCCTTAGTCATTTCATGTCCCTTAAGGTCACTATTTAGACTCATTAATGAAGATTGTACAATTTTCCTAAGTATAAAAGTGTATAAATATGCCTTTAAATGTACTATATGTCATAATACTATCATGTTTGGAAGTATCTAACTAAAAATGTGGAGGTTCCTAAGTCAGATCAAGAAAATAGTTAGAAAATAGGAAGTTTTAGCAATTGTACGGCCTATGCAAGTGTTTTGGCACATGTGGAATGTTTTAAAATGGATTTTAATATTAATTGAGTTAAATTATTTTTTTATTTAATTTTTAATTCTTTAATTTTTTTTAAAACTATTTCACTCCATCGCTCTTCTAGGCATGCAAAACTAGTCAACAGGTTTTCTCATGGTATGGCCAATAAGAGAGGAATTGGGTCAAATGCCTCTGAGGGATATTAAAAAACTTATTAAACTTAAATTTCATGGTATTATTTAAATTATTTAAAAAAAATTATTTATTACCCATTATTTATAATCTCATTTCCTCTTTTTCATTATTAACCCCACACCCTATAGGTTTTCTCCTTATTTGAGATAATCCATACAAACCAAGTATTGTACATGGTCCTAAGGAGAATGAACATCCTATTAACATTATTATTGGAATGTTTTGTATTTTTTGGATGAAATATAAGACCACAATAATCTCAAATTACTATTTAAGAGACACTATGGATTTTGCAGATAGTTTCATCAATTGTAGGAGCTTGCATCTTAGTTTGGCCTTCATATAAATGAAAATGCAAGTTTACATGTTAATATTTGATCTTTAATTTCATGGTTGTTAGTACCTTATTGTGAATATATGGCATCAAGGTCATATGGTGAGCAAAAACATAGTCATGTATGATACACAGTCAACTTTCTTGTAATATCCACTTACAAGTAGTCATTAGTCTCCTTGCATAGTCATGGTGAAGCGGTGAGAGGTTCCCTAAGGTGTTTATAATAAATTTTATATCATAAAAATGGTTTGAGATTATTTTAAAATACCCATTCATCATGTACATGGTCTTGTTTCATCCTTCATAGTCCCATATACTGTTGATGTGCACCTACAGGTAGATCCAACATAGGCCTAAGAGTGTTGTATATAGGTGTTTGAATATGTTTAAAGCCTTAATAGAGGTTTAATAAGTTGAGGAATGTCATATAAATCAATGATAAATCCATAGAGTGGAAATAAAACTTTACATATTATGTTCATATGTGGAGAAAGAGTTTCAAAGATGTGTTCCCTTGAACCTTCTAAAATAGAGATGTTGCCTTGTTTTGCTCCTTTCATAGTTTCATGGTAGGAAGTTTGGATAGGACTAAAGGATACCATAATGTAGCCCACATGTGTGGGTAATACCTTTAACAATAGAGTGATTTTATGGTCCCAATATCTGATGTAAATAAGGCCTCCATTCTAGACATTCTTTCACTATAGAAGGTCAATGTTCTCTACAGTGTGTTGAATCTCAAATGACCTCATAGTCTAAAGTAGAATGATAGAATAATATCTCCATGGAAAGTGACCCTATTAAGGTGATAAGGAAACTAGTGGTTCAAATAAAATTAATAATATTTTAAGTATAGGGTATTGACCTATATCACCATCTACAAATGTACCCTTGCCCTCAAAAAGTTCACCTATAGTCTGACTGTAGTACCTACAAGCTCATAAGATGAACCTAGAGGTAGAAACCCTAAAAAAATGAACGTCTATAGGTTAGATATGATTAAAAAGTCTTAAAATAGATCCAATGATGTGTAACACAGGGTCAAAGGATTGAAATGCAATCTACAGGACCTCTTTTACTCTCAAAATGGACATATATAGTTAACTATAGGGTGACAATGCAAGTTGGACTCAACATTTTGTGTGTTGGTCTAACTTAAGGTATGGTATAGGAAATTAAAATTATGGGATGAGCCTAAAATAATTCAATAGGATCTTTGACCAGATGATGTAGGGTTCAATATAAGAGGTTCACCTATAGGCATGCCCTCTTCTAAGTGAGAACATAGTCACAGTTGACTACAAACTAAGCATTAGTCAATAAAGAGTGCATTTTGAAGAGTTGGTAGTCTTGTAAGATATTATAAATGTTTTAAAGGAACCAAAAAATATTAATATACACTTCATTATATGCTCATCACATGTAAATAGGGTAAGGAAGTGTTCAACCCAAAACCTACAGTTCATACACAGACTTGGTGCCCAGTCAATGTTTGAAAGTTTGTCTTAAAGAGTTTGAGTGTTGAGGGGGATATTGATGTGGTATAACTCTAAAATTTTGTATATAATATCCCCATGACTTTAAATATCCTCTCATATCCTTATTTTTCTTGAGATAATAATGGAAATTCCCTCTATTCTGTCTCAGACAGAGGGCACTCCCAGGGAGATAAACCCTATAGGTTTAGTAAGTAGATAATGAGAAGGTGAGTTGGGAAGTGTTAAAAATTTGAAATAATATGGGAATATGTAATTTAAACATTAAAAAACATAGTTTATTCATCATAGTCATAAAAAAATACTCAAAGGTGGTGACAAGTAGCTATGTACAAACTTGGCCTACTAGGCCTTAACTAGGCCCAAAATCGCTAAGTGGGTGTAGCCTCAATTATAAAACTAACTAAGAATTTAAATTTATTTAAATACCTTAATGGGGATTTATAATTTTATTTGAAACCTTTAATTTATAGAGGAAGTCATGGGGATCTCATTTCTTGGCTTAAGAATAACTCAGGGCGCACAGAATACAAAGAAGATCTCAAGAGGCTAAGTTTAGAAGCTCATATCTATACGTATGTTTAAAATGGGTAAATAAGGAGTTGGGATATTTTTAATAAGTTCCTAAACATTATTTTAGATATATTTTTTCATATATTGAACATCAGACTTTTATGAACAAATGCTAAGGGTCAAAACCACTTAAAACCCTCCAAAACCCTTGTTAATGACCCAATGGGAAATAAATAGAATAAAATTCATCAAAATGAGTTGGTATGACTTTTAAAGTGATTGGTAATTGTATAATACTCCCAAAATCTCCTTCACATCAAGTTGTCTTTCATCTTATTTGTACGAATAGGGTACAAAACTAGTTTTTTTGATAGATTTTGATGTTTTATAGGTTCAAGGGAGAGTTGAAATATGAGAATAAATTTGAAGGATAAAGTAATAAATAATATAATTCCTAAAACTCATCTATTTCTTCATTCAATCACATATTTACCTATGCAAACACCTTCACTTTAGGTATTCCAAACTAGCATAGCGAATGGAAGGTGATCACCAAGTGAGAAGGTGATAACTTCAATTGGGAGGCCTTTTAAGGTATGAATAATGGATTTATGGAAATGAGGACTCTTGAAAGGTATAATACCATCCCCTATATGGATTGGGTTGAAAAAATTAAGGTCACTTGAATGACAAGTGTGAGAAATGAATGAAAGAAGGATTATGATGATTGCAAGCAATGAGAACACTTATCCAAAAGAAGATCAGTGATTACGAACACATCCAATTCATGTTTGAGATTTTTATTAAACCCCCCATCATAGTTCACATTTGAAAATTATTCCTAGTCTATTGTGGATCACTCAAGAGAATCCAATGATGAAGATAGTTTCAAATAAGATGTTGAAGAGTCTTACGCCAAATTTGAGGAGTTTTCATGTTTGGAGAGACATTTATCCAAATAGGTCTTTCATAGCTTGTTTCATACTCTATTCCTATATATATGTAACTCTCTCTCTCATCTTGACACTTTTTCTTGTGACTCTTGATCTCAATTCTTCCCTCCCCTTTCTCACATTCTATAAGTACTAGCCATATTGGCTCTTATATACTAATTCCACACCTGGTATGGCAAAGCCTTACTTGTTTGATCTTTTATTCTTCCTTTGAATAATACATAAAATCTGGTTTTTAGTTAATAAACATATTGTCTAAGTATTCAAAGTGATGTGTGATGAATTCTAGTGATAAACAACGGTCCTTCTCTTCCCTTTGTCCTTTCATGTTTGGTGCAAGAAATTCTCATTATAACAGGTCATATCAAGTGTAGATAGTGTTTTTGGATTCCTTAAAGTGTTCAAGTGTCTTTAGAGTCTGAAATATGACCTCTGGTCTACTTACCTTGGGTAGTCTCATTCATATCACCTCTATACTAAAATACTACTATTAAAACATCTTAGGGATTTGAAGCTAGTGTTGTAGGTCTTGTTTCTTAGTTCAAGAGTATGATGATCTTGTGGAAATATTCATGGTGTATCACACCCTTATAATATTTTTATTCAATGCATATTTCTATCCCTTTTCTGATAATTAATTAGTTATCATAGGTGATAAGCACGTAAAGGTCAATTCAGGGAGCTAGCCCTTAAACCTAGATGTCTACCTCTACTATAGGCAAACCACATGCCTAGAGGTATTCCAAGGTTTACCAAATCTTATATTAGGCTTAAATAACCTCCTCTAGGGTGAGATATTTTGTGAAAAAATGTTATGGCATGCCTGATGGGACCATTGTCTTAAAGATAACTTGTCAAGGTGAATGTTGGTCTTGACAACATCAACTACATATGGTATACTACTCAACATTTGGCAATTCCATTCAAGGTAAAATCTAGTTGTAGACCATTTTTTTGTCATATATTTGTGCTCATACTTCATGTTCCTTATTATTTCCTCTTATATTATATTTTTCAATCCCATAAATCCATCTCTTCAACCTGAACTTCCCCTTGAAGTTCAACACCCTCAGTCTATTATGCCTTTTGAAAATCAAGAGGACTTTTCTAGCCAAGAAGACCAAGAGAGTTAATAAGATCTTGAAGAAAACATGGCTCAATAGCATGCCTTCCCAGCATTCAAAACTAAAAATATAATTCATCATGATGCATATGATGGCATTCCCCCTAATGCTACAAAGAGTGTTCTTACATTCAATGATGAAGGTCATGTCACTCCTAGTGAGCACATTAGGGATATATCAATTTTTTATATTTTCTATAATGTCACTGAGGTCAATATTTCTATTATACTCCTTTCCATGTCCCTTAGAGTGAAAGCACTTGATTGGTTTAGGACTTTTCTTGGTGGTTGAATCATAACTTGTAATGATTTTATACTCCTAATAGCATCGAGTTTTGAAGATATGAGTTACCACACTTCACTCATCCACCAACTCAATGTGATCCAAAGATCCCCTAAGGAGATAATACATGATTTTAATGAAAGATTCCAAAATATTTGGCATATATTTCCTCCTCCCATGAGACCACCTACTAGATTTGTGTTTCTTACATACTTGAGGGACATTGGTACTAATATAACCATCATGCTACAATCCATGGGTGTTTTCACTCTACCTGAAGCATATGGCCTTGCCATTATAGCTGAGAATGGCCTAATTCAAGCTATATAGTTTCCTCAAAAAAAATTATGCCTCTTCTTCTAAATATTTATATTGATACTCCAAGTGTTTCCCAAGTTCTTAATGTTAATGCTAATCCAAAAACTTCTCCTAAGAAGGTAAATGATGTCATGGATAAAGATGCAAGAATTTAGTTCTTAAAAGCTCACCTTAGGTAAAAAATAATGCAAAAGGGTGTGAATCAAAATCCATATCTTTATCATCATCAATATTTTTAACAATATGGGCAAGGGAGAGGTCAAGGGCAGCCTAATTTCAATAGGAATACCAATGCATACAATCTTACTTCAACCTCCAATAAAATAGCAATGGCACCGATGCATAGTAATCTAATCTAAGGAGAAGAATGAAAAAAAATTCAATTCATGGATGCCAATGAAGTTGGAGAGAAATCTCTAGTTACTCAAGGAAAAGTCACTCCTTTAGTATCATTATAATATGAAGTCTTTATCAAAGCAAGTGAAGGTTGGCAACCTTAGGGAGTAAGTTTTACTAACTTCCTAGTTGAAGACATTTTTGTACTTAACCAGAGAAATTTAGTTGAAAAAAATACTAGAGATAAGAGTAAGGATCTAGGAGATGATAATGGTGTGCATACAACTTCATCTAATCCTCTTATAAGGCATCAAATCATGACTGCAAGTATGGTAGTCCTTACAACTCCTACACCTCCTTCAAATCAGAATGTTGGAAGGCTTGCTCAAAGTAATTCAATACCCCAAGATAAAAATACTTCCTTTCCTCCAAAGACATAAGAAAAAGTAAGTATTTCTTCTCTAAACATAGTGGACTCATTGAAAATTGATAAGGCATCTATCTCTCTTTGGGATGTCCTTCATATGCCTAGCCAAAAATTACTCTCATAAAAATAGCTATCCAATATCCATGCTAGTATTTAATATTCAATCCATATTCATGGTCATATATCTCTTACTAATTCCCCTAATAACATTGTGGAACCATCTACCAAAATCTAAGAAACCTCCACCCTTCTACCTCACTCTCATTATGGGTGATAAACTAGTTCATAACTATATAGTTGATAGTGGAGCTAGCACATCAGTGATACCCAAGGTTGTAGTTGACAAATTGGGTCTAAATAATGAACCATATAGTAAAGGAGTTCTTTAGTTAGATGGTACACTTTAAAATTCATTAGGATTGATCAAAGGGTTGAAGGTTTTCATACATGAATGTCCTAGTTTCCCCATCCTTCAAGACATTATGGTTGTTGACTTGCCTACCCACTTTACAATTTTATTTTCAAGAGATTTCATAGCCAAGATAGGGGGATACTTCTCAGTTGATTGGCGTTTTTTGGCCTTCAGGACAAGATATGGAGGAAAGGTGACCATAATAACTCAACCACTTGCTAGGTTCCATATTGAGCCCTATGTAGAAGTGAGCTCCATATTGAATTATGTCATCAATGAGAAAGAAGAGTCTATTATGGATGATGGTGCTTCTTCCAAGCTTGAGGGTATTTCTAATTTGTTTCTAGATGAGTATGGTATAGATGCTTATGAACATGATCCATACACCTATTTTAAACAAACTAACCTTGACATCTATATCTTCTATGAAGGAGCATATGAATAATCTAAGGTGAGCATTGAACATGATTTCTCACAAGATATTGAAGGCAATTACTTGATTCATGTGTATGATGATGATAAATATAAGATCATGATAGATTACTATGATGATAAGAACCATGTAATTCTACTTTCACTTGATGAAGTATCCCTTGAAGATGACATTCATGAGGAAGAAGATGACTTATGGCAAAGGTTCAATGCCATAAGTTAAGAGTTTGAGTAGCTAGGTAAGATTATTCCTCATTTGAATAAGTTTGAATTTAATAATATGTTTTATAATGATCCCAACAATTATATTTTTGAGTGTGTTATTGAGAAAGAAATATAAGATCTCACCAAACATGAGAGTGTATGTCTTACTACTATTAAAGAACTTACAGCTCTAGAGGGGCCTAGTGAAGTCAAGGTAAACATGTTCATGCCTGAAGAATAGTCAAGTGAATCACATCCAAATTTTTTAGAACATGGTGAAGACAAACTTGATGATCCCATATATCAAGTACATCATGCCCAAGAGGAAGGAAAGGTTGAGGTAGTTGTCATGCTTCCTAATACTTGATTTGAGGAGTGCATATTAGATATGACAAAGATAAATAAATTTCTATGACCAATCAAGATCCTTGGATGGAAAAAGGGATCATTCATGAAATGTCACAGTAGTCCGCATGTAGGCATGAGGAGATCCAAGGAGGAAAAGTCATTCTACCACCTACATAGTCAAGTGTTTGATGATGAACATGCTCCACATACTAGATTGCCTTCATGGAGTGATAAAGATGAAAGAGGAACCATATTTTACCCTGGTTGAAGCATGGTAAGTTTTTTTTAACCTCAATTTTAGGTTTTATAAATACTAGGTTAGGTGTGTATCTTTGTTTCAGTGGTGTGTATATGTTCCATAAGTGTTCTTGAAAACACATGTGTGTTCCTTTGGTGCATCTTATTTTGTGTGTCTTTCCTTGTTATTTGGTGTGGTTTCAAAGTAAATTGAGTGTCAAATTTTTGTATAGTTGACTCCATGGCCTAATGGATAGAAGTAGGCTACTAGTATTGGCATAGTAAGCATACCACCCCTAGGAAATCACCAAAAATGTTGACTATTTTGACCACAAGTCAAAATAGGTCAAACCCTTATAGTAAAAATATTTATATAGGGATTTATTATGTTTGAAATATGGTGTGTCATGGTTTTATAAATGTCATTTAATGTGCTAGTAGCCTTGGTCATAGTCAAATTTAGTCCTAAGTCATTTCATGTCCCTTAAAGTCACTATTTAGAGCCATTAATGAAGCTTGTATGGTTTTCCTAAGTAGAAAAGTGTGTCAAGATTAATTTAAGAATATTATATGTAATAAACCTCTCATATGTGGTAGTATATAACTTAAAACGTGAATGTTCCTAAGTCAGATCAAGAAAATAATTAGAAAAGAGGAAGTTTTGGTAGTTATACGACCTATACAAGTGTTTTGGCACATGTGGAAGATTTTAAAATGACTCTTCAGCCTCCATAAATTAACTTGTATATTTTATCTACTTTTTAATTCTTTTAAATATCTTATAACCATTTCACTCCTTCATCGCTCTTCTTGGCATGCAAAACTCGTCAACAGGTTTTCTCATGGTATGGCCAGTAGGAGAGGAATTGGATCAAATGCCTCTAAGGGATGTTAATACACTTAGTCCAATTATATTTCATGGTATTATTTCAAGGATTTACTACTTTTTATTTATGAACCATTATTTATAATTTGACTGCCTCTTTTTGCATGTTTATCCCCATACCCTACAGGGTTTCTCCTTATTTGATCTAATCCATACAAACCAAGTACTATACATGGTCTTAAAGAGAATGAAAATCCTCTTCAAATTATCCTTTATATGGTTTTCATATGTGTTATTAAATATAAGAGCACAAACATCTCAAATTACTAGTTGAGAGACATTATGGAATCGGTAAACAGTTTCATCAATTGCAGGAGATTACATCTTAGTTTGACCTTCATATAAAATAAAATGCAAGTTGACATGTTGATATTTTATATTTCACTTCATGGTGATAATTCCCTTCTTATGAATATATGGTATCAAGGTCATATGGTGAACAAGAACATAGTCATGTATGGTACATAGTCAACTTTCCTAAAATATCCACTTACAGGCAATCATTAGTCTCCTTGCACAGTCATGGTGAAGTTTTCAGAGGTTTCTCAAGGTATTGATAATTAATTTTAAATTATATAAATGGTTTTAGAATAGTTAAAACTATAAATTAATCATGCACATGGTCTTGTTTCATCCTTTCATAGTCCCATATAATGTTGATGTACACCTACAGGTGGCTCCAATAGAGGCCTAAGAGTGTTTCATGGAGGTGTTTGAACATTTTTAAAGCCTTCATATAGGTTTTATAAGTTGAGTAAATTCATATCAATCAATGGTAAATCCATAGAGTGGAAAGCATACTTGAGGGGTCATGTTCATATGTGGAGAAAGACTTTCAAAGACATGTTCCCTTAAACCTTCCAAAACAGAGATGTTGCCTTGTTTTGATCCTTTCATAGTTTCATGGCAGGAATTTTGGATAGGACTAAATGATCCCATCATGTATCTCATATGTAGGGGTAATACCTTGATAAAGAGAGTGAGTGTTTGGTCCTAATAGCTGATGTAAAGGAGGCCTTCATTCTACAAATTCTTTCATTATAGAAGGTTAGTGTTCTCTACAATATGTTGAATCTCAGATGACCTCATAGTCCAAAGTAGAATGATAGAAGCATATCTCCATGGCAAGTTTCCTTATTAAGGTGATAAGGACACTATTGGTTCAAATAAAATTAAGAAAGTTAAAGTACAGGGTATTGACCTATATCACCATCTATAGGTGTACCCTTGCCCTCAAAAATTTCACCTATAGTCTAAATATAGGTACCTACAAGCTCATAAGATGAAGCTAGAGGTGGAAACCCTAAAAACATGAACATTTACAAGTCAGAGATGATTTTAAACAATTCAAACATATCCTATAATGTGTATAAAATGGTCCAAGAATTGAAATGCAATCTAAAACACCTCTTTTACTCTCAAAATGGACATCTATAGTTAACTATAGGGTGACAATGTAAGTTGGATTCAACATTTTGTGTGTTGGTATAACTTATGGCATGGTATAGTCAATTCCAACTATGGGATGAGCCTAAAATACTTCAAGAGGATCTTGGAGAAAAGGATGCAGGTTCTGATACAAGAGGTTCACCTATAGGCATGCCCTCTTCTAAGTGAGTACACAGTCACAGTTGATTGTAAACTAAGCCTATGTCAGTAAAGAGTGCATTTTAAGGAGTTGGAAGTCTTTTAGGCTATTATACATGTTTGAAAGGAGCCTCATAATAGTGATATACACTTGATGAGATGCTCATCACATGGAAATAGGTCAAGGAAGGCTTCAACCCAAAACCTATAGTCCATACATAGACTTGGTGCAAATTTAATGTCTGAAAGTATATCTTAAAGAGTTTGAGTGTTGAGGGGGGTATTGATGTGGTCTAACTATGAAATTATATACAAAATATCCCCATGACTTTCAAGATCCTCTCATATCCTTATTTTTCTTGAGATAATAGGGTAAATGCCCTTTGTTCTATCTCAAATAGAGGGCACTCCTAGGGAGATAAACCCTGCAAGTTTAATCAGTAAAACATGAGAAGGTGATTTGGGAAGTGTTTAAACCTTTAAATAAGATGGTAAGAGTTAATTTTAACATGAACAAATATAGGGGAGTCATCATAGTCATAGAAAAATACTCATAGGTGGTGATGGGTAGTTATGTACAGACTAGGCCTACTAAGCCTTAACTAGGCCTAAAATCCCTATATGGGTGTAGCCTCACTTATAAAACCAAGTGATCATTTAAATTAATTTAAATACCTTAATGTGGAGTTATAAGGTGAGTGTAAACCTTTAGTTTGTAAGGAAGTCATGGGGAGCTCATTTCTTGGCTTAATAACAACTCAAGGTGCACAGAATGCAAAGAAGAGCTCGAGAGACTAAGTTTAGAAGCTCATATCTATATGAACATTTAGCATGGGGACTTGAGGAGTTGGGAGATGTTGAATAACTTCCTAATCATGATTTTAGAGAGATTTTTTAATAGATTGAATGTCTAAATTTTATAAATAAATGCTAAGGGTCAAAACCACTTAAAACCCTCCAAAACCCTTGCTAATGACCCTATTGGAAAGACAAAATATAAAAGGCATAAAAATGATTTGATACGACTTATAAAGTGATTGTAAATTACATAGGACTCCCCTAGGCTCCTTCCCATCAAGTTGTCTTGCACCCTGTTTGTGGGGATAGGGTACAAAACTAGTTTTCTTAACATATTTTTATGTTTTGTAGGTTTAATGGAGAGTTTAAATATGATAATCACTTTGGAGGATCAAATAATACCTAATATAACTCCTCAAGCTCATTTTTTTCTTCAATCAATCACATAGGTACCTCTGCAAGCACCTTCACTTCAGGCAGTCCAAACTGGCATAGCGAATGGAAGGTGATCACCAAGTGAGAAGGTGATAAGTTCAATTGGGAGGCATTTTAAGATCTGTTTAATGGATTTATGGATATGAGGACTCTTGATAGGTGTCATACCATCCCCTTTATATATTGTATTGGAAAACTAAAGGTCACTTGAATGACAAATGTGAGGAATGAGTGAAAGGATGATGGTAACTACAAGTAGTAAAAACACTTATCCAAAAGAAGATCAATGATTTAGGACACATCTAATACATGTTATAAATTGTTATTAACCCCCCCCCCGCCATCATATTTCACATGCGTTAATTATTCCTAGTCTATTGTGGAGCACTCAAGAGAAGCTAATGATGAAGATAGTTTCAAAGAAGCTAGTTGAAGAGTCTTATGCCAGATTTGAGGAGCTTTCATACTTGGAGAGACATTTATCCAAAGAGGTCTTTCATGGTCTATTTCATAATTCATTACTATGTATATTTAACTCTCTCTCTTAGCTTTACACTTGTTCTTGTGATTCTTGAGCTTCATTTTTTCCTCTCCTTTCTCACATTCTATAAGTACTAGCCATTTTGGCTCTTGTATACTAATTCCACACCTAGTATGGCAAAGTCCTGCTAGTTTGATGTTTTATTTTGCCTTTGAATAATACTTGAAATATATTTTTGAGTTTATAAACATCTTTTCTAAGTGTTTAAAGTGATGTATGATGAAGTCTAGTGATTTATGATGAATTCTAGTGATTAACAACTATCCTTCTCTTCTCTTCTCTTTATCCTTTCATGTTTGGTGCAAGAAGTTCTCATTCTAAAAGATCATATGGGGTGTATTTATTGTTTTTGTCTTCCTTAAAGTGTTAAAGTGTCCTTAGAGTCTAAAATCTGACCTTTGGTCGACTTAGTTTGAGTAGTCTCAGGCATATCACCTCTATATTGAAATACTAATGTTAGAACATCTTAGGGCTTTGAATCTAGTGTTGTAGGTCTTGTTTCTTAGTGAAAGAGTATGATGATCTTGTGGAAATATTCATGGTGTATCACCCCCTTATAATATTTTAATTCCATGCATATTTTTTCCCTTTTTCCCACAAGCAATTACTTAGCATAGGTGATAATCACTTAAAGATTAATCTAGGGAGCTAGCCCTTAAACTTAGAGGTCTACCTCTTCTATAGGAAACCCACAAGCCTAGATGTATACCATTGTTACCAAAATCCTATATTATGCTTGTACAACCTCCTCTAGGGTGAAATATTTGGAGACAATAGTATGTATTTATATACATAGATTTACATTGTACATATACAATAGTACAAGATATAGTTGTATCATGTTAGTAATTAGATAATTAGTCAAGGAAGGTTTAGGGTTGGGTAATTGGAAAACAAATGATTGAATGTTCTAACTCAAACTAGTAAATCATCCTTATTTATGAGTATATAGACCTTTTAGAGTTTTGTTTGATCCATTACTCAAACTGTATAGTGTTAAGGAATTATATATGTTAGAATTCAAATAAATAGAGAGTAATGTATTTATTTACTTTAAAATTCCTTAATATAGGAATTTGGCCTTATTTATATTTGGAGATTAAGAATGTAAGATGATAGATATAAATTTTATTTCTTGGATGTGTTAATAATATTTGTATATTGGAAAAGTAAAGTGATTTTATGTAAAAGATGGATGTTTTAAACTTGTATTGTATAGTAAAGTGAATATTTATCTTGAATTTTTAAGTGATTATATATTGAAAATTTGTTATTAGTATATCTTTGAATCAATTTATATGATTCTACATTTGTATGATTTCTTATGATAACATATGAGTTTTATGTCACGTAATACATATACCTATCATATGATAGATTGAAATTCATTAGTAGAGAGTATATGTGTTTATGAATTTGACTCAAATCCGTGAGATATTTTAAATCTATAATGAAAAAATTTGCCCAAAGTAATGTTATAGCTAAAAACATTGTCATTCCATTGTACTTTATATTTTGCATGCATATACATGATGTCATATTAGATAGATGATTGTTTTCCATGATCTGTGTGACTATTGCATGCATTAGTGACTGTACTACACATAGGTTCTAGTTGAATTATTTATAGTTGCACTGCCATCATCTATCCCTTCTTGAAAGGAAGGGTTACTCCTAGTGAGGAGGTGGGTGGGAGATCAACAATTTTTTGTTGGAGGAAAAGCATCTCGATGGTGCTCTCCCTTTCTTTAGCTAATCAACCATTCTAAATGCATACTCATAGCATTTATATGGATTGTTGATCTATCTTATGAATATTGATTCTACTATTGTACTTCCTACCATGTGATATTATGACATACAATGAAAAATTGTAATATTTTTACATTCAATATTTTTGTTATTAGATATAGTGGTGGCTATACACTTATACATGATTCATAATGTTGAAAACAATAGAGGATGTATATACATGTTTTTTTGTAAAATTAGATTATTTTAGTGCACTATTATACCATTCACTCATCATATGTGTTATGAGATGGATTTTATCTTCTACACTATTAAATTTTGTTTAAATTCTAAATATATTATAAACTAACCAGGTGGTTAGTTGTATTTTTTCACATGTTGTTTTAGATGTATTTAGTTATCAAATAATAAATCATTATGTTAATTAATGAAGAAGATTATATGTAAAGTAGGTAAATCTAAAGTAAAAATAATAATTACATTTTCATTAGTAAATGCTAGACAAGACTTAACAATAATGGTATGAATTGGTGAAATAAGAATTTTATTACATTAAGGCATCACCATCAAAACCACAAATGTTTTACTAGATGTGACTAGATTCTTACACTATTTAGTGTTAATGAGTGATGAATTTGGAGCTACTTCTGGTATATGATATCTCTTATCATAAACATCTATGATAACATTTTGAGGACTTGCCTCATAGACTACATGTCAATGGTAAAGATAAGGTTTTCCAAATAGAACATCACATAACTCTAATGGATCAACATGGAAAATGATTGTATTTTAGAAAGGCTTAATGTTATACACCAATTGAAATTATTAAGTGATGTGTTTATTAGTTCCCACATTGAACCATCAATGGTGTATGGTTATGGGTGAGGCATGAATGAAAAGTTCAATAAATCATGTTCTTATGAATTCCATTGTCAAAGAGAAAGTGTATTGGATGAGAATTGATCCACGTTTAAGAATGGAACAATATTTCTAATTCCTATATATCTACAAGGGTATTAGATATGACTTTAGTACCCACCATGGCACTAGGTATAGATTACATTATCTACTAACCCTTGTCTAGATCCATATTTATTATACATGTTACTTCAAGCTATGTAAATATATTCTTCCTAGTGTTCTACTCCTCATTGGAAGGATTGTCAGAGTTATGAACTAAACATCACTTACCGATCTTAGATTACTTATTATGGTTATTTGGTATCTATTGTTTATTGTGTGGATGATGCTTGGAACCATTTATTATTTTGTAGTTTTCCTTGGAAGGATTACATTATTTATTGGTTTGAGGCTTATAATCTTATGTCTTAGTCTTGGCCTTAGCCTTTACTTCAAACTTGTAAGTAAATTTGTAGGCTTCTCTAATTGAAGAGATTTGTAGGAAATACATATATGACTAGATATGTAGCATTAAGCCTAACCTATACTTAAAAATAATATTTTATCTATGAATATTGAATATCTAGTTTGGAAAACAAAGTATGAAGGTTATCTATGTATTCTTACACAGATAGATCTATCCCTTGGTACAACTAAGAGAATTTGATGTATCGTTCATCATATTTTCCAACAAAGTAATAGTTTTTTTTTGACTGATTTTACAAAACCATTCCATGTGTCTATATATGTGTATAAATTAACCTCATCTTCATGATTCTCATGTGAAGTGTCATAGTTTTCCCACCATTTCTTTAATAATAAAGAAACTTTAAAAAGAGCGAATGAAATATTTTATTGTTCAGAGAATTTATTAACCGCATAGTATGAAAAAATTAAGTTGAACGAGTTATTTAGGGCATATGCATATATTTTCCTTCAAACATAGGGATATCTAAATTAAATTTTACCTTGTATGGAATGTGAACACCAAATGGTCAATGTGAATGAGATATGTTGGAAATAGTCTATTACTTGAGAATTAAATAGAAATGATCAAGAATAATTTCTTGTTCACAAGGATGACTTTCTTTCAAATCTTCCCATTTTATTATCAATACATCCTCTATAATATTCTATAACATTTGTGAAGTTAATGTCATTGAGGATTTTGCTACCATCTAAGGACATATATGAAGGTATGATGAAGGGTCACTAGTATTGAGTCTTCACTTTATGTATTTATACCTTGTATGATGGGCATAAAAATAGATACAAAGTTTAGATACTCAATGATATCACTCTTTCCTTGTTTCACACCATTTTCAAAGGGTGTATGCCCTTTTCAAAGGGATTACAACCTTTACAAAGGGTGTGAGACCTTTAGAGAAGAGAAAGGGCATACACCCTTTGCAAGGGGCATGTGTAGGCTCTAATACCACTTATCTGTGGCCTAGGAGGAGGCCTGATAGACAACCCATTTAAATGTATTTAAGAGGGGGTTAAATTTAAAATAATGGGGATAAAGGGGGGATTAAGCAATAGTTTTTTTTTGAAAATAACAAAAATTGAGCTTGGAGAGAAATTTAGAGACACTTGGAAAAATAATTTGACAATGACGTAAAATATGAATTGTGTCATTTTGAATGTAGTGTGTGTGTGTGTGTGTGTGTGTGTGTGTGTGTGTGTGTGTGTGTGTGTGTGTGTGTGTGTGTGTGTGTGTGTGTGTGTTTTCAATACCTAGATAATAAAAGTGTGTGAAATAGATGATTTTATGACAATGGCTTGATCATTTTTTTTAAAAACATAAGGATATTGCATGTGTATGAACACACTTTTTTGAGTAAACAAATGAATTATTTTATGAAATTTCATATATGGAAAATTGAAATGTTGAGTATTGTTGAGAATATTATATATATATATATATATATATATATATATATATATATATATATCAAGTCAAGATAATTGTAAAATTCAAATTTCAAGTGTATGAACACAATTTTGGACCTTAACTTTTTTAAAATCATTATCTTTTTTTATAAAACAAATCTAATGGTGTGCAGATTGTTGTGATATAAGTTTTATAAACTTTCAATAAATGCTCAAAAAGTTATAAAAGTATTTTTAATGATATGCATAGAGTCCATAATGAAGTATTTAGTGTAGAAATTAAGTAATAATTACAAATGATAGTTTAACGTTGAAAAAATATATATATCTAAAAACTATGATTTCCCCTTTACAAATCCATATAATTTTTTTAAAAATAATAAAATTTGGTTGATCAGATGTGTCGAAAAAGACATAAAATATACATAATTTTCTAAAAAATTAATTGGGCTAGTTCATGATAGGGTTCAGACTAGGTTTAGACCCCCATGCCTAAAACCAAGCCTATTTTGGAGGGAAAGTGGTAAATAAAAATTTGTATATCTACAAAGGGTGTGTACCCTTTAGAAAAGACTCTTTGTCTTCTCCAAAGGTCACATGCCCTTAAGGTCACATGTCCTTTACAAAAAGGTGTATGAGAAAGGGTGTACACCCTTTGCAAAGGGCACCAAGCCTAAAACCAAGCCAATTTTGGAGGGAAAGTGGTAAATAAAATTTGTATATTTGTATATGATTTGACTTTCTTGAAATATTAGAGTTTTATTCCAATTTTAGTTAAAGGGTCTGAGAAGTAAAATCAGTAAATAAATATGAAATAATAAAGCTACTGATTTGTATAATTAAATTTTAACTTAAACTTTTCTAAAAATAATAATAAGGGTAAGAAAACAAGACTTAACTAGAAACTAACTAATATGACTGAGACAAATGCTAAAATTTACTGTGAAAGGATAGGAGCACCAAAAATAAGACACCTTGGTGTTTAGTGTTATAGTCTACCTCTGTCGATGTTGTCTTAAAGATCTAAGTTTTCTAGGTTTTATTTGTCAGGTCTGTGTGACCTTGCTTGTGAAATTTCAATAGTTGGAAGTCTATAGAGATCCCCCTAGACTCCATTATTCTTTGACCAATTTTGAGAAAGAGGGGGGGTTAGTGTGTGTAAGATTCACTGAACATGTTTCCATACCCCTTATGTGGGCACATTGCCTAAATACTAATACTCCAAAAAGGGGTCAAGTTATATGTAGTTCTCCCACTTGATGTGCTTTGTGGAATAGTGTGTATGAAGATGAAAAATGCTAAACTAAGTGTGCTTGAGGTGATTAAGGACTAGTGTAAGTATTTAAATAAGCTAGAAATGGTATTAGATGGTTGGATGCAGAGAATAGGGTAATATGATTGAGTAGTCTTGCATGTATTCTTGCTTGTTTTGTGATATTTTCTAACCCCTTCTAAATGAATTTTGAATGGGATTTTATAGGGATCTGTTGGTCATGGGTTGAATGTATTTACATTAGGTCGACAAGAAGAGGAATAGGAAATGGAAGAATCTAATTATTGGAGGTAAAAATGCACTTGGATAAGATCACTAAAAATGGACACCCTATGATATGATGCTATAGTCCAAGTTGGGTGCTATAGTCCTAAAGGAATAGGCCCAAGGGTATGGAATCGTCATTGAAAATTCTACCTGTAGGAGGTGGAATCACTATCTGAAAGGCTATGGATGATTTAAAATCATTGAAGAGATGCCTATGAGGGTCATGAGAGCAAACAAAGGGGACGTATGGGTTAAGTGTCATAAGCCACACTCAAATTACCATTTTTTGCATTCTATATGACTACATTTGCCCCCTCTTTATTCTAATGATGAAAAAAAGTGAGATACTAGGATAAAGAAAAAATAGAAAGCATACCTAAACTTAATTGCAAAGGTGAAGCTCATGAAGCTGTGGGATGTTGGGTGTGCATAAAGAGATCATATTGTGAAGTGTAAATCTGTAAGAGAAAACAAAGAGTAGATCAATTCTTACTAGATACACTATATCTAAAATAAGAATATACAAAGTTGGGTAAGAGAGAGAGGGAGAGAAAGGAATGAATACACCTCACCAAGTATGTAAACTAATACAAAACCTATTGTGATGTTGAGTGATGTTGGATAATACTGAGTAATGTTGGGTATGTGTTGTACCAAGAGTAATATCATGAATAGAGTTGAGTGCTCAATTCCCTAAGAGTGGCTCAAGAATGCAAAAGCTTGCCCTTTGGATCCATCATCACCCACTAAGTGAAGCTATGTGATCATGCATGCAGTAATCGATGTTTGGACTATGCATCCAATTCCTCTAAGTAGGTGGCTTAAGAATACAAAGGGTATATAGTCCTTTGTCTCTATCATTTCCCCATGAAGTGAAGATATAAACTGATATTGATATGAGTGTATGTCATATGAGATGGATTTTGAAGCCCATGAAGGCTCTATAATCTGACAATGTTGGTGTGGATAGTTGAATGTATGTTGGAAACTAGGCCACTCTTGGCCACTCCGAAAGATGGAAATTAGGCTTGTATGAAAGCCTCTCTAAAACTGGGCACTAAGCTTATATGAAAGCCATTCTAAAATGTGGAGGTTAGGCTTGTATGAAAGCCACTCCAAAATGATGCCAACCACCTGTAGATGGAGTAAGGCATGCAACTACTGAGAACACCTAGGTAATATGTTGAACTTAGAAAGAAAAGAAAACAAATGTGTCATACACATTACCCCCAATCACTAGCATCTAGAACATGGATTCTGATCTAGAAGTTATACCAACTATCATATCTAAAACTAGAAGTAAGAGCCATCATGCTATGCATGATGCCCCCTATATCTGGATTCTCTTAGTAAAAGTGTACTAAAAACTATTGATGATAAACTGGTCTAAAAGTGAAAAATTGTAGTTAAACCTACTTTTTTGCCTACTTTTGGAAAATCTAGTTTTTCTATTACTTGGATAGGAGCATCAAAAATATGACACCCTAGTGTCTGATGTTATTGTCCATGTTCATCACTATTGTCTTTCACTAAAACTAAAAAATATTTTGGCATCGTCACTATTTTTTTGGTCTGTTCTACCTGGTTTGAATTTTGATTATTGTTTTGAGTGTTTTGAAACTAGTTTTTCAACTGGTAGGAGCTCTGATCTTCATGTCAAAACCTCTATTTGTTTCCCCTATTCTAAGGGTAGGAATGAAGATCTTGCAATGACTACCCTCATGATAAATTATCCCTGTAAGTGTGTTATGCTACAAAATACATGATATAATAATGATAATTAGTAAGATATCTCAAGATGTAACATAGTTTATAATGAGAAATTGCTAGATCAACAAGGGTATGCCTAGATAGATATAACAATGTAATATCATGTGTAATGTAATGAATTGGAATTAGAACTAGAAGTCTACTTACTTGTTAGTTGTTAGTTTTTAAGGAGGGATGAAGCATGATGTCCATCATGGCATCTAAGATAGTAAGATAATACATGATGTGGATCATGGCATTGTAAACAATCAAAAATCAATCAAGCAATAAGCACATAAATCAATAAGTAAGAAACATACAAGAGTGACCAAGGGGCCAAGAAAACAAGGGACATGGGCACATGTCACTCAAACTGGAAAGCAATTATACAGTGCATGTTCAAATGCCACATACACATATAATTGGAAATAAGCAAGTTTAGTGTGAAAGCCACAATCACATAGAAGAGTACAAGCAAAAGACATTGGAAAATGTCCTAAGGCACACACAAGAATATAAGTAAAGAACATTGGTAAATGTCCTAAGGCACATACAAGACATAGAAAAAGAACTGATAAATATAATCACATCTAGCCATGTAAAGCAAGAAAGGAAAGCATGTAAAATAATATAAATACAAATGCATCTAACTAATCAAATAAAGAAATGAAAGTATGCAAGACATGCAGTACAATACTAGGTATATGCTAAGAAATACACGAGTGTTATATACTAGTGACTGTCAATAGAGTAATCTATGTAATCTAGTAGATAATATACATTAACATGATAACTAGAGTGTGTGGTGTAGGAATGACATAACCTAGATGGTTTAGTCATATAGAAGATGCCCCCAGTGGGTATTTATATCAATGTATGTCTTGATGTAGAAGTAGGATGCCCCCTCAATGGGTGGAGTGAAGCAATCAAGGATCTGGATGTCACTACACACACTCAAAGAAGATCAAGTGAAGCATGGTAATGTAGATAAATCGACATATAATAGCATATAATATTAAATGTAAGTCTAGCATGATAGTATAAATGTAAAGCATAGATGATGCATATAATTGAAATATTTTTGGTGTTTTTTTTTTTTTTGAATTATTTACATGTTTTTGTATTTTGAAATATTTGAATGTTTTTTAGTATTTTTGAAATGTTATATTGTTTTGGTAATTTTTAGGTAAGCTATGTACAATCAATCATAAGGAAATTATGTGCAAGAAATTGAAAAGAAGCTATGTACAAGTATGTTGGGAAGGAATGATACTAATCGATGAGTCTCATGGGAGATTCCCTATCATGGTGTCCTATATCAAATAAAGGAATCATGTGTGATTATGAATAATGAGGGAATGTCTGTGAATATGAATCTAAATATTTAGGTTCATTGTCAATATCTTGGAAATCATAATAGCCTTTATTGTTGCTCTCATCATTATCATCTTGATTTTAAACCAATAAAATGTTAGTGTTGACTTTTATTGTATCTAGATATTTTCCTTTGATAAATTGTATCTATGAATGATTTGCCTTAGGATGTTCAATAAATTGTAAACCTTGGTGACAAACATTATCAGTTGCTAGAATAGGAGTAGTGATGTCTTGAGCATGCTTACCTAACCCTTGACCTTGATAATCAAACTATTGTATATATTTTTGACCAAACCCATATTGCTTTGAAAGTTCAGCCTCATTTTGGTGAGGTAGATTTGCATATTTTTCATGCTTTAATTATTCTTGTGGTACTATTTTTTTCTCTGAGTTTGCATTTTGATCCTTTTGTTGTTCTAAGTTATGCTTTGGTAACCACTTTTGTATTATTTCTGAATTTGACCCTTTGTGAATGTGTTTTTGTGTCACTATGGATTACTTGATTGATGTACCTTGTATAGATTCCTCACTACAATTTATTTTTTGAATATGTTTCTTCAATGCTAAACATGAATATATGTGATGCCCATACATTCTATGATATGCACAATAATATCTGGATCTTCTCACTGGATGTAGAGGAGGTAGTTTGATCAAGTTAGATTGAATCACTTCCCTTAGTACCTCACTTAAATTCTTACTTAATATTTGAATGCTTTTTGAATCACTAGTTGTAGATTTACTTTGTTGTGATTTCTTGTTTTGATATCTAACATTGCTTGCAACCAATTGAATAGGTGAAGGTGCATATACATTATTGGCACTAGGATGCCTTTGAGGCTTCTGTATTATAATCTAATTTTTAAATGTTGTGATATTGTCATATAACAGTTAATTCTACATTTGTAAATCTAAAATTACCTTGGTCATACTGGTTATTTTATCCCTTAGAGTCTCACAAGTGCAAACCCTAGTTGCTTCCGATTGAACATGTAAGCACATATGTTGAAGAGATTTTGAAGAAGCTATGGGCTAAATGTATGCATTAGGAATAATGGTATGGAATTCCTCACCTTTTTTATGGGTGATAGCATGGACCTGGTTAGAGGGAAAGTAGCTATTACCCTCTTGGGGGAGAGGAGGAGAAAGAAATTCTTTCCTATGCATAAGATATGACATTGAAACTTGACGGGTGCTTGTTAGCATATGAAGTGGATCCTCTAAGTATGTAAGGATTTTATTCTTGATTAAATTATACATAATAGAGAGATATAATTTTAAATAAGTCATTATAGTTATAAGTAGCATAATAATATGATTATAAAGGATATTCCACATGAGAGAAAGCAAACAAGGGATAAAGAGCATGGAATTGTGCATGAATGCATAAAAAACTTTGACATGGGCTATGATATGTCTAATATGTGTAGCAAGATAAACTTGAAAAAAAAATCATATGAAAGATATAAATTAAAGGATAGATAGAATGAAATTGTGCACAAATGTATAAAAAACTTTGACATGTGTTATGATATTTCTAACATGTTTAGCAAAATAGTGTTAGAAATTATTCTGCATGAGAGAGAGAGAGAGTATGTAAAAAAAATATAGAAATCTTTAATATTTTTAGCTAAAAATAAATAATATCATCCCTTATTATGAAAAGTAGGCATGAAATGCAAAGAATAAATATTTGTACTAATATATGGTAAACTTCATCATTCATATGCATAATAGGACTAATTATGGTCTCATTATTTGCAAGAAATGTGATAAAAATTTGTAAATAAGTGAGATCCATTTTTAAAATATAATTGTAGAATGTAAGGTGATATCTCAAAAGCAATAGGACATAGTGTATGCAATTAGGGTTTGAAAGATAATTATTTTGAAAATTTCTATGAAATTTTGAGATTTAAAGTGAATATATGAGTTAAATATGCTAGTAAAAAATTAGAAATTTATTGGAAAATTTGTGATTGAATAGGACCTAGTATATGCAACTAGAGTTTTGAAAAAATATTATTTTTGAAAATTACTATTAAATTTTGAAATTTGAAGTGTATTTCTAGTTTAAATAAGCTAGTAAAAAATTAGAAAAATATTGAAAATTTACTGAGAAAATACCAAGACCTAGCATGGGCAACTAGGGTTTGAAAGAAAAATTATTTTAAAATTACTAAAAAATTTTGAAATTCAATGCTAATTTGTAATTTTATTGTGCATGTAAAAAATTAGAAAAAATATGAAAAATCAGTAGGAAATTTACCTAAGGGTTTCTAGGGTTTTTTTATCCACAAACAAAGTTGGGTTTGATCAAATGATTTGACTTTTTTTAGAATATTGGAGGTTTATTCCTAATTTATTTAAAGGGTTTGAGTATTAAAATCAATAAATAAATAAATATTAAATAATTAAGCTACTGATTTGTATAATTTGATTGTAACTTGAACTTTTCTAAAAATAGTAATAAGGGTAAGAAAACAAGACTTAGCTAGAAACTGATTGATACAACTGATACAGATGCTAGAATTTAATATGCAAGACTAAAACACTATTATAAATCGATATTTGGCCTTCATTCGCTGAAAGGATAGGAGTGCCAAAAATAAGACACCCTAGTGTCAAGTGATATAGTCCACTTTTGTTGTTGTTGTCTTAAATATCTAAGCTTTCTAGGTTTTGCTTGTCAGGTATATGTGACCTTGCCTATGAATTTTTGATAAATAAAAGTCTATATATATCCTTGTATATCTTATTTTGTCTTAAAACCCTAGACTCCATTATGCTTTAACCAATTTTGATTAAAAATGTAAGAGGTTAGTGTGTGTAAGATTTATTGAATGTGTTTCCACACCCCTTATGTGGGCACATTACCTACATACCATTACTCTAAAGAGGGATCAAGCCATATGTATTTCTCCCACTTGATGTGCTTTGTGCAATAGTGTGTATGAAAATGAAAAATGCTAAATTAAGTGTGATTGAGGTGACTATAGATTCGTGTAAGGATTTGAATAAGGTGGAAATGGTATTGGATGGTTTATGCAAAGAATAGGGGAATATGTATGAGTAGTCTTGCATGTATTCTTACTTGATTTGTGATATTTGCGAACCCCTTCTAAATGAACTTTGAATGGCCTTTTATTAGGATCTATTGTTCATGGGTCAAATTTATTCATGTTAGGATGAAAATAAGAGGAATAAGAACCAAAATAATCTAACCATTGGAGGTAAAAATGCACTTGAATATGAACACCAAAAATGGGCACCCTAGGGTCCAATGCTATAGTCCAAGTTGGGTGCTATAGTCTTAAAGGAATGAGACCTAGGGAGATAGAATCATCACTAAAAATGCTACTTGGAGGAGGTGGAATCATTATCTAAAAGGCTACAGATGATTGGGAATCAGTGAAAAGATGCCTATGAGGGTCATGAGAGCAAGCAAGAAGGACCTATGGCTTAGGTTTCATAAGCCACACTCAAGTTACCAATTTTCACATTTTATATGACTACAAGGGCATGCACCCTTTAAAGAAAACTCTTTGTCTTCTCCAAAGGTCGCATGCCCTTAAGGTCTCATGTCCTTTAAAAATGGTGTATGAGAAAGGGTGTATGCTCTTTAGAAAGGGCATGCACCCTTTTGGAGTCAATAAAAATTTCATTTATGTTTTTTCCCATTTATATCTACCGTAAAAATCATGTGTGCTTTTTAAAGGTATGCACCCTTTTTTTGGTTCATGGAATTTGTTGTTTTTCAATGGAATTGACTCATTAATTTTACATTTTACAAACTTCAAACTCATTTTTACTACTAAAATTATGTAAATCCTTCAAATTATCCTTTCACTTTATCTTAATCACTATAAATTCTTCAAATTTTATTCCACACTTAGACTTGTTTCAATAAATATAACTAATGGGGTCAGGTAGTCATTGAAAAATATGAATTGAGTTAATAAATGAGGAAATTAAATTGAAGAGATAAAACTAAAGAAAAAGATAAGTAGATAGGAGAGCATTTATAAGAGATTTTGTGTAAGCTGAAGATACTTTATCCATACTAAGTAATATTTCAATTAAAATAACATGCCCAATTCAATGAAATTTAATTTAGATATTATTATCACTTGGATTTTCACCATTTGATGAGATGTAAAATCTCTCCTCATCTAAGTGGCACAATGGAAACACCTCTAGGCTTGTGGGTAGTGTAAAGATGAGGTGAATCTCCAGGAAGGGTTATCTCCCTTGATGTACCACTTTGGATCACAACTACACTAAAACTTTAAGGGGGAAAGGGAGAGAGATAAATAAAAGAAAACTAACCTACGGGAGGTGATACACCAAATAACATGATGAATTCCAACCAACTACATGTTACACATGAAATCAAGGGACAAATTGAACATACACTTCTCCAATTTGCATCTTTTCACATTAATGTTACATTATGAGGCTATGGATGAATGTGAAAATCTAGGAGGACTATACAAGAGGCCTTGAATGGCACTAATTAAAATATTAACTCACTCAATCCTTGAAATTTCTTAGAAAACTTCACATGCCCTAGAAGAATAAGCTTTCCAACTGCAAATAAGATGAAAGAATGAGACAACATGCTAAGGAATCCATAATCTTCACTAAGTAAGATCCAACATTCAAGTAAACAACAATAATAATAGTCATGAAAAGGTAAAAATTAGTAGTCTTATTAATCAAATGGTATGAAAATGAGTAGGGCTTTGCCATACTCAGCTGGAACATAAGTTACAATGGCCATAATGGTCAACTCTTATAGAACTTAAGAGAGATAGGAGAAGAGAGAAGTCTAAGGGTCCCAAGGAAACTTGTCAAGCTAAGAGAATTAGTTACTTATTCATGAGAAGAGTATATGGGATGAACCATGCAAGGTTAAAATATACAAGTGTCCATCCAAGTCATAAAACTCATGAAAAGTGGCATGAAATTCCTCATTTTGGCTCAAAAAATTGACTTCATGATTTGGACCTATTTTAATGTCCCAAAAATTATTAGGGACAATTATAATTATTGAAAATAAGGGAAAGGATATTATACATGCCTCTCCATGCATTGGTTTCAGGCCTAGTCATCTAGAACCTTCCTAAAATGGCTTATCATCATCTACAGTCTAAAAAACTCCTCATTCATGCACCTTGCACACTTGACCTCAAATTTGGCTTAAATACATAGGAGGAATTTTATGAAACTTTTCAAGACCCTCCATGGCTTATAAGCATCATGGATACCTTGAAATGATCTCACTTGAAGTTTTCCACCCTTCTCACTAGCTTGTCCACTAGGCTAGTTTTGAATGCCTGAGCTGACAACTATTGTTTGTACACTTAAAAGTTTTTATAAGGAGTTAAATTAACATGGGGAGTTATAAAAAGTCTAAATATTCCTCATAAAGTTGGTTTCATCCTCAGACTCCTAGAACTTGTAAAACACACAAAATGGTCAAAAATACCTTGTTTATCACCCCATTTGTATAGTTTCATACAACTAAATAATATGGAAGGGAGATTGAAACAGTCCTCTATAATTTTCAATCATCCTCCTGAGCAAACTATTCCATTAGAGTATCTTTCCAACTCCATTTCCAAAAATTAATCACTGGAAAGGGTTTTTAAGGATTTTAGCTTATTTCCACTCTTAAGGTTCATTTATGAAGATCTGGTGTCCAACTTACAAAAAAATTATACAAATTTATATTTCAAGACATTCATCAACATCATTTAACTCCTCTAGCCTCCATGCAAACCCTCCAAGAAGATGTGAGCACTTAAACTTTACCTATCAAGCTCCTTCTTCCATTCTAATAGGCCTAATGTTGCTTTCAAGCCAAAATTGGATCTCCTATGGTTTTCCCTACATTAAAAAAGATTTAACATGTATATTATGACCCAAAAATAATGTTTCAATCTATTGATATGTTTACTTCATGCTATAAATGAATATGACTCCTCATTTGGGCATTAGGCCGAATGTTGATCTTGTAGCATGTCTACAACTTTTGGTTTTTTAGGCCTTCCTATTTAATTTCATTGAATTCCATAAGATTTTAAATATCTTAATTAATCCCATAAACATGATCCAACAAGGTATAAAATACCCCTATGGCTATAATTTCAATTGACCTATTGTTTGAGCTTTAGGCCAAAACCCTGCCCAAGAGTCATCACTACAACCTTGGAGGTTTAGAACATTTGGATGAGATTCCTCTTTATGTTCTTGATCCCTCATGATTTTTTGATATAATTAAACTCTTTACACCCTCCCAAAAGGTCCCTATGGTTCCTGACTTTAATTTCTACCTTAATCTTCAAACTCTGCTAGCTTTGCTCATAAGGGAGTGCCCTATGTCTGAGATAAAATAAAGGGAAGTCTCATAGTTTTCTTAGAATATATGAATATTTTATATGGTTATCCAAGTTATTTATACCCTCTATACCAATTTTTGGCTTCTGGTTAGATCATCTAACCCTCCAACTCTTCAAGAGACCAAGATTGACAGTGTAAAAAGGATTGTGTAGGGTTTGTTATAGTAGACTGTATGTTATAGGTTTAGAATATTTCTCTACCTTGTTAATAATTTTTGAGGGTATAATTATACTATTCAAACTATAATTAAAATACTTCCAATTTACTTATCACTCCAATTTTTCTAAACACCTCACATATGCCTTACTTTTCAACCTGATGGACTGAGACTGTGTTTCTCATTTGGAAAAGGCACTTGTAGGTGCACTTATATAGTTTAGGTCTAGAAAAAAATGTACAAGAATTTATTAATATTTATAAAGTATTTTTAAAATCATATAGTTCATTTCAAATCATGCGTATACCCTTCAGGTGTACTTGAGCTTCTCAATTGAGTCCTTCCCTGCTAGACTAAGACACCCTGTCTAACTGACCCCTATAGGTGTACTTGTATGGTTTAAGTTGAGATAAATTCCTAGAGGCCCCTTTATATACTTTCATGATCATATAACACTTTTATAGACCTATTCACTATTTGTCAAAATTAGGCACAGTCAACTATAGGTCAGAATAGAATCCTATAGGTATTAGTGCTTGTTTAGGTCTTAAGACAATGCTAGAATACCCTTATTCAATTATTCATGGTCATTTAATAATGACTTTCATAATCTCTTGATGTTTTAACCACACAAACATTTATGAACCTCACCTTCATTGCTCACTACCAACACAGTCATAAAGTTGGTTATAGGTACATATGAGCTATCTTTATCTTTGATCATGGTGTCTAAAAGGCCCTCTTTGGATTCTTGAGGTCACAAATTACTCACTCAAGTTTGTATCCATATTAAATGGGATAAAACATCACAAGGCTATCATTTTTAAATCACTATCTGAATTCCTTGTTTTAGGTGGACACTTTGGGAACTAGGACAATCATGTAGGTTACCCTAAGAGTCTAAAACATAGTAGATGAGCCTTTATTAGTGATCATTAGATCATTAATACTGACTTATTCCATATAATACCATTAAATCATGAGTAATTATTTTCATTACAACTTGAAATGAAAAAAATGCCTTGGAGTTCAAAACATGTAGTTATTGCTTAAAACCAGTGCCTAAAAGTGCATATTTAAGGTCCTTAATAGTCATTTTCCCTTTATCACCTACCCTCCAAACTTGGCATAGTCCTTATGCCTAATATAGGAATAAATTTGAGTGAATTAGGATGCAAAAATGACATTGGGAACCTTATCACAAGATCTCAACATAACCTTTCAAACCTCTATTTTGTAATTTTGGGGACAAAGGGCCTAAAAATTTAGTCATCATCCTTTGAAGTGATTATCAACTTTATCAATCAAAATATCAATCCCAAAAGTTATGTCATGATGTTTATAACTTGATATGACCTTAATAATGTTTAAATACTCACTTCAACACTTCAAAATGGCCTTTTGACTTTCTGTCAAGATCACTTCTAGGTAGACATGGTCAAGTATAGGTAATCAATATGAACATATTCAAACAACATATGATGTATGGACCTTTTCTCAGTATAAATCATTAAATTATCCTTTAATTCATTATTTTCAACCATGGGGTCTCTAATCAGGTTTCAAAACCCTACTCTCAACATGACTATCCTCTTCCAAGCACCTGTAGGTGCACTTCCATGGCTGATAGTGAGTACAAGTATGAACAATGTGTATTTCCATAGAATTTTCTCCACTATTTGAAATATCTCTTCACTATTTTAATTCTAATAGGATATACCACAACTCTTAAACCTTCATCACACTTCTACAGATGTCCTTAAAACCTTTACAAGCCATGACTAAGGCTAAAGAGTAGATGGGAGTTGATTAAGTATGACTATGAACTGAAAGTTGGATCCAAGAATGATGTTATGAGACTAATAATGAAGTAAATATGATCAAAAAAACATGGAAAAATGATTATGGACCTATCACATCCCTTTGAAACCATGAACAAGCATGAAGTTCCTAAAAATAGAGAAAATTGCCTACAACTCATAAAGGTGTATCTTCTTGCAACTTTGAGTTATTTGACTCATCGAAACACCTTGAAACATGAAAAAAAGAATTGGAAAAATTATATATAAATAATACAAAATCCTTTGGATTCAACCAACTATTTTTTATGGACTTTTTCAAAATGGAACAAAACCCATAGGGTGCATGAAATAGCTAGTAAAAAAGTACAGTCAACTTCATAAGGATGGTTCATGAAGAACATGACACCATTATTCAATATATATATATATATATGTAAATTAATTTATTTGAGTTTAATATAACCTTAAAAAATCATTTTACTTGAAATCTCTTCGGCTATCCATACTGAGCAAAAATCTGAAGGTCACTTCTGCATGTCTAGGAAAGCAAAGATAGAGCAGAATGGTTTTAGGCCAAAATGGCACTTATAGAGAAAAAAAATGTTGAGATGAGTGTTTTTAATATCAATTTATGTTCCATGAGCTTTTTCCATGTGTCACACTTCCCCATGGGCCATACAAGTGCCATTTTCTTCTCTTTTCTCAAGAAAACTAATTTTTCTTCTGATGAACCTACCACTTTTAGTTAGTTTTAGTTAAGACATAAAAGGACACATGGGACATTATATCACCTTTTGAAACCTTCACACTTCCCAATAAATATTTATAAGTCATTAAATACACCTTTTTAACCTCAAAATGACCTAAAAGGACTAAAATGACTAAGAATCAAGGCTAGTATAACATTAAATGACATCAATTAACCTATAAAACATATTTTGACATCTATATTAGACCCATAAAACACATAAAAGTCAAGTTTTCACTAGAGGTGCCCTAATTTGACCTAAAATTCAAATTTGGTCAATAGATATTTCTTCAAATGAGATAATACAACTTAATCAAATTTTGTTGAATGATGAAAATCAAAATGTAGAACATGGAAATAATGAATTTTCAATGATTGATGAAACACAAAGAGAAACACAATATGATGAAACATCTATCCATAATAAAAATTTTGAGCATGATGATAATCAACATCAATAAATAAAACCAATTCATCTCTATCCTAATGAGTAGGAATTTACTTCACCTATAGGATCTAATGTATATAGCCAACACTAAAATATACCTTACATGGTTGAAGTGGGAACACCATCCAATTTAATATAAAATATTTCTCCTAGACCCACACCTTCAAGGATAATGTGATGAACAATAAGGTATTTATTTAAAATAGATGAGAAAATACTAGAACCTATGGAAGGTAAAAGGTCAAAAAGATCAATTCAATGGCATATTCAATGTGTATGGGACTATGCATTTGAGAAGAAAAGCCATATAAAATGATGTCAATTATTTGTTTAATTAATTAAAATACAAAAATTATCCATGTGATGTATAATTTGAGGTTAAGAACAAGAAATATAGAAGGAAGAAATAATGTAATAGTAAAGAATATATTTAATTCATTTAATGTAATAGGAAATAGAATTCAAAAAATATATAGTAATTTGGCATGATGAGTATTAATAAAATATATAGTGAGTAAGTCAACATCTAAATCTCAATTTCTTAATCAAACATATACATCCTTGAACTTGAATAGGAAAAATCTAATTAATGCCATAAAAAAAAGAACAAGTCTTGATGACCCTTTATATAGATTCCCATGAAAAGATAAGTTATTATTTGAAGGAACAAGACATTTGATTGAATTTTTTTAGCACGAAAACACAAGGGTATCATCTAATGTAAAATATTTTTTTTAAATAATAAAATGTTTAAAAAACCATGAGCCACATACAAAACACTTCTTGGACATGACTCAAAATAAATTTTATAAAAAGTTTATTGAAAAATTTAATGGGCGATTGATAATTAGCCAAAGGTCATTTGAGACGTGTAAGACTTTCTATGTTAAAATAAATAAATCATGAACAACATGTTATTTTAAGATCCATGTTGAATTTTCTATGCATTTTAATATTTTTCATCATATACATTATACTTTACATACTAGAGAGATTATGCAGGATTGTATGGTGGCTTCCCCACCAAACATCAAAAGAGTTAATCCCAAGTCTTTTCTATCAAAACCCTATGGGATAATTTTTTTACAAAAAAATGTTTACATTTAATATGTAACACTTATGGTGGTTTGTCAAATTTGAGCATTTGTATACATGAAAAAATTTCACATGAATTTAGAAAGCAACTAGCTAATTTTAAGAAGTACAAATTTGTAAAGTATGTTTTAAAAGATGGAAAAGAGTCATCAAGATGTGATTTGGTTACGACCCAAGTATTTTTATATGATTTCATGTCTAAATTAAACAAATAATGTTATCTACCAAAATGCAAGACACACACACAAATTAAAATGTTTAGATAATTAATCCAAGGTATACTAGGGCAACTTCCCAATTGGTACCATTATTTTGATTATGTACTTTATTAAAAACTACATACTACAACCATAGAATTAGATTCAATCACAGTACTATAATTCAATTCAAGTTGGAATTTTTGTGCATATTACATTCAAACATGGCCTGATAGCACAAATGATAATAGAAATATTTTGAGGGAGTGCCACTTTTATATGAGTGATGTAAGATCACATTCTCTAGAGTTTACCCAATATTATTTTGATTTATTTTATATAAATATGAATGTAAGATAAATCATGTTTGATACATACTTAATTTGATCAAATAATTGTGCAGGACAGTTTAATAATTCTCAAAAAATTTACTAGTTAAATAAGATGCATAGGAAGAATGGGGTTCAACATTTTCAATTTTTTTGAGGTTGGGAATGGAAAATGGGAACATGATAGTTTATGTTCATGAGTACAAATATCCCTTAAAAAATAATAGGGAAATCATAAGGATGGTGATAATTTGATCGATGCTACAAGTATTGTGACTTGGTTCAATGCAAACACTTCTCATAGATCAGATAAATATTCTTATGTGTGAAGATTATTTTGGTTAATGGAGGAAAAAGATAAGACAATATATAAAAAAAGAAATATATTACCTAGATCAATTATTTTCCACTTCATTCAAATCTCAAGTTCTAGTTCATGGACTATTTATAGTAGGTATATGGCATGCTTTTCTTCAAACTGTGTGGAATTTAATTGGAATAAATGTGAGTCAAAATAACAGGTTGATAAATAGTATTATATACCCCTAATACCTATGGAGACTATAAATTCATTTCAACCATTGAAGGATCATGAAATGATATCATCAATTGACTTTGACCACATCTCAGATCTTGTGCAACCAGGTACAATTTATTTAATAATTTAAATTTAGCCTTAGTTATATTAGTGATATCTTACTTTTTACTACAAGTCCTTACAAATTGATTATATTTTAAATGCAAGGTAGGTTTTTGTAGTAATTACACCTGAGGACAATGATGAGGAAATCTACTACTACTTGTCTCATTATGTAGAGAGAGAAAAAATTAGCCACAACTATCATGGATGGAGAAGACCTAATTTATCCCACTAGATCCATGGTGGTTATTGAAACTTGGCTTCATAGATACTATCATTAAAAAATAAGAAAATTGTTATTTGAGGACTTTGTAACACATAGGGTGGTGATTCATTATTTAAATTTGGTTATCACTACAAATATTCAAATGATTCAATATCATGGAAAGTCTCTGAATAAAAATTTCTTGAAATGATTAAAAGTAGAGATGATATTGAAGGTACATTGGATTGACTTGGTACAAGGTTAGTATTTAATGTCTAGTATTTGAAATTACTAAATTTAACTTATTTGATTTACTATAGTTTAATTTTGAATTATTTTATCATTATGTGTTTATTTCTATTTGAATTTTTTACTAACAATTTTAATGTAGGTTAGTGGTACCAGATGAACTTCCACCTTCACATGGTTGGTATTATGAGTAGAGAATATTATCTTATTAAAAAAAAGATAAACCTATAAATAATAAATGTTGATTAGATACTTGTATTCCTCATCTCAAGTGATACATAATCTTCTAGGGGGATTAAATGACTTACCCATACAAGTATAGGATTTAATAGTTCATCGATTGGGCTAGCGAGTCAAAAGATACACCTCTAATTGACCAATTTTGGGTCTCTTAAGAGATATTAAATTTCAATAGGAAACTCATTGTCATGTCTTACTCATATCAAGTTCCATATAATCCTCTAGGGGGTGTTAAGAGGAATCATATCTGAAATTATATGTGTTGATGTCTCATCTCTACCCCTCATAGTTCTCCAGTAACATGTGATAGAAGTTTGATCAATTTTCCCACTTAGGGATGATAAGATTATCTTTAGGGATGCCTCCAAATGAATAAAAATTTTGATCTTAGGCTATCAATTCAAAAGATATGCCTCCCACTGACCAACTTTTAGTCCCTTAAAAGAGATTTAGCTATGACAAAAACCTCATTTTCATATCTCTCTCATCCTAAGATGGAAATAATACTCCTAATGGTGCTTATAGTATTAAATCTTTCAACTTTAGGATCTAATAGATCATCTATAACCATCATGGTTCTCCTAAAATGTGAGGTAGAAGTTTGGCCAGTTTGCGCTCTTAAGGATGAGACTATTCTCTTAAGGGATGTGTCTGGTTGACTATAAATTTTACTCCTAAGGCTTAAAAAGAGTGTAATGTGGACATTATAGAATTAAAATTCCCATTTGAATTTATATGTTTAAATTTTCATTGATTGGGCTAATGAGTTAGAAGATATGCCTCCCATAAACCAACTTTTAGTCCCTTAAGAGATAGATGGTTGTGAGAGAAAACTCATTATCATGTCTCACTCATCTTGATCAGGAAATTATCATCTAATGGGTTAATAAATGACTCAACCATGTAACTATAAGAGTTTATGGTTCATCTCTAAACATCATGGTTCTCCTGCAACATGTGGTGGAAGTCTAACAAGTTTGAACTCTC
Source organism: Torreya grandis (assembly GCA_037957365.1). Lineage (NCBI taxonomy): Eukaryota > Viridiplantae > Streptophyta > Pinopsida > Cupressales > Taxaceae > Torreya > Torreya grandis. The sequence continues at coordinate 2,033 of JARHVA010006569.1, read as the reverse complement.
AGGGAAAAGAAGATTCTCTTAAGGGATACATCCAATTGATTGTAACTTTTAGTCTTGGGGCTTGATAGTGAGTTTAGTGTGGCCATTATATCATTAAAACTCCCATATATATGTGTCATCATATATGATTCATTTATTTGGATGATGAGTCAAAAGATATGACTTTCATATCCAACTTTTAGTCTCTTAAGAGACATTTGGCAATGAGAAAAACTTGTTACCATGTATTACTCATCTCAATATAGAAATAATCCTATGGGGGTTATTATATAACTTTACCATGTAACTTTAGGCACTAAAAACTTTTCTCTAACCCTCACTCTTCTCTTGTAACATGTGATAAAAGTTTGGCTAATTTTCCCACTCATAGATGAAAAGCTTCTCTTAAAATACAAATTTTGGTATAGGACTTGAAAAGGAGTAGATGGTGGCCATTATATCATTAAAATAAACATTTACATGTGTTAATGTAGATGGTTTATCAATTGGGCTAATGATTCAGAAGATATGCCTCTCACAATCTAACTTTTAGTCTCTTAAGAGACATTTGGTTGCAAGAGAAAACTCATTGCCATATCTTACTCATCTCAAGCTATAAATAATCATCTAGGGGTGATTATAAGACTCTATCATGAAACTATAGGTACTAACGAATCTTATCTACCCTCATGGCTCTCCTACAATGTACAGTAGAAGTTAGGTCAGTTTATAGTCTTAGAGATGAGAAGCTTCTTTTAAGGTATGCATTTGGCCAATTAAAACTTTCCATCTCAAAGCTTGAAAGAGAGTGGAAAGTGTACATTATATCATTAAAACACCCATATAGGTGTGTCATTATAGATAGTTCATCAATTAGACTAACAAGTTAGAATATATGCTTCCCATAGACCAACTTTTAATCTCTTAAGAGACATTTGGCTATGAGATAAAAATCATTTCCATGTCTCACTCATCTTGAGCTAGTAATAATCCTCCTAAGGATTATTAAAGGACATGAACATACAGTTATATGCACTGATATCTCATCTCTACCTTCACGCTTATCCTATAATGCACAGTGGAAGTTTGGTCATTTTTCCCACTTAGGGATGAAAAAATTATATTTAGGGATACATCTATCCAATTACAACTTTCCATCTTCAGGTCTGATGGAAATTAGAGTGGTCATTTTAGCATTAAAATACAAATCTAGACATGTCAATATAGATAGTTCATCGATTGGGCTAACAAGTCAAAAGATATGCCTCCCATAAATTAACTTTTAGTATTTTAAGAGACATTTGGTTACAAATGAAAACTTATTGCCATGTATCACTCATCTTGATCTAGAAAGAATCCTATAGGGGGTTATTATAAGACTTGACCATGAAATTGTAGGCACTGATGACTCATCTCTACACCTTACAATTTTCTTGTGACATGGAGTAGAAGTTTGTCTAGTTTGCACTCTTAAAGACAAGAATCTTATCTTAAGGAATGCATCTATCCAAATATAAATTTCCATATTAGGGCCTGACAAAGAGTAGAGGGTGGAAATTATAGCATTAAAATTCCCATATATATGTGTCAGCACAGATGGTTCATCGATTTGGATAAGGAGCCAAATGATATGCCTCCCACAAACCAATGTTTAGTCCCTTAAGAGACATTTGGTTATGAGATAAAACTCATTATCATGTCTTGATCATATTGAGATGGAAAAAATATTCTTAATGGTGTTTATAGACTCGACCATGTAATTATAGGTAGTGATGGCTCATCTCTAACCTTCATGGCTCCCCTGTAATGTGCAGTGGAAGTTTGACCATTTTTTTGAGTCAGGGATGAGAATTTTATATTCAAGGATGCATCTAGCCAATTACAAATTTATGTCTTAGGGTTTGAAGGAGAGTGGATGTTGGCCATTATAGCATCAAAATATCCATGTGTGTGTGTGTGTGTGTGTGTGTGTGTGTGTGTGTGTGTGTGTGTGTGTGTGTGTGTGTGTGTGTGTGTGTGTGTGTGTGTGTGTGTGTGTGTGTGTGTGAATGTAG